>VZRH01005956.1:0-68300 GCA_013397555.1 Urocynchramus pylzowi | reverse complement strand
CCGAGAGGGCTGTGTGGGGCTTCACGGGGCTGGGGGGGTCTGTGATGGTTGTGTGGGGTGTCTCTGATATCTGTGGGGTGTCATGGGGCTGAGGGGAGTCTCTGATATCCGTGGGGTGTCTCAGGAGGCTGAGAGGTGTCTGGGGTTGAAGAGCCTCTGATCTCTGTGGGGTGTTTGGGGCTGAGCATTCTCTCTGTGGGGTACCCAGGGGATGAGGGATCTCAGTGTGTGGTGTCTAAGGGGTTTCTGGGCAGAGCTGGATCTTGGATAAAGGGTTGGGTTAGGGGAGAAGTGTTAATTTCAGGCTGTTTCTTGATATTATCTGCTTTAATTGGCAGTAAATCAACTTCCCTTAGTCCAGTCTATTAAGCCAGTGAGGAGTGGTGACTGATCTCCCTGCCTTCATCCTTTTATCCTGCATCCTCCTGTCCTGTTCCCGAGAAGAGGGAGTAGCTGGCTGGGCAGCTGGCCCCAGTCAATCCCTCCCAGCTCAGTGTGCTTCAGTCCAGTCAGAGCTCATGTGCTGGTGCTGAAATACTGGCTGTGTTGGGAAGTCACACATCACGTCCCTCGGACAGCAGGTTTCTGCTCAGGGCATGGTTTTGCCCTGAGTCTCCTTTTCTTTGCAAACAGCTGGTGTGAAGGGGAAGAAAAAGGGGAGGACAGAAGGGAACTTGGATTATTTAGGATTGAGGTACTGTGTTGATTCTTTTTCTGTTTTGGTTAGGCTTGGGATTGAAAGCTTTTGAGATGGTATTTTGTGTTTAGACTTAGATGCTTATTATTTTCATTTATATTACAGTCTCGCAAGTTGTGAGTTCTACAGTATTTCATTAAAAAGTTACAAAAATGGCTTCGTGTCTATCTCTACAAGGTCTTTTAAGGAAAAACTGTCTAATTAAGAAATGACACTTAAATTATTTTTACTTTTAACTTAACTAATCACTCGTGTCTCGTAACGTGGACTGTTCTGTTTAATTACAAAATACTAAAACTTGAGAAGAAGGACTAGTTACTGCTTTAAAACTTTTATCTTAGCTTTATATATATTATTATATTTTAAAACTTTAAACTCCAAGTTTTCTTCTGTGTGCTATTACACACTTCTAATCAAACGGCACACTCATAATCTTAGTTCTGTTATTCAATTTTGGAAGTCTTCTCCATGGCCTCAGGTCAAGTGCTGTGTTCTCCTGGGGGTCAGTGTTTGTCAGCACAGAGAGTCTAAAATTCTCAGCAACCAGGGTTCCAACGTCCTGTTTAAGAGAGACCCAAATCTAACAGATTGAGTACAGGAGCAGAAATGAGGTAAAGACAGATAAATGGAGCCCTTCAGCATGTTTGAGGTGAGTGGCTTGGGTTGCTGGGGCTGCCTGGGGAAGCTCGCAGCAATTTTCATCACTGAGATTCCAGCCTGGAGATTTTAGATTAACCACTTTTAGAGCCAGGAAAGACATTCAGTGTTTCATGCAGCAAAAGTTGGGATAGAGAGGAAAATAGCTGTTTCTTGTTGGAAGAGGTAAGCTGCTTTGTATCAGACTTAAGGCAGCCTCATATAAAGGAGGCCCCTCTTAATTTTTAAAACAGATGTTGCCAGAAACAACTTGCAAACGTGTCTCTTAAATGCTTTACTTGCAGTAAGAAATTTTTATGCGGAGAATGCTCTCTTTTTCACAAAAGCTCTGCAGTTGCTGCTGCACTGGTACTCCAGGTAAGGAGTTAGTAGCATGTTTTATTTGGGTTCTAGAGTAAGATGTTCACCTTTTTTCATGCTTGGGGTGTGGTTTTTTCTTGTTCATGGTTAACCTCTTTTCTGATTTTAGTTAGTGTTTGGAGACTCAATCTCCTAAAGTTGTTAGTATTCCATCATTGGTAATTACATACCTGGAGAACAGGAGCTGCTCCCTCTTTTTCCATCAGAGAACACTCACTGGTAGCCAAAAGGTTGATTTTTTTTCAGCAAGGCTTTGATTAACTTTGTCACCCGGGTAGTATTGAGAAAGCTGCTTTAGGACCTATAGAGATGTTGTTATTTTTACCTTTGGGTTGTCTAATATAGACCTGGAGGAAGCATAAGTTTTAGGTATAGGACTGGGACTTTTTTCCTCTTGCTCCGTCAATCATTTTGGGAACGCAGCTGCTGCATAACCCTGAGCCTCTTAGCATGCATCTTACTGCAGATAAGGCAGGAAATGAAGGATCTGATGGATGTGGAATGTGAATTCCTGCGTGTGTTCCTGTGAGACCCAGAAAGTTACCCTGGTGCTTAAAGCTTCTCATTTCAGCAGTCTGGCTTTGGGGCTTTTCACACTCCCAAGTATTGCTTATTTTGGGAGGGGTGGACAAGCCTGCATTGACTAAAATTAGGGTGCAGTTATTCCACACTTGGTTGCTGAAGGGGGGTGAGTTGTTGGCTGTTTACCTGAGGGGCAGATCTGGTCAGTAAAGCTTGAAAGAGTTCCTCTCTGTGCCCTGTGCTGCTCTGATCCCCAGCTTCAGCCTCCTGACACCTTCCTGTATGAAGCTGCTGAACTGCACACATCGGGTAATGGGTTCAAACATTTCTCTCCATCTCAATTTTAAAACAACAGTTTCCCTTCAGGAATAAAAATGATGGATGACTCCTTAAGTTCTTGCTAACCTTGGATGACATATCATGACATCTTGGTCTTTGCTCAGTTTTGAGTTCATTTGTTCCTTTTTTTCCCTTCCTGCCCAGTAGAGACTGTTTTTGTCGATAAGGATTTGTACCAGCAGCACAGTTCAGAGCTGCAGGAGTGACAGATAAGAGTGTTTAAACAGCATCTCTCCTGTAAAAGGTACTGGCAGCACACTGCTGGGGAGGGGAGTGTTAAGGAAACAGAGGGATTCAGCCCATATTGGGTTGCAAGAATTGTGCAAGGGGTTGAGTCAGGGGACACCGCAGCTTTTTGATGAGTCACCTAACATGCCTTGGTTTTTTCAACCTGTTTTGCCTCTTCCCTGTTTTGTTTTATGAGGGCAGGAGGCTTCTGGAGTGAGCTTGTATCTGTCAGATGCTCATAGCCCTAAGGTAAAGTCTTTGCATGTGCTACCTGATAATATCTTCCAGCTACATGGTTATTTTGCAGTAGGATAATGCTGGGTTTAGCAGGGTTTAGGATGTTCTGAGAACTGCATTTTTGGGCTGCCATCCACATCTGGCAGAAAGGCAGAGTCCTGCTGTGCAGTTTTTGAAAAATGAATGAATTATGTTGTGTAGAGGGGGAGAGTGAAGCAGTCAAAACCTCATATTAGTGCTAGCTGTGCTGTGGGATCAGGTGAAACAGGTCTATGAACAGTCTTTGGGGTAGTGCTCTCTGACTGAGGAGGGTTTGTGTCTCACTGAGTGAATTCTACCCACTTGTTTTTGTATCTGATACTATTTTTGGAAGGATTGAAATTCCCCTCCTTAGGTAAAAATTGGTTCTGAAAATTGATTTGCATGTGGTACCACATCTGATCCTTGAAGCTTCTGACTTTGTGAATAATATAATAGTAATGCCAAGACAAGAGAGCTGGATTTCTACAGTATGTGGGACTGTAGCTGTGGTTTTTTTTCAGATAGTTTTGAGTCTGAAACCTGGGTTTTTTCAAGTGGGAGGGGTAGTCCTGGTTGCTCAACAATAGCACATGCTGTCAGAGAGTCAAGAAGACTTGCTTATTTTACTTGCAAAAAGGCAAATTTGCCTGTTGATTCCCAACACATGGATGTTTTTTACAACATTACTTTTGCTGAAACATTCAGCTTCCCACTTGAGTTACAGCTGTTTGGTGCCCACTTACTTTCCTGTCTGATTTGACCCTGGGAAACTGAAAATGCAGTTGAGAGGAGGCAAATTGGAAATGACTGAATTTGTTGCCAAAATGGATAGAAATGAAATATAAATACAGCACATGTCACAGTGAATTTCTAGAGCTGTCAATGCAGTGACCATCAGGGCCAAAGGTCCTGCTTTCTGAGAAAGATTAGTGGAAACTATCCTTGGTTTAGATATCAGGCTTCAGAGGACAAGGGAAGTAGCAATTAAAGCCATTCAAAGTAGGTTATCAAAGGCAACCTCATGAAACACAGAGGTCTGGACAATTTGGCAAAGAAATAATCAGCAACTTGGGTTTTGTTTGCAAACTTCATTCGAAGTTTACTTAAACAAGTCCTCCCTGTAAGATACCTTTATAAAAATGTAGGTTTGGACACTGTGTTTTAGCAATCAGCAGAGAAAAAGTATCCCAGACTATAGGAGTGTCCAAACTGGACAACAGCTGTTGAAAAATCTGAGGCTAGCCACTGAAATACAAACCACCAGAGACAGGTGAGAGCTGGTGTGTTATGCCTTACTGTCATTTACAGTTGGGCTGTTTTTTGCCAGAGTTGTAATTTCAGTGTTGGGGAAGGATTAGTATATAACCGTTGTAATATAATCTAAAATATAGACTTTAAATCAGTCTGGTTGTAAATTTTCATGGACAAATGAGACTCTTGCTAAGTTTGCAGAACATACAAACCCACTCATGTGCTTTCTTCCTGTTGGGCTGTTGTTGTTTTTTATTTTTGTAGCTCAGTATTGCAATTATTGTTTTCTATGTTGGGACAATTTGTTCTTCTATGCACAGGCATGTTTACTCTTTGTGTCTTAGAGTTTGGCTTCCCTTTGTAAGGACACGAGAAAAGTAATGTTGGCATGGAAAACAAACAAAGAGGGTGACCCTGTTAATCCACAACTCTAAACATCCATCCTGGTTATGCAAAAAACTTCTTTTTCTAACCTTTAAAGACTTGAGCTTTGATATGATTTCTACTCTGTGTCTGTGCAGTAAGCTAAATGGATTTCTTAGAACTGATCGACGGTGTGGCTTTAAAAATACATGTCACATTAAGGAAAACAAACCCCAGCTGTTCTGTTCTAGACTCTCAGCTACGTGTGTGGAGAGTGAGGTGTGTAGAGGTGAACTTGGCTGCGGGGGGAATCCCTGTGGGGTGACAGATGGAGGGAGGAGGCTGTTCCTGACAGGTGCTCCGTCCTGCGGACGGGAGGAAGTGCCTGGCGCGGGCACTGGGGAGGGGGCACAGGAGATGGCGCTGGGCCGGATCCTGCCAGACTCTCAACATTTGTCCTTTTTCCCGTGTTTTCCAGGTGCATCAGCGGCTGTCTCCTTGGCAGAGTGTGAGAGTGGTGTATTGCAGTACCGTAGTGCCCTCTGATGGTGAGTGCACACCAGCTCCTGCCTCGCTTGCGCTTCCCCAGCTCAGGTTTAATTCCCTGCCCCCTTTTCTGGTGGAGGCTTCTTTGGCTGGGCACCATTCCAATTTGGAGCTAAGGAAGCAACTGAGGGAGCAACGTCTAGAAGAATTAAGGCAATGGGCAACTTTTCTATGAGCTGTCCTTACAAAACTGGACAGGCTTTATAAAGAATGATGGAATTGTGTGCAACTGTCTGAGTCTTTTTGCCAGACTTCTTTCTAATGTAGCTGTGAGGTCTGTATGACCCCTGCCCTTCAGGGTGCTGTCCTTTCTGGAGAGAGGTGCCAGAGGCTGCAGCCAGGCTCTGTTCAGTGGTGCCAAGCACTTGGACACGAGGCAAAGGGCAGAAACTGATGCACAGGAAATTCTACCTGGACATGAGGAAGAACTTCTCCTGTGCACTGGAACAGATAGCCCAGAAAGTCTGTGGAGTCTCCCTCACTGAGGATACTCCAGAATCATCTGGACACAATCCTGTGCAGTGTGCTCTGGGATGTCCCTGCTTTAGGAGGGAGATGGCACCAGAAGACTCACTGTGGTCCCTTCAGCCTGACCCTACCAGCCACCTTAAATCCATTTATGTAACAAAAGTGTAGTTCAGCTATATGCCAGAATAGTCAAAAGCATAATTTACTGCAGTGAATAAGTTTTGAAGACAAGGCAGTATTATTCCTTATTTAAATTCTGGGACAGCTCAAACATGAAGCTTTTTTTGCTAAGGTTGTCAGAGCACAAAGCAAAAGGATGCACTGGTGGAACTGTAAAAATCTCAGTGTGCCACAATGCAAAGAGGAAAGGAGCAGCTTTCAGCTGCTTAACATCTGCATGCTGTGCACAGGGAGTGGAGCACTTGTGCTGACAGACGTGGGCATTGAGTGGATCCTCTCCTTGTTAAGGCTTGTTAATAAGGTCTGAAAGCTAATAAATGAAGGGTTCCTGCTTCCCCTGCCAGGATAACAAGTGTGCAAAGACAAAGAGAACATGACTGACTGCTCTGCAGAGCTTACATGAAAACCTGGGGGCTCAAACAGGTGGAAGGGTAGAGGATGTGTAACATTGAGAGCATGTCTGCCTGTGCCTGATTTGATTTTACCTCTCCTTGTGTTGTGCTTGAATAATTTTCTCCTTATTTCTTCTGATAACTTTGCCTTTACCAGTAGCCAATGCTCAACACTGACTTCTTTGGCCACACTTTTTTCTTTTATTGTACTTTGTTTTGACCTCATTTGTTGCTCAAGTTGATCTTAGGCAAAAATGGAAATCTTAAAAAAAAAAAAAAAAAGACCCATGACCTGCTGCTGGTGCACATATGATTGAGTCAAAACTTTGTGGTACTTGGATGGAACTCATGCCTCAAAGCAGACCCACACTTAATATAGCATGTAAAGCTTTTCAAATCCTCCAGGGTCTCATTTAGCACCATTCCTGGCCAGGCTGTAGGTGACTGTAAATGTAAGTGCAGCACACTTGTATAAAATGAATTTCTTTTACTTGTCCCATGCCTTTAAATCCTGGCTTAAAATTTAACTAGGGGAAGATTAGCTGAAACCTTAGCTCTGTAATTAGAGAGGTGCCAAATGCTTTGTCCACTTAGTAACTTGTGAAGTAGGTACAGAAGACACACAGGGCTGTGGGAGAGAAGAGTGAGGCAGCCATGTCACAGGGGCTTGTTAATAACTTTTACTGGAGCTGCCTGCTGGTGTTGGTTAGGTTTGTGTTATTGTGTCCTTCAGATTTCCTTCTTTTCTTTGCCTCTTCCCTCTTCAATGCAGTAAAAATCTGACCAGCATGGCTTGTGTGGGAGGTGGTGAGAGGATCAACCTGCAATCATGGACTTTCCCCACCAGTGAATTAAGCTACAAAATTACTTTGACAAGGTTTTTGCAGGGAAAACACAAAGCAGCTGTAATTACAGACTTATGGACCCTGTCTTTTGAAGGGAAATAATTTGGTCTTTAATACTTCACCTAAACTGGAAATCCTAGTGAAAGGCTTTGTTTGTACTCCTAATGCTGATGCCTCCTAAAATGCAGCAGGGTTGTTCCTGGCAGGCACTTCCTCCAGAGCTGGCAGTCCTGGAGCTCTGGTTGTGGTGTGGTACTGATGGGGATACATGGAAAAAGTGTAAATGCAAATATTGTTCTCTCTTCTGCTCTGCAAAAAAAAAAACTGCCTCGCTGTCTGCGTGATCCAGGTAGCATTTTAAATTTAAAAAAAAACCCCTGATAGCTGGTGTCATAACAGCTGCTGCTAAGGAGCTCTAAATTGTCTGTCAGCCCAAATAAATTAGCACTGCTTTATTTCTTTCCAGTAAATATCTGATTGTTGTCTCTGAAGTCTGTACTTCAAAACAAAAAAGCTACTGAAGCTACTAAAATCCTGTCAGATGTCTGAGTTTTGAGAAGGGGTATTGATAGGTTTTCAGATACGGGGGCCTCTTAGGATGCTTTAGTTGTTTTAGGTGTCCATACTTGGTTGCTTCCATCTAGTCTTTAAGGACTTGAAGGCAGCAATCCCTTGCAAGAGGAAAAAAGCTTTTTTATGCTTGATTCATTTCATGAAGGTGTGTGATAGTTAAGAATGAGAAGAGAATTCTTCTGGCTTTGTAAAAGTGCACTTGGTAAATCCTTTCTCAATATCCATTATCCCCCATTTTTGGAAAGGTGTGTTGCCCCGGGACTTGTCCCCATAGTTCCCTTTGCTAGTTAAAATAACATTATTTGCCTTTATTTCTACTTCTGTTGACTTTTTGACTGGCTGCCTTTGATGTTAGCTGCTTAAAATGACTTAGCATGTCAGTCCATGAGTTCAGTGAGTTTAAGGAGACAGGAGTTGACCAAAGCTACAACAGGTTGGGATACTGAGGCAGATGAATTGTGGGTGGGTGTGACTGCACCATCCTTGAGACACAGCAAATGCTCTGAGCAGTAAAAAACCCGGTGTGTTTTTACATAAGACAGATCATTTTTACATAAGAAAAATCATTTTGAGGTGTGCTGTTATATCTTAGCAACTGCATCACTTGAGGACAGTTATGAGTGTAGTTCAGTGAAGGGCTTAGGGAATATGAACTTTTAACTTCTCTTTTCTATGTATGGATCTCACGAAGTACACGGAGCAGGTTTGTGGCAGTAAAATAATAAACAGCTTACAGCTCATACAGGTCACTACCATTGATTTTAGAATTACAGAAATCCTCAAGAACGCCCACAGAAAAGCTTTTGGCAGCACCAAAGAAATGGAAAAATCTTGTTTTATCTACACCTAAGTAGTAATGCCTGTCTGGAGAAGTACAAAGCATATTGATCTCATGAATTTTAGATGAAATGACCTTGAAGCCTAAACTCGGAGTGCTGTTATCCTACAACCTCATGCTCCTGACTGCTTTCCGGCATGTTTTGCCTCAGGACAAGGAGGAAGACACCAGAACTAAACAAGAATATAAACATTTGAAGAGGGTCCTTCCTTGATGTTTCCTAATAGACACAATCTGCCTTTGTCTCCTGAGCTATAAATCCTGATATAAACATCAGTGTTTTGTCTTCCATAGTCCAAAATGCTTTTATTCTCAAAACCTAACCAAAACATACTGTGCTGCCGTGTTACGGCTTTTAGATATCATGTTGCCTTTAGAACAAAGGTGACTGTGTTTAGAGTAAGTAACTTTCACAAAGTACAGAAAAATACTCTACTGGAGTGAGAATTTCAGCTATTCCTCCATTTTTCTTTGGCCACATCTCTTGAGAAAACCAAAAGTTTAATCTGTTATATTCAGATTATAATCAGGTTTACTTGTTCTCTGTGGAACAAGTAGAGAAGATCTGTTACCTTCTAATGATGGGCTTGTGTGTGTGTTGTCTCTGTAGAAGTGACGGTGGTTTACCAGAACGGGTTGCCTGTGATTTCCGTGAGCCTTCCGTCGCGGCGCGAGCGCTGCCAGTTCACCCTGAAACCCATCTCAGACTCTGTCGGGGTGTTCTTGCAACAGCTGCGAGCAGAGGACAGAGGGATTGATCGGGTTGCAATCTACTCAGCAGGTACTCTTGTTTACAAACTGATTGATTTACTTGCTTGCCAGCTGTTTGCATCCGGCCTTTTGCTTTTGAAGTAAAAGTTCGCTGTGGTGTGGTCTCCGACCTTCCTGAAAGAGCAGAAGGTAGAAACGCTATTCCTAGAGTTAGAATATTGTGCAATCAGTGCTGCCAAGGAAATCAGTCCGAATGGAGATGTTTTCTGGTGAGTTCCCTACTATTCAGTAGGAAAGATGCAAGCTGTGCAACCTACAGAGAGGTTGAAATTGATTTATAAGGAATTGGGTGTGGAAGGTGGTACATAGGAAACAGTACCTGCTTTAGCAATGAAACGTGCTTTAGCAATGAGAATTCATGTTTCACCTTTTGTTGTCCCGGCAAAAAGTATCATCCTTTACAAAGAATATTTACATTATTTATTTACATTATTGTAAACAGCTAAGAATTTAATATTACTTTGTAAACCCAAATTCCGTTTCGGCTTTAAGGGACTCTGCTCTTTGGTTTTTGGTCATATGGCAAAGCATGTCAAGAGATCAAGTTCATCTGAAGACTTTACTATTTTTATTAAAGTTTTTTATGTTTTTCTGTATTTTTGTACACTACTTTCATACTTTGGATGTACTATTTTTTCATAGTCCAATACTGTATATTAAGAGGTCCATCCTCTGGATTTCTGTAAATAATATTTACATTATTCTATTTACAAAGAATAGAAACCAAACAGCTGGATTTGGGATGGTAGTACAGCTTAGCCACAGCATGTTTAAGTTCTTTGTTCCTCCTGCTTAATGCATCACCTGTGTTTTCCTTACAGATGGCACACGTGTGGCCTCCTCCACAGGCATAGACCTGCTTCTGCTAGATGACTTCAAACTGATCATTAATGATGTCTCCTACCACGTCAGACCACCAAAGAGAGGTAAAGCAGCCTGCTTCTGCTCAGCACTGGGAGTACATCTCAACTGAGTATTCAGTTCCCTGCTTCATTGCAACATGCTTTATTAACTTGTTCAGGAGCATGAAGTGTTGTTTCTAAAGGGAAACCTCGTGGTTTCTAATCCTGCCCTTGGAGCCAAATTTACAGATATCCAAGTAATCAGAATAATCACTAATGAAAAGCAGATATTTCATTCTGTTCAAAGCTAGTGCCCCCAGCCCTCAAGAGGAATAAACAAAGAAATAGAATTCCTTTTAATTTCTAAGTTTTTTCAAATTTTTTTATAATTACTGGAAAGTAATTTAATTTAACTCATTCTGAAGGAATACAATACAAGATGGGAATTAGATTGAAACTTAGATTGTCTGGTTTGGAAGAATAAATTGTTGCTTCCCCTGACAGCTAACATTATTTCCATATAAGTGTGGTACTTTGAATATTGCAGATAAACCTCAAAACCCTGTTAGCTACCAAACAGTGAAATAAAGGAGACTGTGCCCTTAGAAGAATCAGGTAGGAGAGGAAGGGAAAGCACCCTATTTTGAGTCAATAAGAAAATCCATTTCAATAATATTCTTTGAACATGTGATTTTCAAGATGTGAAAACCTGCAATGAAGCTTTTGAGACATTTCAGCATTACTGGGGGAGGCAGGAGCTCAGTGTTTTTATCTGCCCTCTTTCATCTGGGCAGCTTCATAGCCTTCATAAAACACCAGGTTCTTGCATGCCTGTAGTTACCTCTGAGGATTTAAACAAAAGGGACAGCTTGGGAGGTGCTGTTTCTGTTTGGCTCGTGACTCACAGATGTGGGGGATTTTCTTGTTCTGTTATTCTGGAATTGGGAGTGCAGTGTACTGGGTGAGATGGTCTTTCTCCCCTAAATGTGGGGTAGACTGACCTCTACTAGAGATGATTTTTTTTTTCTCCATCTCATTAAAAGCACCTTAGCAGAAAGCTCTCTGCTGAGACTGGATGTCTAAACCACTGGGTATCACACACAAAGAAGTTACTCTGCTTACTTTTTTTACACCTGTCAGCACACAGAAGTGACCCACTGTGTGCTGATAGGTTAGCTCTGGGATCACCAAGGTTACAGGAAATTGTCTCCCAGGATGCACTTGCCAAGGAGATTTCTATAGTTTATGCTAAAATGAATGTGCCTGCAAATAGGCACTGAGATTAGTTCTGTCAAATTTCTGAGCTATTGCTTTTGCATTTTTACAAGATCACCTTGTGTATTTGAGAATGGAAATGCCAGAATACTGTAATTTTAAATAAGTACTCCTTGATGTTTGCCTCAGTAGGAACATATGGATTTTTCTTCATAGGAGAACAGGAGCCCTTTAACTAGAATGAAATTATGTACTTTGTGTGTCTGGGCACAGACAGGCAACTGAGTCATTTTTTTCTCTTGAGCTGCTGGTGTTAAAACTTAAGCTGTTCATAGCTTTTTGAGTTGATAAAATCATGTTTTGATAACTTCAGGTACAAGTCCAAGGGTGCTACGAAAATTAATTTTTTTTATTTGGTTAATGTCAAAATCTTCTGCTTTAATTTCAAGCTTTTCTTTTTCCATCTGGACTGTAAGACAATACAAGTAGTCACAACTCCTGTACGAACTGGTGTCCTCTAGGAATCCTTTTTGGGTTGGAATGCAAGGATAAAGGTGTTTTTGAGTCATGGTCCTGTTCTTGTTTCTAGATACCATGAGGGAAACTTCGCTCCTTTGCAGGCAGTGCAGCAAGGGGTGTTATCCACAGAGCACTGGGAAACAATTCTTGGCACTGGCACTCCAAGTGCTGCTGCTGAGGCTGTTGTAGGGTCCCTAACCCACAATGTTCAGTTGCCACCACCAATAACTCTGGTTGCTGGTGATCTGTATTCTGAATTCTGCCTGTGTTTTGACAGCTGGTGTGGTGTGATGGATCATAGCTAGTTTAGTTCATTTGTCTTGTATATAAATATGAATCAGAAGCAGCTGTTGACATCTGGCCTTTACAGGACTTCTCTCTTTTCCTTGTTCTTATCAAATTTTAGGAATATCCAGTAGTAAGGCCTGGTTTTCTTTCAAGGGAATCACATTGTCTTAGAGTGCTGGAGCTTTTCCAAAGGCCTCTTTGTTGAAAAGATAGTTTTGTTCGTTTCCGGTGCAGACTAACAGCGGTTTCCCAAGGGCCCAAGAGAAGCCCTGTGGGCACAGTGCATAAAGCAGCCTCTGTTTTTCCCTAGAGCTCTTAAGCCATGAAAATGCCACAACGCTGAATGATGTGAAGACGTTGGTTCAGCAGTTGTACACAGCCTTGAGCATCGAGGAGCACCAGCTGAACAAGGAGAAGGAGCTGATAGGGAGACTAGAGCAATTGAAGGAGCAACTAGCACCTCTAGAAAAAGTAAGGAGTTTCTCAGTGTGTTGTATTTATCCTCCAAATGCAGCCTGGATGTATTTCCAGGTTTTAATTGGGTCCCTGGCATGCTTCAAATAGTTTTAAGATCACCGAACCAAGTGTTTACCAAACCATGTCTGCTTCTGGTTTCTGTGGAAATATTTTGTTTCCTTGCTTCAAGTAGTTGGAAATGAGCTTGTTAGTAAAAAAAGGCTGGGGCTAATGTAACAGAACATCTCTTAACATAGAGAAATAAATACTTCCCTGAGGCATTCAGAGCATGCTCAGAGTAAATGTAGGTGGCAGCAAGATAGTGATGGAAAAGAAGCTTAGGTTTGTTTGTATAAGCATCATGCATAATCAAATCATGTTTCAAACCACTTAATGTTGCTATTAATATAAGGGACTGATTTTACATTATTATCTCTTAACAATATTAACATAATTACTTCTGAGACTGCAAGATGTGTGTTTCTGCCTTCTGCAGGTAAGGATGGAGCTCAGCAGGAAAGCAGAGAAGAGGACAACCTTGGTGTTGTGGGGAGGCCTGGCATACATGGCCACTCAGTTTGGGATTCTGGCCCGCCTCACCTGGTGGGAATATTCTTGGGACATTATGGAACCCGTCACCTATTTCATCACCTATGGTAGTGCCATGGCAATGTATGCTTATTTCGTAATGACCCGCCAGGTAGGACTTGTTGTGCTGATATTGACACTTCAGTAGAAGACTTTCTCTGGGCTCTACTCCCTAGAAAAATAGCAAACTTGTGCCTGGTAGAAGCTGCTTTGCCCCTTCCTTATCCTGTTGGAACCCAGATGCCACTTGTTTAATTTGTGCTGGCCAGGGGAGGTAGTGTGTGGCTGTGGGGTGTTCTCCTGGTGGTTCTGGCTGGTTGTCTTAGCAGAAATACTTTTCTGTGTTTGGTGACTGACTGCTGTAGCCAAACAGATTCATCTGCTGGCAGATATGGTCAGTACAGACAGGTATGGCTGCATGAGGTACCTTCTGAGCTTCAAGGAAACCTATCCCTCTCACATGTCACACCGGCTTTTTTGAAGAGCTCAAGGATCAGGCATCTTGTTGGAAATGCCTTTCACAGATCTAGCCTCCCATCCAGGTGAAGAATCTGTCTCTGGATCCTTGTAATTGTGACAGATTCTCTATGGATTTTCTAGTGCATGGTATTCTATATCATCAGTTCCTAATTCTGCCTAAATAATGAGGAAGGGAGGGCTCAAAGTGTCTCTGCCATCAGAACAGATGCTGCAGGTGTTCCAGCATGGTGTCCCAAGGGTCTGTCAGCTGCATCATTTCAAGGACTGTATTTATAGCTTTTCTCCCTCCTTTTTTCCCCACAAACTTGTCAGTATGAAATGTTAGTTCTTGTTGTCTCTGCATGGAAGGATTCACACGCTGGGGACAGGAGGAGGGTGCTAGTAATTCACTGCTGGAGTGTAACAAATGAGTAGAGAAGCAAATGTCTGACTTTGCTGGGCCTGGCTGGGATGGAGTTAATGTTCTTCAGAGCAGCTGGTGTGGTGCAGTGTTTGGCATTTGTGACCAAGACAGCCTTGGTAACACAGTAGTGCTTTTGCTGTTGCTGAGCAGTGCTGGTACAGCATCAAGGCCTTCTGTGGTTTTTGTTCTTCCCTGCTCTGCCCCCTCCCAACCCCTCTTTTCCCATCCCTGGGAATAGGCTGGGGGTGGGTGAGGTGTTGTGAGGGAGCACATCTGGGACAGCTGCCCTGAACTGACCAAACTGACCATACCACATGATGTCACATTTTGCAATAAATTGGGAGGGAGTTTCTCCAAAGCAGCTGTTGCTCAGAGTCTGGCTGGGCATTGGTCTGCTGGCAGGAGGTGGTGAGTGATTGCTTTTGCATCACTCTTATGTTGTTGTGTGATTTTTCCTTGAGTTATTAAACTGTCTTTAACTTTACACTTAAATCCTTCTTGTTTTTTTCCTACCTTTGGATTCTCTTCTCTCTCCCATCCAGCTGTGCAGCAGAGAGTGACTGGGGGGGTTTAGCTGCTGGCAGGGGTCACTCACCACTGTGTGAGCTTGGACCAGGCTTGTGCCTTCTGTCAGAATCTGGTCATTCTCCCAAAAACACCTGAGACATGCTGTGCTATGGCATCCTGTGCTGCCTCCTGCTGTAGCTTTATTCCTATTTTCTCTCCTTTTTTATCTTTAGGAATATGTTTATCCAGATGCCAGAGACAGACAGTACTTACTATTTTTCCATAAAGGAGCCAAAAAGACACGATTTGATCTAGAGAAATACAATCAACTCAAGGATGCAATTGCTCAGGTAACAAGAATTTTTCCAGAAACAAGATAAAAAAATTACTGCTTGCTAGCTCTTCATTACTATTAATAGACACACCTCAAGCAAGAATGAATGTATTTTAAGTTTTCAGCCCATTTTCCTGTCACAGCCCCACTGCAATCACTGAACTGACTTTGATATTACCAGGAATAGAACTGCTGGAAGTGTAAATCAACATGAAACCCATATCAATCTTTAAGGAGCTTTCAGAAACTGCTGGTAAATCTTGATTTGCTTCAGACTCTTTATGCCTCAGAGGAGCCTAATTCAAGATTTCTTTTCTTCTCAGCTCCTACACGCCAGATGGATTTAGTGAGGAATGAAGTCTTGCATCCATTCAGTTCAGGTCTTCCTGACATAGTACTTCAGTGCAATCCTGGAAAATAATGTTCAGAAAATGCAGCTGGATTGTTTAAATCAGTGGGGGCAGATTTCTCAGACTCTGGAGACAGACCCTCTTGACAGATTATCCACATTGTGGGATCTGTTCAGCAAAGGATAGAGATGTTCCTTGTGTTTCTCAGAGGCTTATTGCTGAAGGATGGTGTGAGAAGATAGAGCAGAGTTACCACATTATTTTTCACTGCTCTCTATCATCCTTTATTCCCAGGCTCTGGAAATGACAGTGTAAGATATCCAAGGCAAGAGGAGTTCTACCCCTGCCTTGGAGAACAAACTGCATAAGGAAGGACCCACAGGTCTTTCTGGGGTTTCTCATGCCATGTTGAATACAGATGCCATTGGCTAGCCATATTTTCCTGGGGCTTTTCTTCTAGAATCAACCATCCCTAATAATCTACTTGGGATGTTGGTTTGTTGGGTTTTTGTTGGCTTCTTTTAAAAAATATTCCAGTGAGTTTACAGGGATCCAAATCTTCCTTGCCCTTTTCCTTTAAGTGGCTGCATACAGACAACTTCAGAGAAATACAGCTGAGAATGGTTTTTGTAAATATGAGCTTTCAACTTTGTTTCACTCTTTGGGCAAATTCCTGCTGGACAGGGAAAAAACAAGGAAATGTGGGAAAGCTTTTCTTTCTCTAAAGGGAAATGGTACTGGGGGAAGTTGGTTTGGGAGCTTGTGCTGTATAACGTGTCTTTTACTTTTAGGCAGAATTGGACCTTAAGAGGCTTCGAGACCCACTGCAAGTTCATCTGCCCATCCAGCAAATTTCTGAAAAGGACTGATCAGCAAAGAAGCTCTGAACCCCGGCAAAAAACCTGTTCATAGCTCTTGCCTTTTTTAATTAAAGCATTGCAGGTGGAAGCTGGGACGTGGTGTGGGGGGTGGAGGGTTTTTACCTTTAATCAAGACAAAGGACTGTAAAGGGGGAAAATCTCTTAAATTTGAAGATGGGACATTGTGGAATGTTAGTTCTGAAAAGGGCTTGGCAAATAGTCACATTTTAAAAACTGTTAGAATGGCGATTGTGTACAAATACAGGATTGGGGAGGTTCATGAAAAGAATGTAATGCTGGGGTGTAGGGGTGTCTTCTTCCAGCTTTGCAGGGTCTGCCTCTTGATAAGACACCAGCAGCCTGCTTAGCTTTTTAAATTTTCCTTTACCTGATTCCAATCTCTCTTTCTCTCTTGAAAAAAAACAAAAGGAGAAAAAAAATAAATGAACAAAGAATGCAAGCCAACTGGAGCTCTGGCTGGTGATCAGAACTTGCACTCCACCGCCATTAACACGCACACTTCTGGTCAGACCTGGTCTCTTTTATAAAGTTACTACAAGACTGCTTTCTACTGGAAAACCGTGAGCTTCCCCTTCCCAGCCCACCCCCTGTGCTCCACTGACTTCCTCCTTCGCTTATTTGTAGCACAGATTGGTTGTAGCCCAGTGAGAGAAGGAATGAGTTTTCTTCTGGACATTTGATAATCGATGTTTTGGATTATTCCGTAATAACTCTCTGAACTTTGCGTCCCAATGTCCTTGAGCTCCTCCTAGAAATCCATGGCAGCATTGCATGAGCGGTTTTTTATATTCAGTCTTAAGACAGGGAGGTTCCCCTCTTCCTACCCCAAATCTGAGAGCCACCTGGACTGTGAAATTAGGAAGGCCTTAAAGGATTACAAAACTGTTGCCAGAATCATGTCTCCTGCTTTAAAATGAACAGTTTTGGAACATAGAATAATGAAACTTGATACTTGACTGCTTGTGTAATGGGATAGAAGATTTCACATATCGTCAAAGCATTTCCCTTGCCCAGAGGCTTTTTGAGAGCCTATCTTACAGTGCAAGACACAGAACTGCTTTGGTTCTGTAGCACTTTCCCCTGATTGAGTAGCTTTAAGTGAACTTTGTGTCCACAGGTCAGAATTTCTTAGGAGTGGCTAATGACATCTCTTGTTCTTAGCTAAAAAGAAATAAAGGAAGGAAGGTCAACCCATTGCCCTCTCTCTTAGCCAAGGCTGGCTGCTTTCTAAGCAGATAAAACATCTCTTCACTCAAAGCAGGTCAGTCTGGTGTAGCACCCTGCTGATAAATGCTGTGGAGACAGGATGAAGGTGGGAGAAGGACACTAAGCTTTATATACAGAAAGGCTGGCTGCTTCTTTTTGATGTTTCACTACTACTCCTCACTGTGTCATGGAAGGAGGCTTCTGGTTTTTTTTGGAGAACCATGTTTTAAAAATATAGGAAAGAATATAATTCAGTATTAACTAGATGCCAGGTGCCTTGCAGATGTGGAAACACAGCTGGGATTGCTGCCTCTTCTCACTCAGTGGCATGTCGGACCGAATGGGTGCATGTTTCTAGTTTTGTTTTTTTTTCTTCCCTTCCCCTTCTCCTCTGTCTTTCCATTTAATTACATTGTGTGATTATTTTTTATCTGTTTTATCATGTTTGTGTGATGAGTTTTAAAAGGAAAAAAGTGAACACAATCCTGTAGCTGAATCCTTGGTGTGTGTTTGGGATGAGGGAGGGAGCATGGAGAAAAGTCCTTCTTTAAAAAAAAAAAGAACAAAAAAAAAAACTGAACATGTGTAAAATCCTGTATCATTTATGAAATATGTATAAAAGAGCAATGTACTTCTGGAACAATAAATAACTATTCAATTTTTGAATCGGTGATCTTGAATAATGTTATTTTCCCCAGCTGAGAAGAGACTATTCCCTGTGTGGCAGCTCTCTCCTGAGTTTCCTCCATTTCTTTTTGTTTAGGTTGTGTCTTCTTGACTGACCTTCAAGGCCGTGGTGGTGCAGATAATAGCTTTCCTGAAGAAGCCTGGATGGAGATCTGGCTGCCAGGCCTGGCTGCCTGTCACAGGGATCTCAGCAGCAGTTGAGGTGGTGAGGTAGAGGTAGAGATACTTGGTCTAGCAAAGATCTTCCTTTGTTTGGCCAGCATAGTGGCAGGATAAGAGTATTTATGGGCAGTCATGCCCAGCAACCCAAAAAAAAGAGGTACCTGGGGTGTCAGTGTATTTCTATACTGCACTCAAGTGCTGTTTTGGAGAAAAACTGGAGTATCAGGCTTCAGTTCCTTTCTGTCTGGGCCCTTGAATGATTTGTCATGGTGACACATGATTTGTTCATTACCTTTGGGAATCAGCAGAGTGTGCTTTGTCCTAACTTCATGGATTATTAGGATGAGATGTTTGGTGCAGGTTTCCATCGTGCCTGTGGACTGCTTAAAAAAATTTACTATCCATGATTATCTAGTTTTTGAAAAAGCCAACTCTTGTGTTTTTCAAAGCTGGAGGGGAAGGGCTGGAAGCTGTTTGTTGTACCTTTAGTCACTGCTGACAGGCCTCCTTCCTCCAAACAGCCCTTAGTCTGCTGCTGTCCCCAGGTGAGCTGCTGCCACCCTTAGGTAAATTGTTTGGCTCAGTTGCATAAGAATTTGTCCATTTTGGCAGCCAGGAGAGCAGGAGACTTTGTGACATCCTAGCACCACCATCTCTATTTTGAGAACAAGGAGATGCTGTTACAAAACTGTTCCTGAACATGAATTAATGTTGTTCTAGAGATGTAACAAAAGTAAGGAAAGTGGCTGCACTTGTTCCCTGAAATCCACAAGCCTCCCTCTCCAGTCTCAGTGCCTTGGAATGCTAACACTGAAGGGAAGGGCAGGGTTTGTTTGCTCTCCTGATCCACACTGGTGTATCTCAACATCAACACACACTCTTGCAGCAGCTATTTCCCCTTTGGGAGCCAGGCAGGTGATAGGGTCCTGTTCCCCTGGCAGCACTTGCAGAGCAGGCAGTGCTGCCTGAATTTTAATGTAGCACTGCATTCCTCAGCCCTGGTGAGGGAGAAGCAGCAGGGTGCATTGCAGTGCTCGGGTGCTGCTTTTTCTACCAACTTTGTCATTCTTTTGATTAACCTCTTCTGTGAGGGAGCTTTCAAATAAATGTATGGAAGGATTTTTTATGGCTTTAGTGTAAATGGAGTGTTCTCTTGAGGGTCTGTGGTTTTTAGTATAGAAAGCCCAAAACTCTTAGTATCTAGGGTTTTAACATATGACCAGTTCAAAGTTTCCTGAGAACAGCATTAAGTCCCCTTTGCCACACCCCTGAGGCTCTGCCTTGCAGGCCCCTCCAGGGAAGCTGTTCATGGCTCCTCTTTTCTGAAGAGCAAAGAAGAAACCCTTTTTCTTTCCCCCTGTAACCCTTCCTGCCTGGCAGGCAGCAATGATGATCACCTTGCTGCAAGTTCTTATGCTTCCATATTGGCTTTAAGAGGGTTTGCATGATGCTCTGAAGCTGCTGTTGGCTGTCAGACCATGGCACTGAGCCAGCCATGTGAAGCTGGCCAAGCTGCCCTGTCTTTGAGCCAGTGGACCAATTTCTTTGATATCCCCTGGGGTTTTTGTGTCTGTGGAGTTATAAAAGCAAGCTTCTTTCCTCTGGGCGCCATTGTATGGCTTCATTTTCACAGAGGAAAGAGATTTTTATATCTTAAGTAGTCTTCTACCTATCCCAAGAGATGATGCTAATTATTCCTTTTAAAAACCCCGTCAGGCTTATTTTCTTTACTGGCATTTAAAAGGATGAAAAGTAAAATCCAGTAATAAAAATTAGACTTGCAGTGTACCTAAGCCCTGAAGCAGGGGAGAGCTGCTCCTAGGGTGTGCTGCTGTGGCTCTGAGGGCTCTTCTACTAAAAGAGACTAAAGGATGACTAAAGATGTCTAAAAGATGACTTCTCCTTCTGCCCCTGACTAGTTTTGCAGTTGTTGGTGTGCTGTCTATGCCCTAATTCCTCCATCTGAAAAATGGAGGGGCATGGAAAATATGCTGGGTTTGTAGGACCTGTGGAAAAACTCTCTCAAACACCAAGTTCTGCATCCCAGTGCTCCACTAAGGGGAAGGAAATAGCTGCTACTTGTAACTAGGAGTGATGTTAATGGGTTCTCAGTGTTGTACTTGTGTGCAGTTTGCTCACATTTCACTCAGCCTGTGATCCCTCCCTGATCTCCACAGCCCTTCCCACTGCTCTGAGTCCTGGAACAAGTTGTTTACAGCAGTAAGGCCTATCTCCAAGTCCTTGACTTCAGTGCAATCCATCTCAGCTGCCTGTCAGGGCTTATTGTGAACGTGCATCCTCCAATCAATCCCAGTCAAGGGAATCTGTCCTGTGTGCCAGGTTCTCCTCCCTCCCTGCAGCAGGAAGTGCTGATTAGCTCTTCTTCCTGCTCCTTCGAGGCAGGTTGCAGGTTCCTGCACCCAGAGCTGTGCTTCACACACCTCCCAGGCATTGCTGTGTCCTGAGAAGTGGCTCTGACAAAACCAAGACCACCTCAGCAAATGCCAAAGCTTTTTTATTCATGAGTCCATTACAAACTGTATAAGGCTTTCCAGCCCAGCCAATGCTTTGAAGAATTTGAGTTCCTTGTGTGAGGATGGTAAAGCCCTGCAGAGATCTCCCTTCCACAAGAAGGGTGGTTGCCACCTGCAAAATGAGCATTTTTCTTGTGTTAAGAACAGATATGCACAGGCTTCGTAGCAGGTTTAGAAAATCCCTCTTGGGTACCACATAAAATCCCTGCCCTCTATTTTAATTTTGCCTTCCTTCTTCATATCTTTTAAATAGTACTGGTGGCTTCTTTTAAAAGATTAAATTGAAGCTGATTCTTTTTGGGGTGTTGGGTGCATCAGTCTTTGGGGTGCAAATGTGGAGGTCAGGAACAACATATTTGCTGGAGAGTGCAGGTCCTACAGAATGTCCTGTTGGAACTGTGTGTCTCCCAGAGCATCTCCCTGCAGGGAGGTTTTTTCTTTGGGTTTTTTCCCCTCCATTTATCCTCTCAGGGCTCACTGTTACAGCTCCCTGAGGCATAGATTGTTTGTGGGGGAATTGGAGCTATGAATATCACCCAAATTAACTTTCAAAGAGAAGCTGCTGATAGAAGAGTTGCCTCTGGTGCTTCTTCCCAGAAACCTTTAGAGTAGCAGACTGTCTTCTCCAGCTTGAGACCACTTCCTTCAATTAGATGTTGTGGTGATTTGGGATAGTGTCATCTCTGGGAATGCTGGGGCATCTCCTGCTTTAATCCATTTTGGAGAACTTGATAGGGCCTGTAGGTGACACCTTTGAGGCTCCAGTTTGCCATGCTGCAGTTCATTTCTCTGTGTTAATTGTCAGCTGTCAGTCACTTCCATGTCCCTGTCAAAACCTTGTTACAACAGGCTCATCTAGCAGCTACAAAACAAAAGCAGCTGGTGAAGAGATGGTTCAGGGAGCTGTACACACCTCTGACACAAGCAGAGCATTCCATTCAGGCTTGTCAGTTTTATTTACCTGGCATCTTAAGAATAAACCAGCCTCTCAATGAAAGTGGCAAAATAGAAATTTCAGTGGCTTGCTGTATTATTCTCTGTTCAATTTTAGTTTCTCTTCTGGGAATTCACATAGTCACCTCTTGAGGGTTATCTGCCTTGATAGCTTTGTGTAGTGAATCTGTTCTCTTTTCCTGTTGTTGGAAAAGCCTTTTTGGTACTGCACAGCTGTCAGCACAATAGAGCCACAAGATTTTTGTTTTTTTTTTTTTTTCTTATGGGAGCAATAACAGTAATTTATTTGGAGTTTTTTTGTTGTTCCCTAGAGTCATTCACCACTGAAAAAAGACTCCTGTGCTGGGGTGGAGTAGAGCAGCATATTGCACTTCACTCCCAGGAGCACACCCTGACAGAGAGAGGCCATTGAGAATTTTCTGTAGTGTACAGTCCCTGCAAGATAGACCAGCACCCAACTCCCTGTCTTGTACAAATTCACCATGGATAAAATGTACACAGTGGAGCCACTTTTTTCCTGCTGGGATTTGAAGCTTGGTGTAATTTCTTAGGCCAGCCTGCTGCAGAAGTGCAGAATGCCTAGGGAATGGGGAAATGCCCACGCTTGCCTGATTGTGTGATTACTGTAGGCTCAGCTGCACTCATTGCTGATGGAGAGCTCTTGGGGTGGGGTGAGAGGGAAAAACCCTTTCTGGGTTTGCTGTAGTTAGGAACACATTTCAGTGTGCTGCATCTAGAGCTTGTGGCTGTCACCTATGACTCAGCCCAGTTTGGTTTGAACTAGTCAAGAGAGGTTCTTAGATACTTGGTTTTGCATCAAAATTAATTCCATAATGTTGGGATTGGTTTATTTTTTCGGGACAAGAGATTTGTAAAAGCACTGCAGAAAAGTGTCTTTACTTGCCTTGATTGATAATCTCGCTGCAGTGGTCAGGTTGTGTGACCAGGAGTGGCAAGGGCCTCTGGGTAGCCTAGGAACAGCTCATTTCCCTGTGGGACACCAGTCTTTCAGTTTGACTGATGTTCCCATTGTAGCTCTGCTCCAGGCACTCCTCTGCAATCTGTGCTCGGAAGGATCAGTGCTGCTCCTTTGGCCACTATTTCCTGCAGTTGAGGCTCCTTAGCTGGTATTTTCTGCCTGCAGGGAGCCAGGGAGTGTGACTTGTGGAAGGAGCACAGATAACAAGCACCCATTTGTTCTTCTTTTCCATCCCTTCGGGATGTCCGGGTGTCCCTGGTTGGAATTCTTCTCTGGATAAGATAGTGGAGGTGTCACTGTGGGGCAGTCAGGGCAGAAAACAATAGCAGGTCAAGTCCAGAACACAAGATTGATCAGGGAGTACATCCCTGCTGTCAGTAAGGGGCAGAGCTGCTCTGGGGAGGTCAAGGCTGGAGCTGTAGCCCACGTCCCTTCAGCTTCTTCCTCTGATAAACTTCCAGGAGAGCAATCACACTTGTTCTTCTGGAAGCCTGGAGTCAGAAGCTCCACTGAGAGGAAGGCTGCAAGAGCCACAACCTGTACAAGGACTTTGAAGCCTCTGTCCCTTGAGTGGTGGCTCTTCCTTGGCTCAGTGGGATGTTCCAGTACTTGTTTTTCTGTATTTACTGTGTCGTTCAGCTCCAGCCAGTGTCTTCGATGGGTGAGTAAAGAGGCGTTGCCTTATTTCTGTTTGCCATCTCTAAGGCTCATGGTGAGCCTTGGTATTCTTAGGTGAAAGATTGGAAGGGGGGAGAAATATCCCTTTTGTTTAAGGTGATGTGAAATTCCCTCCAGTTGGAAAGATCCTTCTGTTACAGAATTTGAAGTCCCCCATACTGGGAGAACCTCTATTGCCAAGACACTGTGGGATTTTCCTCTCCCTTTGGAGGACAGGCTCTGAGTAAACATTATGCTACCTTTTCACCTGCTTCCTTGACAAATCTGAACTGAATTTAGTGCCATAATGTAGTGCTGCTCCCTTTATTGCTTAGTTGTGCTGGCACAGAGACCTCCAGTTACACAATGCGCCCAGGATTAATCTCTGCAGGATGGGGCACTCACCTGTGCTTGCTGGAGCCTGATTTGTCACCTGATTTGTCACCCAGTGTAGCTGCTACCATGTCAGTCAGAGAACTAATGATAGCATCGAGCTTACAAATGGAAAAGCTTTGCTTCATAGCTAATGCTTGTCAGCCTCAATTGCTCTGGCCACACAAGAAACATTGAGGAGGAAAAGAATTGAGCCAAGAAAAATGAAAAGTAGTGAGCTGGAGACAGTTATTTGTCTTGTGCAAACCCCCAAGCTTGTTGTTTGGGGAGAAGAGGGGAGAGGCTGATCAATCGCTTCTCTATTTTGGTGGAATTTTTTTCTTAAAAACTCAATTTAATTAATTCAAATGAAAAAACTATGCTGCCAAAGACTGCTTGGTGTCTACAGGGAGGCTGGTGTGGGGCAGCAGTGGCAGTCCAAAGGTGGCTGTGAGGATGTGCAGTGTTCCAAAGAGCACTGTCTGCTTTTTCTGCTTGTTTGCTTCCCCCTCACTCCTGCCAGAAGCTCTCAGGGAAATTAAAGATGTGAGGGAATACTACTTCAGTTCCCCTGATGTGCCTTCTTACAGCTCCCTCTGAGCTGCTGCATGTTCATCTCACTAAATTTTTCCTTTAAATTATCTCCTGGATGTTTAGGAGACAATGCAATCTCCCTAGATGAGCGTTCCCAGAGTCTGTCTACAAAGGATATTTCATAATTACATCAAAGCTAATGAGAGTGTTGGTATTTTTAGTGCTGCCCAGCTGGGAAGCTGACAGGGCATTCCTGCTTCACCTCATTTGGCTTTTAACAACACGAAAACCATTTCATCTCAGTCAGTGACTCACCCTAAGGCCACACCAAATCCTCTTGGGGAAACCAAGGGAATGACACTGAGGGAAGCCCAGAGGAAGTTCTGTTCTACCTTTTCCTTTTGGGAGAAGTCAAACCAGCTTTTGGAGGATGGGATTTACAGCACTGTCTATGGGTAAGGGGAGGCAAGCAGAGGCAGGTGAAAAGGAGACCTCAGGAGGGAATGCCTGGTGAATCCCATCAGAGATTTCCTGCTGCATTCCCCTCTCTGCTGTTCAGGAGAACCAGGCTGGTTGTGGTGGCAGTGAATCAGCTCCTCTGCATGTCTTTCAATTGTGGCACTAGAGATCCCTCCATAACCCAGATCCACGCTCCCTGTGCCAGCTCTGCAGCATTCCTAACTCTGGCAGCTGCTCCTGCTTTTGTGCTGAATTTGAGACCAAGCAAAATGTGTCTGTGGCTGAGGAAGGCATGAGAGATGTTGTATTTGTGAGATACTTCTTTGAGGTAGCACATCTGTGGGACAGATATTTACAGAGGACACAGCTAAGTAAGAGTGACTTGAAGTCTATTCTCTGAAGCACTTGTAGCTCCCACTTTCAAGTTAGTGAAACAAATCAAAATAATGAACCAGGATCATTTGTGTTTCTAATAGAAAGAGCATAGTATTCCTCCCTCACCCAAACTCCATCACACTATTGTCAAAACAGCACAGCTTTAGAACTTCAAAAGAAATGTGCTGTAGAAAGTTAAGGCTGTTCCAGTCCAAGATGCATTTTGTGAGAGTGATTGGTTTTATTAGCCTAATTTTAGGAAATGGTAATCAATTTTCCTTACTCGGAGCAATATTAGCATTCCTATTGCTTAATAGGGAATTGCTTGTCATGGATAAGTTGTGCTTAATCAGGTATTAAATGTAAGGCAAAATGGAACCTCTGGACTTCCAGTGTGGAAGCTGCCAAATCAGGGTTAATTAGGAGGAGATTGAAAATTTAATGAACACTTAAATTCTTCATTTATGTTCTCCCTATGGTACTCTCATATTTTAATTACTTGCAGAAGGTTCAGAAAGGCCTCTGAAAAGGGACACACTCCTTGAGCACTGCATGGACAGAGATGCACTTGCCAGGAAGTCCATGTGTTCATGTCTTGCCCCCACAAACACTCACTTCACTCACCAACAGCTGATCTCCTGTGCAGATCAGAAGGGTTTGTGGGCTTGCAAGGAGCACAGCTGTGTAGAGGGTTTAACGTGTTCCTCCCCAGAAGGTCCCAATTCAGACCTTCACGCCCTCTAGATTTTAAGATAATGATTAAAAAGGTTTGGCAGCTCAGCTGTGAGGGCTGACACTGGCTGTGGGTGGTTTTAAAAGAGGCTGAATAACCTGTTTGAGATATAGTCCTTTGTTCCAAGGCAGCTGTGAGAGTTACCAGTGACTTCAGGAGGGGCTTTTGCAGGTGCTCAATTAGTCTTGAACAAAGGGTTGTTGTCCTAGGCTAGATCCCAGTGTGTGTTTCCTATGGCAAAATCATTACCTGGACCTCAGATTTGCTTGTATCTTGTTTTTCCCCCGTCAGCTAAACAGCAAGTCAGACTGTTGCATAATGTTGTAAGAGCTCTGTTAATTTACTTGTTCCTCCAAGACCTTTAAGGCGAGCTGTCAGAATTTTCCACAAGGCAATGAGTTTGCCGGTATCACCTTTTCTCCCTCCCCAGGGGTGAGAACAGATCCCAAGGGTTCTGTTAAGTCAGGGACGGAGAAAAAAACCCACTTTTGTAATTATCCATCAACAATTCAGTTTGATACCTACCAGCTGCTCTCTCTGTGTGTCCCAGCCCTGGACCCCTGCTCTGCCTACATCAGCCTGAACGAGCCCTGGAGGAACACGGAGCACCGCATCAACGGCTCGCACGGGCAGCCCACGTGCGACAGCGGCATCGACGGCGAGTGGTACCGCTTCACGGGCATGGCCGGCGACGCCATGCCCACCTTCTGCATCCCCGAGAACCACTGCGGCACCCACGCTCCCGTCTGGATGAACGGCAGCCACCCGCGCCAGGCCGACGGCGTCGTGCGGCGCCAGGCCTGCGCCAGCTTCAGCGGCAACTGCTGCCTCTGGAACACCACCATCGAGGTCAAGGCCTGCCCAGGGGGCTACTACGTGTACCACCTCAGCAAGCCCAGCGTCTGCTTCCACGCCTACTGCGGGCGTAAGTCATCTCTCTGAGCCCCTCCTTAGTCCTCAGGAGGCCTCCTGGCTTCTCCAGGTGATGGCCTGTCCCTGCACCACTTTTTCACCCGCTTTGTTCCGCTAGCAGGATTTTTCCACAGCTGACCTGGCCTCAGTGATTTAATGCTCCCTGTGGGCCCTGTGGCTTGTCTTGGCACGCCACCAAAGTCAAAATTTGCATCTCTGACTCGCAGTAATTAAACTCGATTGTTTCTCAGCAGCTTCAGCAGGTCAGCTTTCCCAGCGTGAGCCAGGTCTGTAAGTGAGGGGCTGTATGCTGGGTGGGAAGCTGAAGGGACAAATCCTGTGCTTTCTTTGCATGCTCAGGGCTTTGTGCTGACCTTGTTCTTGTCATGCCCTAGATTTTTATGACATCTGTGATGTGGTGGATTGCCAGGACTCCTGCCTGGACACCGGTGACTGCACGTGTTCCCCGGGTACGACACTCGGACCTGATGGCCAGACATGCCTTGGTAAGGGTGGAAATGAGCTGTGCCACTTGCTGATGCTTTTCTTCCCTTTGTTTCATTGCTCACAATTTCATTGTTTCATTGATCTCAATCCCTTGCCTTGCAAAACACATAAAAAATGACGTATCCTGAGAGGAGTTTTCCCCTTTGCTGCCTGGAACCAGGACTATGATTCTGTAAATGGTTCCAAGATATGACATCCCATGACTGCATCCATTCTGGTGCCCCTGGAGCTCCATGTTTGTGAGGCTGGATTTGCTTTCTGCATGGTTCAGCTTCTGAAGGCAATAGCAGAGTCTCTGCAAGATCATGGTGCAGGATTCTGTGGTATCACTGTGGTACTCAGGAAGTGCTGTGCAGTCTGGCATTAGAGATTTCCTCTCCCATGCTCTGTTGAATATATCTCCTCCAAAAAAAGTTCTGCTGGCTGCTGTAGGGCTGCACACTGAACTCCATCATGCTTCCTGCCCTTTTGGGACATTGTCTGGGGCCTGGGGCTTGAGGAGACCCAAAGAACTGTAGGTCCCACCACAGCTGCAATGGTTTTAGGCAGCATGACAAGGGACAAGTATTCAGGGAGCTGGCACTTGGTGGAAGAGACCAGCATGGCCAGGAGAGAGGTGAGAGCAGAGTGGGGAACCTGGGCTTTAGACATTTGTGGGGGAATCCCCATGAAGCTCTGAGGAGAGCTCTGTGGTTGTGTGTGTGGTGCTGGGGGAGAGCACCTGGACTTGAGAGGTCAGGAAAGTGATGGGACAAATCAAGGGGCTGGGAGGGGGTGGCTGTTGGGGAGGTGCAGAGCCACACCAATGGATAGGAGGAGGTAAGGGAGAGGAGGGAGGAAAGGGTGTTTGGGGGAGGAGGAATCTCATCTGTCACTTGATTTGGTGGTGAAGCTGAAAGCAGAGTTGGTCCAGGAGGCTGTGTGGCAGGTCAGTCTGCTCCATAGGGGCCACACCTGACAAAGCAGGCATGGGTGGTTTCTTTCTTCACACACCTCATGTCTGTGGGCATCAGGGCAGGCCCCACAGTCATTCCAGTGTGTGGAAGGAGCAGCCTGCTCCTGCTGTAGTGTTACACTTGCTCCCAGTGATTTCAGTGATTCCCCAGTGATCTGGGGAAAGGCTTTTGCTTAAGCAGGTCCACTTGTGTGCAGCCAAGTGGCTGACTGAGCTCTCTCAGATAATTAAAAGCATTTATTGGCTGCTTCTGGCCAAGCCTTCCAGTCACAGAAGTGCCCTTGACAAGCACTAACACTCAGTGAATGTGTGGCAGGCTCAGAGGAAATGATTTCCTGCAGCAGGGAGGCACACAGGAGTCCTGAGCCTGTCTGTGTGTGCTGCAGCTGCTTTCACCCCCCCACAAGCAGGATGTCTCACTGCTGCTTCTCCTCGAGATGCCTAGGTGGCACAGCACCTCAGCTGGAATGATCACACTGGTTCACCTACCTGCAGCCTCTCTTGTGTAGCTCCATGATCTTCCTAATAACTTTCTGTTGTGCTGAGTAATTGTGCAATCACATCTCTGAGAGCAACTGTGCCCTCCTTATGGAGAAACCAAATAAATCCCTGTTTGTCTTCCTAAACAGAGAATGTGCTTCCTTTCCCAGCTCCCCCAAAGAGGGGGACTGAAGCTGCTGCAGTAATGCAGCAGAGCAGCTGTGGCTGCCACATCCCTGGAAGTGTCCAAGGCCAGGTTGGACAGGGCTGGGAGCAACCTGGGATAGTGGCAGGGGATGGAACAAGATGAGCTTTAAGGTCCCTTCCATACAATTCTGTGAAGGCTGAGCAGCTCTGTGCAGCTCCCTGTGCTTCTCCTCAGTACATTAGTTGCTTTAAATCCCAGAGCAGAGCAGCTGATCCTGGGTTACATTTTCATTTAGGGGTTAAATAAGGTCTTAGACTTCCTGTCATGCATCTACCAACTCTGTGCATTGCCTTTGACTTCTTCAAGGCCTGGATCCATGTTCTACTAAGCCATGGTTAAAATCAGCCCAGCACTGTCCCAGTCCAGTCTCAAGACAACCAAAAGTGTCCCAGAAGTGCTGCTTGTCACTGGTGGGGAAGAGCAGGGACAGAGATCTGTGTGTGCTGTAGAACTTGGAAGGACCAGTCAGGGGAATTTCTGGGCCCGGCCCTTGACCAAGACAATCTCTAAGCCCTTCTAACAACACCTCCATGTCTTTGCCAGTAGCCCCTTTCCCTCTTCACCTTCTGTTTTTCAGCAGCTTTAGATTTATTTTTGGAAGGGAAAGTGTGGAGCCTGTCATGAGGGTGAGAAGCATAGTGTCTGTGGGAGTCTCCTGGACATGGTTCCTGCCTCCCAAAGCAGGGCAGGGCACCAGCCAAGCCTTTGGCTAAAAATACTCAATTCACATTGCTTGTGGAATGAGACACCACCAGCAGCTGCCAGCTGTGGGTACTGTGCATGTGTGGGACTACAGATACCTGAGAGCTCATCTCTGACCTGTCTGTTAAAATGATAATTTTTTTTTCTTGGTTTTAAGCTTCTGACACCTAATAAATGCCACCTTCTAAGCTGTTTTGATGAAACCCCATGTGAACCTTGATTGATAACCTCAGCATCCTGGCCTGCCTAAGAGAAATCATTCATTTTGTAGCTCAGAAAGAGCAATGTCTGTCCCTTCCTCTCTGTTCTCTGTTTGATTTGCTTTTTGCACACAGAGATTAAATCAGGTTGAGGAATTAGAATCTCAGAGAACGAAGTAACTTTCAAAAAAAAAAAAAACAAACCAAAAAAAAGAGGGGCAGACAGACACAGAGCCACTTTAGCCTTTAAAAAAAAAAAAAAAGAGGATGAGTTTTCAGAATTTTCCCAAGAGATTCAGAAGCTACTGTCAGCGTTACTGCTTGTAGGGGGATTATTCATTACATTCCAGAGCTGGTTTTTTTTTTCAGATGAAAATGAGTGTGAGCAGAACAACGGGGGCTGCAGCGAGTTCTGTGTTAACCTGAAGAATTCCTTCCGCTGCGAGTGCGGGGTCGGGCGCACGCTGGGAAGTGATGGGAAAACCTGTGAAGGTGAGGCTCCAGCTACCACAGCCTGCTGGAAACTTTGTAAATCATCCCCTTGCAGCAGTGCCTCTCTCTTAGCTCCTTGCACCTGGGATTAAATGTCACTGATATCACCTCTGTGCTTGCCAGAGAGGTTGATACTAAAATATCCTTCTAAGCAAGCAGAGAGAATTCTCCTTGTTGTCCTCCCTGCCTTGTCCATTTCTGTTAGGATTTGCTTGTGTTTATCTCCATGGGGGAAGGGCAGCAGTGGATCTGGAAGATTGGTTATCCAGGCAGAACTTGTTGCTGGAGTTGTTGGGATTTGGCTCGGGGGATTTGTGGGGTAGAGTTTTGTGGGGGCAGATTTAGCAGCACTGGCTTTTGGCAGCTCACATTAGGTATGGGGTAATGCCATGACATTAGACTAGAGCATGGGGATCACTTTAGCCTCCCAGGATAGAGAGTGAGGAGAGGGGGAGCCAATCTGCAGACAGAAATTAAATTTGGGATTAGGGCAGCATTTTGCTCTTTTGTGTCTGTGGGCTCTCTGCTCCATGCAGCTGCCACAGTTTCTTCACAGTGGTGGCACAGCCAGGTTGAAAACCCTTGATAAATTTAGACTGGTGGCTTAAAGACCAAATTGTGGGCCTGATGTGTTGTCACTGACAATGTACAAACATCCCTGAGCAGAAATAGGCAAACCCAGCAGAAATTGATGTGTGCCTGATGTTTTCTGTGGTGAGCTGTGGAAAAGCACAGTGCCCCCTCCCAGCAAAGCTGCTGTGTGGTGTTCACAGACACTGCGGGGCCTCAGACAAGAAAAACATCTACAGATGTGCCTCACTTTTCAGCTACCCAAAAGAGCTAAATCTGCTCTCTGAGCTCTGCTGGTACATCACTCATCCAGGCAGTGACACTTTCCTGGGAAATGCTGCTGTGCAGAGTGCTCCTTAAGTTACTTGTCAAGTTGTGTGGGGCCAAAAATGGTCTGTGGGCTCTGTCCCTGCCACATCCAGCTCTGAGCTGCTGGGGCATCACATAAATGAGCTGTACAATTTTTATTCCCGAGTGCTGCACTCTTCTGACAGGGCTGGAATAGTCTGTTTGGAAACTCATTTGTTTCTGCCATTCCCCAAGTTTGCTTTTAGGGCCTTTGATATATCATTTAATTTCCCTTCTGTACAAAGGATGGTGTCTTTCATGAGTTTAACACTGCTGCTGGGGATTTTTACAATCTTGTTAGTGAGTTTTATTTCTGAAGATGTATCCTCAGCTTTGTGAGCTGGTAGACAATGGGATGTGAGGTGTGAGCATTTGTTGCTACAAAGAACAAATGCAAGAGATTTAGCTTGATTATGTGAGCTGAGGAGGATGAATAGGGTTTAAAGTATCTCAAAATTTACATTATGGTGCTTTACCCATTACTTTGACTCGTATGGGGTGTTTGGGCTGTTATTTTCCATGCATTATATAGGATTGAGTGTGGATTTCTACTCTTTACATTTCAGTGAAAACCACAGAGTGATTTCTGATGGCAGGCTCAGGGAGAAATATTTTGTATTTATGATTTTCTTATCTCATGTTCTGTTATTTTACTGAGAACAGTAGTACTCATCTAGCATATTCATCCCAAAAGGTTAAAGAAATAAAGCAGTTAAGGACAGTTAAGGTTATTTGAAAGAAAAAAATCATGATGCTCTACATGAGTAAAAGTACAATTAAAAAAGGGGTCTCCACCTCATTTTCTGGGAAACAAACTGTTGCCTTTGAGCTGTATTGTTCAGACTGTTGGTTGATCAGGGGTCAGTGGGGGCCTGCAGGATGTGCTGATTTTCCTTTCTTTCCCAGAAATTGAAGGCTGTCACAATAACAACGGAGGCTGCAGCCATACCTGCATTGAAGTGGAAGGCACCTACCAGTGTGAATGTCCCAGGGGACTTGTTCTGTCAGAAGACAACCACACTTGCCAGGGTAGGTCAACAAAATCTCCCCAGCAGCCTCTGTCCCTCGAGAGAATGTCTGAAGGAACTTTTCTTCTTGTTTTTGCTGTCTTCTCTTAGTCTGTTCTTTCCAGCTGGGTTAATGGAGCTTTGTTACTAATGACAGACCATCCAAAGGTTCCCTGAAGATGGTGCTCTTCTATCCAGGCAGAACAGCCACAGGGCCCAGCTTGAGTGCATCTTGCATCACGTTCATTGTAGGGCAGTGTTCCCTTACGACTGATACTGCTTAACATTGTGTTTGGAGTTTGTTTCCAGGAACAGGATGGGACTGCTGGGGTATGATCCTTGAGCATTTATTGCAGCGTCAGCTTCATTACATGGTTGAGACAATAGAAAGATGGCAAAAGCTCATGTACAGCCAGCAGCAGCCAAAGATTTCTTTGTTACAGAACATTTAAAAAACTTTCTAGCCAATAGCATATTGCTAAAGCTTACAGACAATTGTTCTAGCCAATTACTAAAAGCACATGTACACCTGCTTCACACCATGCTTGCTTGTCTGCTTTCTATAAACAATACACAATAATTCATTATTAAGCTTAAAACCTTCTACTACCTTGCTAAGAATATCTTCCTGCAGTCTTAAGGTCTCTCTTAGCCAAGCCTAAAACTCAAGCTGTAGTTTAATGTCCTTGCTTGCTGTACCATTGTAACTTTCTCTGCTTTCAAACCTTGCAGCTGCAGCTAGCTCTCTGTTTTTTCTGTTTCTTAGGCCTGCTTTTCCAGCTTTCTGGAAATCTTCTTACCTCTACTATTTCCCACAAGCATCTCCCATTATACTGCTCTGTGCACACCCCTGACAAATTTATGCTGTTAGAGCTGACATTTTCCATGCTTCAAACTTCAAAATCTCAGCTAAAGCAGTCCAGTCCCTTCCAAGAACAGGGTTAAAGAGAGAGGCATGTTTTTTTCCAAGTATGCCATTCTAGTAAGCATTCCTGTGCCTTGAAGCAGGGCACTAGCTTTGATATTAGGTGCTCCTGCTGCCCCTTGGAAAAGTGCCCAGGATGGCATCCAAAAATTGACTGTTGCTTCTGCTGTGCAGGGCCAGGGCAGCGTTATCCTTGGAGAACCTTCCATCTGAACTTTCCACAGGGAGTCCTTCATGCTGAGTCACTTGTGCCTATGGCATGCACATGGAATAAACAAGCTCCCTGGCTTTTTGCAAAGATTTCTTTTGCAAATACATCCAGGCTACCAGCAGTCTGGTGTTGCCTGGTGTGCTCAGAGAACCTCCTGCAGTCTGATGTGCCACAGAGTGCCCAGACATCAGTGGGAGGGACAAATCCAGGCTTCACGGTGGCCAAAAGGGCAGATATGCCTCAGAGAGGAAGTTGGAATGGTTCTGCTTGATGGAATTTCTGCTTTTTAAGCTTTTTAGAAATGCAGGGCTCCCAAGGATGAATATTGCCCACTTGGGATCCAGCAGTGCTAGTGGAGAGGTGGAGGTGGGGGTTTCCAAGAGCTGTGATCACACTCACTGACTGAAGGTCTGATTGATGGATACAGGCCAGAACAGAGTGATCAGAGTGATGGTTTTCAATCCTGGGGCCCAGCAGGGATGGAAGTCCTGGATTTCCCAGCCAGGGTTTCTGCTGATGGTGAGGCTGCTAATGAGAGCAGCAGCACTGCTGGGAGCCAGGCTGGGGCTCAGGATGCAGCATCTCATAAAGTGAAATTGCCTGTTCTTTTGCATTCATCAATTTATGTCCCCATGCTGTGGCCTGCAATTCTGAGCAGATATGGAACTGTACCACACAATTTTTTGTGACACCTAATCAGGTTTATATTGGTTCAATTAACAGTGCAGGGTAGGCACAGTAGCCTGAGGCAATTGGATCTGCAGCCTCTCTACCCTCCTCTGCACTGTCTCCATGTTCAGAACAAGCATTAATAATCTTCAACAGAAATCACACTCTACAGGCTGCAATTTTTCCATAAAGATACCAGCCAGCAAAATACTTGGAATTTTGCAGACTATCCTAGAATTTTGCAGCCCATCTTCGTACCCCACCTCTTCCTGAAGAGTAGGGATGAAATGCTCTCCTCCCCATCCCCTGCCCAAATTTTTGTGCAGGTAAGCAGGGTTTATGCTTGTAGCAGTGGGTCAGGGCTCCCCAGCACCAGAGAGCCTGTTCTGCTGAGCAGTCTGTGCAGGGAGATAACCTCTGCTCCAAGCAGCAGCACTTTGAAAGGCCAAGGAAGGAGCCAGAGGCTGGAATATGGTGCCAAGAATAATGGCAGGCAGAGAAATGAGCATTGGACTCGCCACAGAAGCTTTCTCCCAGGGGCAGGTGCTGAGAGGCATGGGTGTAAACCAGAGCTCAAAGTGGAAATGAGGAGGCTTTCCCAGTTCTCACAGGTGCTCTGAGAAGTATGAGGTGAAGAACTAAAATGTTTGACTGGCACACACTGGGTGTTTACTCTAATAGCCATGAGTTGGCTTGAGTCAAGAGGTTTCCTTCCCTTGTTTCTGTGTCCAGGTGGTGGAGGGCACACAGCTCCTGCAGCTCTGAAGCACAGGGAAAATGGAATGTTTTCTTTCTCCTACTTTGTGCCTGTCAAAGACATGTAGAAACAGAGAGATCCTGAACCAAATCAGTCCTGAACTTTGGAGAATTGCAGTTGGGATCCAAATCTCTTGCCCTGAATGTCACCTTTATAAAAGCAGTACATTTTCTTATTTATCAAGGAGTGCTAGAACAGTGAGTCTTTAAATCCAGACGGAGCCAATCAGTTCTCCAAAGGATGTTCCTGTCTGTCTGCATTATGCTGTGTTCTCCAAGTCCCTTTGACTGCTCCTGAGCTGTGCCATTTGACATGCTCAGTTATTCCCACTTGCCTTCTGCTGCCAGTGGAGGGAAGGTGCAGGTAATTTTTAGTTCTTTAAGCTTCTGTTCTAACCCAGCAGTATCATTATGGGAACATTTTGCTTTGGGCACTCTGCATACATTTTAGCATATCACTTTGAAATTATCAACTTTTTATCAAAAATCCTCCCTGAAGGTACTCAGAGGCTGCTGCAAATACCTGAGCTGGGACAGGGAAATTTTTAAAGGGGGGTGAAATGCCTGTTTTAGCAGTGTGCCTTATACAAATATTCAGAATCTTAAATTATATAATTAATGATTGAAATTAAGAGAAGACAGGTCACAGGAATGTCAAGGACTGGGGCTGCAATTAATTTTGGTAAAAATCTTGGGAAACTAGTATATTTGCAAAAAGGTTTTGTCGTGGGGTTTTAAAATATAACAAATGTAAATCCTGCAAAAGGTTTGTTTTTCTGGCTGAAACCAGAATATATGCCACCAGTATGTTTGTCCTGTCTCTAACTGAACTGAATAATCCCAAGGAATATATATACAGCAACTACTTTTTTATTGAAGATTATTCTCTCTTCTTTCCTTTTTTATTTTTTCCAAGCTCTGTTTTCTCCTGCTTCTTATGTAATGAAATTTTCATTTAAAAAATTCACACGGAGGCCTGTATTAAAATTTAAAGGTTGGAAGGAGGTGGAATGAGTGAGCTAATTGGGTTTGTTTGTCAGAGTTGGGTTTATTGCTTGTAAAAATATTATTATGGTATTTTGAGGTGCTTCCATTTTAGCTCAGAATCTATATGGAATTGCTCTGCCTTGTTTCAGCGTGTTCTGGGTTTGATGTAAAATCTGATTAAGGGTCTTAAAAAATGGCCTTGCCTGGGGCATTGTGAATTTGATACCCATATCTGGCAAAGGCTCTTCCCAGGACATCACAGGGCAAGGGATATCAACCAAAATCTGTGCTGAGTGTTAGGCGAAGCTGGAAAGCACAGCTAAGTTTCTGCTGCAAGTACACTGATTGTCTTCATTGTTTTCTGAGGCATTGCTGTGGCTGGAGAATTTGGGGCAGTGGCAGCTCTGGTTTGTGGTGTGTAGGTGAGAATGCAAGATGGGTAATTAGGTTACTGTGGTAGGATCATAATCATAAATGCTGTCTATGATTCCCTTTTTATTCCCCCAGTTATATCTGGTATAGCCCTTCTCCAGCTCACTGGTAGGTTTGTAGCACAGACTCTTATTCTGGGGACTTCTCTTACAGTTCCAGTGCTGTGCAAGTCCAGCTCTATTGAGGTGAACATCCCAAAGGACCTGGTTGGAGGCCTGGACCTTTCCCTCATCAACACTTCGTGCAAAGGCGTGTCCAATGGCACTCATGTCAACATCCATTTCTCCCTGAAGTCCTGTGGAACTGTTGTAGATGTATGTATACCTACTGCCCAGTCTCTGGGATTTGGGGGTTTGGCTGTGCCTTACTTGGGGAACAAAGCTGATTTAGCTGCACCCTCAGAGCTGTTTCCTGTGTTGCCATGCAGCTGCCCTCAGAGTAGACCTGGGCTGGCTTTCCACAGTCAGAGAGCTTGTTCCATCCCCCCTCCATAGTGGGGGATGGAACAGTGTGTGTCTGGCAGCTTGGGTGCTGCTTTCTGCTTTCTTCCTGCTTCACAAGGGTAGAAGGTACAAGTGCCCTCACTCTTCATCCTCCTGCTAAGACAGATTCTGGTCTCCTGATAATGTTTGAAAGGTTAAACTGGCAACTGGTCAATGGCTCACCTTAGCAGAGGGGTAGCAGAAGTGTGGTGCCTTGCAGCTGCCAGCAGACCGAGGTCCTTTAGTTGGTGTGTGAGGATGAGCAGCATCATTCTGGTTGTGGGGTGTAAATTCACTGGGCCTTCAGTGGCCTCTCTGAGTGTCAGCCCAGAGAGGTCTTTCTCAATGATCTCCCCTTTCTTTGCTGCAGGTAATCAATGACAAAATCATTGCCACCAACCTGGTGACTGGCTTGCCCAAGCAGACCCCGGGGAGCAATGGGGACATCATCGTGCGCACCAGCAAGCTGCTGATCCCGGTGACCTGCGAGTTCCCGCGCCGCTACACCATCTCCGAGGGCTACGTGCCCAACCTCAAGAACTCTCCCTTGGAAATCATGAGCCGCAACCAGGGCATCTTCCCCTTCACTCTGGAGATCTTCAAGGACAAAGACTTTGATGAGCCCTACAGGGGTGATCTTCCCACCCTCAAGCTTCGGGACTCCCTGTACTTTGGGATTGAGCCCTTGGTGCACGTCAGTGGACTGGAGACGCTGGTGGAGAGCTGCTTTGCCACTCCCACCTCCAAAATTGATGAGATCCTGAAGTACTACCTGATTCAGGATGGGTGAGTTCACTGTTCCCTCTCTTGCTGACAATTTAGAGGAGATTGGCAGTGGGGCTGAGTTGTCTGTGTGATGCAGGAAACACTGTGCCCCTCTCCACAGGAGCCTGTATGTCCTGGTCATAGCAATCACCAGCAGCCATCAAGCTGAAACCACCTGTCTCATCAAAAGTAATTGGGAAAAACAGTGGGAGACAGTGAAAGAGGTTTCTCTGAGTGCAGCCTTTACAGGGTGTATTTCCCTGTCACTAGTCTTTTGGATAATTGAGTTGGCTCCTGTAGAAAAGATTCTCTTTCCTGATACCCTCTCTCTGCGAGCCGCAGACTGCCAAGCCAATATGCAGAACCCCCATGGCCATGTGCTGCTGCCAGGCAGCTGCCACAGCAACTGGAGCAAGTTTCTTAATTTTCTCATAGTGGCCTTACTACAGTATGAGCCAGAAGAGCCCATTGCTAGTCCTGGTAGGAGCTGCAGGGGAATCCCTTGCTTTGCTCTCCCTGATGCCTGTCAGTGCAATAAACTTAGGGTCTTTCAGTTTGGCTGTCATTTTTTCAGGTGTATAGGGTTAGTGATCATTCCAAGATATGCTAAAAATAATTTTGTGCAGATCTGTGGGTTCGCTGTTGTAGTGGTATTTGCATCAGAGGTTTGGGGAGCCTTGCTGTGGGCTCAGCTGTGGCTCCTGAGATGATCCCTCTTTTCAGACACTTCTTTGGGTGCTGAAATGACTGTGCCATGCTACAGCATTGATGTGGAGTGTTTGCATCCAGCTGCTTAATCAGAGAGCTCTGAGGAAATGTCGTAGTTGTGAGGCAGTCTGCTGTCCTCTAGGGAGGGAAATCCAGCCAGAGGAATATCGAAAACATACCCAAGAGTTGTAGCCTGAGAGTCAAGGGACTGTGCTTGTGTAAATCCTGTATATTGCCTGCCAGCCCATTTAATGATGACAACAATCATGTCCTCAGCTGCCAGACTAAATCATCCACTGTTACAGCTGCTGCTGGCAAGTCCTGCATGGTTGTCTTGTTGCAAAAGGGTTCTGCAATGTAAAGTACCCAAAAATACTGTTTTCATTTCCTTCTGACAGGGGATTCAGCATTAGGCTGCTCTCCCTCCATCCTAGGCTGCAGTCCTTCTGTGCCCAACATTTCTGGGCTTTATGAGCAGATCTGTAATGGAAAAATTTATTTTATCAACTCCCTGGCTTGGCTGTTCCTATGGACCCTTCACAGAGTCAAGGCCTCAAACATTCATTTGTTTCTCCCCATGAGTGAAAATGATGGGATTCAAAACAGCAGCCAAAACCTGAGCTGGATAGAGAAAGGAGAAGGCAGGAAATGTCATCTCTTGAATTCACCCCAGCACTGGTTGGAGGATTTATGGCACCAGCAGTCCCTTGGTACCTGCAGAGGGCATTAAAACTTCACTGAAGGGAAAAGTGCTCTACTCTGCAGCCATCACTGCAGGCCTCAGTGATTCAAAATTAAATTAGCTGAATGCAGTAAGTTGTCCCTGCTCCAAACACTCCTGTAGTAACTCAGTTTCCTTCTAGAAATCCAGCCCCAAAAGCCCATGGCAATAAAGATGGGATTTTTGTATCAGTTTATGTAGGATCAGACCTGCAAGAGTTAACTGCATAATCCAAAGGGAAACACTGTTCATATTGGAGGGGATATACCTTGGACTGAGGGATGGGAAAACTCCCTCTACTGCTCTCTTCTCTGTTAATTCCCTGCCTTCTGAGAACACGGTGGAACAAAGGCAGTGACCGACGGCACAGCTGATAAACACTGGAGCTCTCTGGGGCATCTGGAGCCAGGTCATGTCACTGCTGAGGTCAGGAGCTGTGGCTCAGCAGAGCACGGGGTGGTTCAGGTAGTTCCATTGCAAAGCTCATCTTCTTATGCCTCAGGCTGCCCTGTTTGCTGGGCTGAGGTGGATATTTCATTGTGCAAGCCTTCCTTTTGGCCTTGCAACCCTGAAGAAGAGGGTCAGAGCACAGCTCCCACGGCACTGCCACTCTGCTCCCCAAAACTAAGCACATTATGCACAGGGATAGGGTGGTTTTCCCCACATCCTGACCAGGCCACCCCTTTTCCTTCCATACCTGTCTCTTCTCACCTCTCCAAAGTGGGCAGCAGGGTCTCTGGGGGTTTCCTAGCACAGTGGGATATGGTCTAGCCCCACGAATGCAAAAGAACTTGTGACTCATAAAGTTTCTGTGCTGGTTTTGTCTATGTATCTCTGATTCCTTTATGGTGCTCTTCCACTTTCCCTCTCCCTAGCCCAAACCACTAGGTTTCCTTCCAGCAGTGTGGACAACCTTTGGAGAACCTGGGATTTAGGAGTCAGTTTGAGGCAGTGTCCAGTAATCATCACAGTTTATGTGCTCACAAATGAGAACATGCCTATGAGTTGACTTCATGGCCCTAGAGCTTGGCCACTCACCTATGAAAAGTCTTTAACTGTCATTCCTTATGATCAGATGCCTTGTTTCAAAAGGAATTTTGACAGCTTAGAGATTCCCAAATGTTCCAGCGAAGGCAGAACTGCTTTTTGAGAACTGAACATGTCAAACACCAGCATTGCTGACAATGCTATGCACAATTCTTGTGTAAAGATGGGAGCTGAAGTTTGCTGCAAGAACAAGGCTTTGAGCTACACCAGTACCTCTTGTCTCTTCCACGACTGCTTTATTGTTTGTTGGGTTTTTTTTGTGGTTTTTTTTTTAATATCTTTCAAAGTCCACATTTTTGGAATTAACTTGCCAGAAAGGATGAGCTGCATTGCAATGCAATTTCACAGCAGCATCAGGGCCTCCCAAGATGCCCAAGGCTTTGCAATAATCAACAGTAATTATTGAGCCACCATAACTTTTTGTCTGTCAAACTCTAAATAAACTGTAATAGTTTATAAATGTACTGCACCTGGAATGTAGCTTGTTATGAAAGCAGCTTGTTTTCTTGCAGTTCTGTGACCTCTCGTATAATCATGCATTGCTAGTGATGGAATAACTGAAATTATAAATTTCTGGTGTAGTGAATTTGAGCTGTTTGACCAAATCCAGCAGGAAGAAAAATGTAAATGATATAAAGCAAAGTAAATCTGGATTTTTGTTTTCATCATCTGCCATATTTTAGTAATGTGGGTGCAGGCTGCTTCATTTTAAGCATAATTTATGTGCATATCTATGTGTATACAGTAAGTGCATGGCACATTCTGTAGTGTGTAACACTGCAGGCTGTTGCCCAGGGAGGTGAAATGAGGACAGACTTGCCTGCAGCTCGCTGGCAGTGCCTCTCTGAGGGGACTGGCCCACGTCCTGCCAGCCCTCTGCTGCTGAGCTGTTCCCTGTCTGGAGATGCTATTAGCAATGCTGCTGTTTTCCCCCATCATTCCCGACTTTTCTCCTGTGGCCAAAGAGGAAGTAGCAGAAATGGTAGCTGAGCCTGAGAGAACCAATCCCTCCTTTTCTTTCTCTGGTTAAGTAGGCTGGAATGTCTTTTCTCTTTCTTTTTTCCATTTCTGGGAAACCCATTAAAGCCTATCCCTCTGCTCTCCTCAGCTGTGTTTCTGATGATTCCGTGAAGCAGTACACGTCAAAGGACCATCTTGCCAAGCATTTTCAGGTTCCTGTGTTCAAGTTTGTGGGCAAAGACAACAAGGTAAGCTCAAAATTCAACTCTCAGATATTTCATCAGCTCTGATATGACTGAGGAGCCTCAGCACCAAGTTGGAAAAGGGTATGGAATGGCTGGCCCAAGGCAGGTGCTGCTGTGCCTGTTCCAGCAGTTGCACCTTACAGGAGCCTGACAAAGGTACTTCAGGAGAGATTGATTAAAACAACTAAAATTAAAATATGAAGGACAGTTTTGGAACATCAATACTACAGCAGGCTAAAATCATTGTTGCTTCCAGGGTGGTCTTGGTGAACCCTTGTTTGCTGGGTGAGAGAAGTGTTCTCAGTCACCAGGCACATTTCACAGTATCCTGTCTTTAAAACAACACAGTTTTTAGTTTGTGATCTGTTCAGCCTTGTGTCTTCTCTACCTCTTGTGAGTTCAGATGCCAGCACTCCAGACAGAAGGCCACCATACTGCTTAATTCAATGTGAAACCAGGCTGTCTCTCTGGGGCAGCAGCTCTGTAGTGGGAAGACAGTGGAAGGATAATGCCATTTTCCTAATGCAAATAGCTTTCCTTTCTGTGTTGGAGGAAATTGGATCTTCCAGTCATTGTTATGCTCAGCCAACACTGCCTGCTCCAAAAGGTATAAAGCTGCTGCTCCAGCGACTGGAGAGCCCCAGTAGGGTTAAAACAGATGAGATCTTCCAAAATTCAGAAATTTTCCTTGGCTTTCTGATTACCCCTGCTGCCTCCAACCTGCATCCTCCCATCCTGCACAATGAATTCTGCTGCAAACCTCTGCAAGTCTTTGTGGCTGCTGCTTGCAAGGATCTTGCTTGCTCTCCTGGTCATTTTTAGGGCAGGGAGCAGCAATCCTGTCACTGCCCTTGCTGTGCAAGGAGAAAAGGCAGCAATCTCCTTGCTCTTTGCATTCTCCCTCAACTTAGCCTCTCATCACCCTGCATTTTCCTCCTTTTTCCCCTCGGTTTCCTGGCTTTGTTTCCCCAGCTCACTTGAAATTCTCTTGCACGTCTCCATCAATCCTTGCGAGGCTTCACGCATTCCTGACACGCAGCTCCTACCAGTCCATGTGAGCTCTTCCAAGCTGATTCCTGCCATTTTCATCCCTTCATCTGGAGGATCATTTCACACCTTCCTATTCCCTGTCTCCCCACTCTTGCCTCTGAGATCTCATTCAGGCTCTCTGGAGAGGGCACACAAGGAAACAGACGGAGCGGCCGTTCTGGCTGCGGGCGGCGATGCTGGACACGGACCGTGTGCCAGGGGCATGCTGTGGCACTGGCTCTGGCAGCAGTGCCAGTGGTCCCCAGAGCTGTGCACTGACTCCCCTGCTGTGTCCCCCCCTCAGGAGGTGTTCCTGCACTGCCGCATCCTCGTGTGCGGGGCGCTGGACGAGACCTCGCGCTGCGCCCAGGGCTGCCGGAGACGCGTGCGCAGGTCGGCCGAGCGACGGGAGGAGCAGCAGGAGAAGGAATCTGTTCACGTGGCAAACCACATCCTGACAGGAGGCCCCATCAGGATCGACTTTGATGACTGACACCCACCCTCTGGAACAGCATCCCTGGCCTTCCTTATCACTGCCTTCTATTGTGGTTGCTGAGAAACCAGAGGTATTTGTTAAAGCCCCACTTGAACCTCAGGACTCGTTTCCTTAACTCTGTGGTGATTATTTGTCAAATGTTTTGGGCCCATGAGGCAGCCCTTGGAGTGTGACCCGGACTGCAGAACAGTTTGGTTTTGTCTGCATTTCTCCCCAACAATCCTTTAGCTGAAGGGACCCTGTTTCTCTGCAGGCCGGAAGTGTTACCCAACTTTGCCTTTCTCTACATCCACCTACATGCCCCAGGACTGTTTGTCCTTGACTAAACAAATGTTATCCAAGCCCTTCTTGCAACAGACAGTACAAATAGTGTCATAGCTGAGTGTGCTTGCTGTGCAGCTCTGTGAGTGATGCTGAAGATTCCAGGTGACTGTTAATAAAAACATGTATAAAATATATCTCATCATGTGTAAGTTCCTTGGAGCAATGCAATTGTCATTACAGGCAGCTAAAGTTCAGATCTATCACAGGCACATTTAAATGGGATTTTAAATAGCAAAAGGTATTTAATGAGACTTGATCTTTTTAGTGGCTTTTGATAATTGCATGAAGTTTAATAGTGTTTCCTCCTGTATTTAGAGTATCATTATTCTCCTCCCTCTTCTCCCATCACCAAAAATGCTTTTCCTAAGTGCTGTAGCACCTTGATTGTAAGAGAAGCACCATTAAACATCTATAAACACCCCCCTCCCGCGCGTGCTGCTGCCAAGTGTTTGTCTGGAAGTTGTGATGCCCTGGTTAGCGAGGCCGTGGTTCCAACAGAGGATTAGAGGAATGCAGGTTAATAATTTACAGCAATCACTGGTGATGTGGGCAGTTCTCAGGACAGGGCTGTCCCCAGTGAGCTGCCGTGATGACAGGAGACACGGCAGCGTTGCCTGAGTGGCCATGGCCGGGGACGCAATTACTGGTGGCATTGTGGCTGTCAGGAATCCTTTTGGGCTGTCAAGCTCCTTCTAAAGAAAATACAATGGAGGTGATCAGCTCAGGCTCCTTTGGGCTTCCTTGAGCTGTGTGGTAAAGGATTAGGGGTGTGGGGTGGAAGGGAGGAAGGACAACCAGCAGTGAAGGACAGCGTGGGACAGGCAGGGCTGGAGGACGAGGGGAAGGATCCGTCTCCACTGGTGGCAGTGGCACTGCAGTGCATTCCCAAGGTTTTCTACAAGAAGCTCCTCAGTGTGCAGCTCTGTCCTGCGTGGTTGGAGGCCTGCTGGAAGCCCCCCCAACCTTCATCACCTGTGTTCTGCTTTGTTTGGAGCAGCCAAATTGCTGCAAAAGCCAAAATTTGCTGCTGCTCTCAAATGGAAGGGGAATCCATTTGAAGGGACCATTTAGAAGGGGAGTCACAAATCACCTCAAACATTTCAATCTATTTCACAGATTTATTTGTTCTGGCAAGTGAGATTCCAGTGAGGAATGAACATTTAATGGCTGAGAGTTTAGTAATTTTTCTAAATAGCTTCATGGCTGCTTTTCCAATCTTGGAAATACGTGTGAGTGTGTTAGAGTAAACAAAAATATTTCTATGATGATAAGTAGGTATAAATGGAAAGACGCTTTTCGTGTGTTATCCAACCATATGTGAAAGAAAAAGAAAGGAAAGAAAAAGGCTTCTCCTAGGATTGCTGTTCTGCTGATTCACATCTGCATTAGGGCCACAGGGGCAGTTTCCCACTGTCACTTCTTTGTTCAGGCAGCCTCCGCTAAATATATTTGTTTTGATAAAACAAGAGCTGGGAAATGAAATTAATTATCTGGTGCCTTCTGGAGAATCAACTGGTCTTGTTTGTTTATCTAGAAGGGATGTGGGGGGAGTGATGGAGGGAGAAGTTCCTTTCCTGGCTTATTTCAGTTTTTGTGCACATTATTCAGTTCTTCCTGGTGAATTCATGTGAAGCAGCTTTTCCAGTCTGCAGCTGAAAACAATCCTGCCAATGCACAAAGTCAAGAGGAAGCCACGGGATGAGCAAAGCGGTGTCTGTGTCCAGAGCAGGGTGGAACTGAAGATGACCCAAGGTTCATGCAGCAACCTGGAGAATCCTGTGATCAGCTGCTTCCATGGCTGTACATCAGTGGATAGCAGGAGTGGCACGGAGGGGAAGCAGTTTTTAGTTTGGTTGCAGTTTTACTGGGGTTCATGGGCTGGCTTGCTCCTGCACAGGATTATCTGCTGCTTTGCCAGAGTCACTGACACCACCTGAAGGTTCAAATATTTCCTCGCAGAGCTGCTGGTGGGGTTTTTCACATTACCACAGTGAAAAATGAACTTATTCAGTAGCTGGCCTGCTTGCAGCAGTCTCTAGGGTTTTGGGATGAATGGTGGTCTGAAAGCAGGGAGAAATGATGATTTATGTTAGTGACATCTCCAGCACCATCAGTGTCTGGATACAGAGATTTTGTTCAGAACCCTTTGATTTCTCCAGTGTATGTCATCACCTGCCAGCAGTTGCTTGATTTTAATCTGATATCACTTGAACTATAAAATGATTCCAGATATTTGCCATCCAGTCAGCTTTTGAAGGTAGACAATATAGCTATTTTAACTTCTTTTTTTGTCATTTAATCATAAGAGTATGTTCACATTTAAACTGGCCACAAGCATTTCACCAGCAAAATACAAAGTTTGGGCAGTGTCTGGAATGAGGAATGTTTCCTTCCCATCCCTAGCCAAAAGTAGGTGTTTCTTAGCTGGATAATCAAGGTTGTCTGTCCAGCCTCATGCTCTGACAGAGTGGTGAACCTCAGCAATGCAGAATTCCCCTCCAGTGGCATTAGCCCAGCTAGGACAGGTTGTCATTACATCTGAGCAGTGTTGAAGTCCTCTGTGATGGAAAACATCCCAGTACACCTCACACAGTCACTTCCATTCTCCTGGTCTGCATACCAGGGGGCTCGTGTTGTTCCAGCCCACTTGGGGCCAGATGAACATCTCATTGCTGTTCACTGTAAGGCAAGGATGACTGGCAGGAACAGGAATACAGGGTTTAAATAATTTATAGCTCCATGCATACATTTTAAACCCATTTAAACTGGAAGAAAAGCAACCAAGACAGACTCTTTCCACTCTTGTTAAACCACCCTTTTGCAGCCTTAACTTCTCTGTGGCAGATGGAAGAACATAACCATAAATATGTTTGCAGGAGCTGCTGAAATATTTACGTGCCACAGCACGCACACACCCAGTAGCAGCATCCTTCCAACAAGAAACCCAGCTGAAAGCTGTCTGCCAATGTGCTGTGGAGGCAAAATGCCATGCACCACTTTAAATTCTGGTTTTGCATGCAACAAAAGCTCCCCATAACAGATGGGAGTATTAACCAGGTTTTAGAAGGAATGATGTCTGAGGCTGCTGATAGCAGCCCCACAGAGGTAGCACATAAGTCCTGTCACCTGACAGATAAGGCTCCAGAATTTGGAATATCTCATCCAAGTCCACTGTGAGCCTCCTGTTTCACTCGTGCAAGAGATGGAGGTGGATACCCAGCCATTTTGTGTGAAAAGGGATCCTAAGGGCAAAGCTTTGTTAAATGCTGTAGGAGAAAAGTAATTAAATAGATGTGGATGACACTGGCAAAGAAAAGTGGCTTCCTCTCCTGAGACTGAGGGAGAGGGCTGTGATTTCACATCTGATAAATGGTTGGCTTTGGTCCTGAATATCAATTGTCTACCACAAACACCTCAAGCCCTTCTTCTTAACTCATGCTTAAGAAATCTCCAGATGTCCTAAATCAGTTTAGGATCCACCACGTATTTAAATATGCAGGGTTGTCAGGGTGTGTAATGACAGGATGGAAAGTGTCAGGGATGGGTGTGAGCAATGTACTGAAAGCAAATTACCCCTCTTCAGTCTGTCACCAGCGGTGCAAAAATGCACATAGCATATCCATGGACTGGGAATTTCACAGGGCTTGCAGAAACCTAATGCCTTGCACTGCAAATTAGAGAGTTACAGGGTGGGGGGAGGTAATAGTACTTAAGGTAAGTCCTGTGTTTATAACCAGCACTGTATCCTGCTTGCCTCTCCTGATCAGTCCGTGGAGAGAACTGGCGTGGGATCCTGGTGGGCTTGGAGGGGGCGCTGGGGCTGTGCAGCTGCGGCTGCGGCTGTCCGTGGGCTGCCCCTGCCCGCGGGCGAAGGAAAGCCGGCCCGGGGCTGCCGGGGCTGTGTGCCTTGGCCCCGGTGCCCTGCCGAGGGCTGCCAGGAGTCTCCGTGCTGCAGAGGGGCGCTGCCAGCGGCTCACGGACAGCGGGGGCTGCTCTTGCTCACAGCTCATCGCGCTCCTCCTCGCTGCAAATGCAGGCGCTCCTCTGGCTGTTCATGAAGGGCCGGCAGCCCAGGGTCCAGACGGCGTTGAACACCGTGTCTGCCATGGATTCACAGGCTGTGGAGAAGGACAGGGTAGCTGTCACTGTTGTGACATGAAACAACAAGACTCACTAAGAGTAAGATGTTCTAGCACCAGAACAAGAACAAAAAGAGAAAAACTTTATTTTTCTGACTTCAACATTTATAGGATTCTAAAAGTGACGGTGGATTAGAAAATAACATCACCACTTCTCTAACTACACTAGTTAAACTAATAGTCCATCAAAATTCTACTCTTACAAGAAGAATGCAAAACAACTATTATTTACGTGAAAGTATGTGAGAAACTCTATTACAAGAATATAAACATCAAAAAGCTTAGAAATACTCAAAAGAACAAGACAACAGTGGCCAGGTAAGAACAGGCAACCCCGAGCACCCCAGCCCTGCAGTGAGCTCTGTGGGGTTTGCCATTGGAAGGGTGGGCTGTCGTCTTTTCTCTCTGAGAACTGCATTTTTATAAATCCTGAGGTTCCCTCCTCTCTTCTCCCCAGGCATTAATTTCTCTCCCCTCTAAACCCCTCCTTTCTTACCTCTCTCAGGCCTTACTGGTTGATGGATCATCTGGGGCTCTGCAAGCAGCACTGTTTACCAAACAGATTTCCCAGGAGGCCCCCACATTACTCCTTCTTCTCTCAGTTTTGCCTATGGCCACTATTAACCAACCTTTCTGGGCTTTTTTGGGAATTATGATGCCAGCTGCCAGCCAGCATGAAAAATCCTACAGCAGCTGGAGCAGCTGACTGCCTGACTTCTAGCCCCTCCTCATCTCAAAAGACAACCCTGAAAGTGCTTGTCAGTAAATAAGTAGGTTAATTTGAGGTCTTTAGGGTTATTTACTGGCACTAACACTGACTGCTAAGTGTAATGAAGTTGGGAAAGCCTTGCCTTTGGGACTGTTTTCTCCTATCTCAGCCTCTCCAAACACTTCAGAGCTCCTGTTCCTTTAGGAGGCTGCTCAGCTGGCAGGCACTGGAGACTCACCACTGGCTGTGGTGAGTCAGTGGGAAAACCAAGGCTCTGGATGCCAGGTAAGAGCTGGGATGGCTGTGGAGGAGAACTGTGACAGGAGCTGCTCAGATCACTGGGGACAGGATCTGTAGAGCCCAAGGTGAGGGGAGGATGGCTCAGAGGTTCACTGGTGTTACCTGTGCCTCCTACAGCAGCCAGGAGAGAGATGCTGGAGGAATCTACTCCTGCCTGGCAGAGGTGGCTTGGCTCAGCCCAGGAGTGTGGGCTCTGCTCCACCCAAACTCCCTAGGATCTAGGTTTGTTTTGCTGCTGCAAGCAGAGAGCAAGAAGGAACCATATGAAATAGTGGCAGGGGAAAATCTGAAGAGATGGGAAGAAGTTGGCTGCATGAGGAGCTGTTAATAAGGATGACTATGAAAGATTGGCTGTGCTCAGCCTGTAGCACTTTTGTCTCAATCCATGTCTTTGATTTCTCTTGTTGGCCTGGGCACTCTTTCCATGCATTTATCTGTGCCCAGGTAGGAAGCCATCTGCAGACATCCACTGGTGTCATGCAGACTTCCCATGTGTCCTAATCAGGCTGCATCTTTGCAAAACAAATGCATATTTAAGGAAACCTTAAAGCAGGGCATCAGCAGAGGTTCCCATAAAGCTCTTCTCAGACCTGCAGGCTGAGGATTTTTAAGTTAGGCAAAACCAGGATGCCACTTGAGCTGCTGGCACATTACTAGAGCTTGCTAGCACTTCTGAGCCATCCAGAGCTGCCTGCAGGGGCTCAGCCACCACCCAGCCTGGTGTGTCCCTGGTGCCATCATCATCTCTTATCTGTCACCAGATCCCTGAGAGCCCTGTCCTTGGCTCTCTCAGTTTTGCTGGCCCCTGGCCACATACAGGTTTATTGTTGTGCCTCACTGGCCCTGGAAGGCTTTTTGATATCCTGTGAAGGTGTTTGAACTATCTGGGAGTGCATCCAAGTTTTGAAGGAATTACTTCCAGGGTTGTCTGTGGTTTTTTTCACACATTGTAGTGTTTTCTAAATGCAAATAACCGTAGGGACAGAAGTGTGGGCCAGAGGGGGCAGATCTCTGTGTTCTCACCCACCTGTGACAAGTGCAGGACAGAGATGCTGCTCCCTACTGCAGAGTTTTGCTTCTTTTTGGCAAGGAAGGGACTCCCTGCACAGGGGGTGTGAGGCAGGATCCTACCTTGCACCTTGGAGACGAAGCCCAGGCTGCGCTTGAGGTCGGAGCAGATGGAGTGGAGGCACCAGCGGAACTTGGCGTCGCAGCGGTACTTGTTGGCCCCACAGGTGTCATAACAAATGTCCAGCTGGTTACAGCACTTGGTCATGGCAGGGATGCCCAAGTCTAGCTGGGGAAAGAGAAAAGAGGTGTCCCTTGGCTGAGTCCTGGCCTCAGGCTCACACAGCTGTGATGGGCTGAGTTCTGCAGAGCCCAGCTGGCTCCTTTTCCAGAAGCTATTCCTGATAGCTGGGGCAGCAGGAGGGAATGTGTGCTGCTCCCTCACCATCTAAAGAAGGGTGAGGGCTGAGCCCAGTGCTGTCAGTGGTGCAGGCAACATCACATTCTCTTCTCTTCTCATCTCTGTGTCCCAGGGAATCAACGCCTGGCAGAGAGGTGGGAAACAGCCCCTCCATGACCATTTTCTAGTTTTCATTTGTCAGAGAGCTCTATGTCCTTGCCAACAGTGGCAAAGGCCCCTTTTCTCTTTTCCTCTTTTTCCCACAACCTGACAAGGTTCTGCTTTTTGGCCTAATAACACGCCATAAGGATTTTAATGTCTTATTTCTCAGAGATGCACTTGAGGCCAAGGACAAACACAGCATGGTCAGGGGAGTTCTGCTCCCTGTAAGCTTAGCTAATGACCCTGGGGGTGATGAGGCAGAAGGCCTGTCTCCTGGAGAGACTGGACTTGCTAGCTTGTTATGAATTATTCCTCTTTTTGCCCTTCCTCATGTAAAATTTAGGAGATGAATTGTTCCTTCATTGCACTCGTGATTGCCTGGATACAGAGATGGCACCACAGAAATGCCCCCAAGGTTTGCAGTGAAATAGAGTTTCAGAAATTAAACCCTACATGAAAAATGGGCTGCAAAGAGAGGGGTTGTCAGAGCAGGAATCTGCCTAATTGCTGCAGACTCCATGGGCAGCAATAATGCATGAGCTAAATAGGAATCCCTGCTCTGAGAGCCTCCTGGGAAGGCTTTTCCTGGTGATTCCAATATGTTCATTAATTGCCTTTAAGATAACGAGCGGGTGCAGTATTAAAGCTTGTGGGTTTCATTCAGAGCTTGGCAGAGGCAAAAAGTGTGGGAAGAGGTGAAGGGGCAGGTGTGGAGGATGCACTCAGGTGTTGCTGTGTGTACACAGGTTATTGCCACCGAGCTGCCCAGCCCAGCCCAGCCTTTTCCTGGCCCAGAATTATGAGCTGGTGATGTGATGGAGAGCTGTATCCTTTGGGATTGGTGGGTGGGACAGTACATACACTTTCAGGTACCTTGAGCCCCAGAAAATGGGAGCCACAGCCGTTGGGTTCTTGGGGTTTGTAGTGAGGCCGTGGCATGGGAGCCTTCCCTGGGAAAGAAAAGACAGGACAAATGTTAGGAAAGCTGATCTTCCTGAGGCTTGGTCCAAAAAGCAGGAGTGACAGCAGCTCCCCTTTGGTCTGCCTCCCCAAACACTACTGCTTACACTGCTAGCTTAGAAGGGGCTTTCTTGTCCCTGGTGAACTTTCTATCCTCAGTTCATTCTGGGACTGTTGGTGTGCTGTGGATCTCCTCCAAACTGTGCCAGACCTTGCATGTCTGATCTTGCTCTGAGCAGGTCTTCTCGGTCCATTTTCTGCCCATGGTGATGCACTGCCACGTTTTGCAAATTATTTCTATTCCTTTAATCTCTGCACCTTCCTCAGTCTGCTTAATATGCATAAAGGAGCAAGAACTCCCTCTGTGCATAATTATTTACCCAATGTAGGAAGAGTCCAGCTCACAGCCAGCTCTAGAAGGACCTTCCAGCAGCATTTTAATCTGATTTTTGTAGGGGAGCCTGTTCAGTGCCTGACCACCCTCTGGGGGAAGAACCTTTTCCTGATATCCAACCTAACCCTGCCCCAGCACAGCTCCAGCCATTCCCTGGGTGCTGTCCCTGCTCTGGGAAAATATAAACTGTGGGAATGCTTCAACAAAACCACATGTGAGCTGAGCCTTCTGAAGCCTATCACATCAAGGGTTAAGTTTCTGCTTCCCTGAGCATGGCTAGAGAATTTATATAGGCATAAAATGGATCTAATTCAGCCCTTCAAGGCAGGGTTGGGTTCTTTTAAACTCCATTTCCACTTCTTGTTTCTTGTCAGCACCAGGAATTATTTAAGACGCTTTCCCCATTTTTCTGTTCAGGTACCTAAAATGCCAGTGGTTAATTCAACCATAAATCTGCTGTGCCCTTGGGAAGGCCTTGCAGCCAAAAGCCTCAGAGGGGCTTATGTAGGAGTGTTCCCAGCACCTCTCAATTAAACTTTGCCAGAGCTGCTTTGCTTAAATAACAGATTTGCTACAAATAAATAACAAACTGAAATCCTGTCCAGCTGTGAGATGCCAACAGGCAATTTTCCCCTTCCAAAAGAGCCTTGATGTTTTTTTGGAAGGGAGTGGGAACTGGGACTCAGAATTCAAATGTTCCTGAACTGATGCAGAAGGCAGAGGAAAGTTCACAATTCGCTGTGGGTTTTGCAGGATGGAGTCAAATTTGAGTGACTTGCTTGTAATTTTGGTTGTAAAAATTCTGTTCCTGCAGCACACTCACAGTTAATGGGATAAGATGGCAAGTCTGAGCAGGAGTGAGACTTCTTGGGGATGTGGAGATCACAGAATCATAGAATGGCTTGGGTTAGATGGGACCTTTAAGATCATCCAGTTATCCAGTTCTACCTCCATTATCCAGTTCCCAGCCAAAAATAGCTGTGTTTCCAGATCTTCAATTAAGCTGAAGTCACAGCTATTATAATTGTTCTAGAAAGCTGTCCTGAGGAAAAAACCCCTCACATAAGGATTGTGCTGATCCAAAAAACATCAAACTGCCTTCAGGATAAGCCCTTGTAGGAAACCTGTCCCCTGCCCTCTGCAGAACAGAGCTTTAAAACTTAGAAAGTGCACCTTTGTGCTCTTTCTCAGCTAGGTCAAGTCCAAGACACCACAATTAACCTCTCTCCCACATCTTGGTTTGAGGGTAACAGGAAAGCAAAACAGGAATATCAGGCGTTCCTGCCTCTCTCCAAGCATAGACTCAGCGCTCCTGTTATCATTTATTGCTTGCCCATCCTTACAGGCAAGAAGATAGATTTCAGGCCACTGCCTTGTTGCCTCAGCCCTAGAACTGAAGTCGAGTTTCCCTGATGCATTTTAATACCCCCAGACTGTGGTAGCTGTTCCAAGAGGCTGGAAAGCAGCCAGCTGGCCGGCACAGCTGCTGGCAATGCAGGAGGTCTCAGGCACTGCAGTGCTGGGACATTGGCAGGGGGAGCTGAGTGTATTTTTGGGTGAATGGATGGTCTCAGGGCTCCTTGCACTTCTGGGTGGGTGGTCCATTGTTGTTTGTGTGCCCCAGGCAGGCAGGCTTGGAGCAGAGGTGCCTGCACACACCCAGCCTTGTGTGCCCTGTTGGAGAGAGCCTGGCTTTGAAGGCTCTTTTCCCACAGCCTGGAGGTGCCCCCTCATCTGAAGCCCTCCAGGACCAAATGCTGAGTAAAGCAGTGAAGTCCTGCCTGGCCAGGAGGAAGCTACAAGGGCTTCACTCCCAGCTCAGGCTGTTTGTTTCCCCTGAGGTGCTCAGTGAGACTTTGTAAGCAGCAGGATATTTGCCAGTAAATGCTAGTGTAACCCTAATGTCCTGATTTAAGGGAGTCATCCATCAAGCTGGATGTTTTCAGACCTCAGTAGCTGCTGAAAAATCAGGGGAGTCTTACAGCTGGAACAGCCAAGTGCCATGTGCTCAGCTGAAGATGGATGTGGCAATCACAGGTGAGTCCTGACCTTTACCATGGCAAAATAAGCTATTATTGGTATCTCTTGGCTGAAATGAAAGTAAGTAGAAGGAATAATTTTTGTTTCATGCCTGGGGAGAAAAAGCAATCAGGCCCTGCACAAAGCACAATTCAGCACAAAGATGGTTTGTGTTCATCCTTCTGAGCAAGGACTGGATCTCACTGGTTTGGGAGCATCCTGGCATCCTCTCCACTCACAGTTTGCAATGTCTGTGCCAGAGATTAGCAAGGACAAATGGTCCTGGAAGGGTCCAGCAAGCCCCTTGGAGCCACGTGGGCAGCACTTCAGTAGTGTCCTCCTTCAGGCAGTGATTAATGAGCTGTTCAGCAGAGGATGAGAACTGGGCTAATGATGGGCTTGTTTTCCTTTCTAGGTAAAAACACTGCTCCTGTTAAGATGCAGGGTGCTCCTGGGATGTGATCAGAGATTTGTGCTGCTCTCTGGAGATGCTTTTCACAAGGACAGGCAGGGAGAGCCCCCTGGATGTGTCCAAAAGCAGTAACTCCTGCATGATGTGGTGAGTCCTGAGGCTCCCTGAAACCAGCTCTGAATATCAGCATTGCCTCAGGACACTGCAGTCCCAGCCACTTTTTTCCCCACTGCCAGGGGTTTCAGTCTCTACATTAAGCAAGGCAAGTCCCTTTCTGCTCTGAATTTGGAGCTTGGAGTGGACCTTTAGGAGGTTGTCACACACGTGGCCTGGGGCTGCCACACTGTGAGTGTGGGACAGGCTGCTTGATGGGCTCATCCTGGGTGCTGGGGTGGTGCTGGGGGGTCTGGGGACCACATCCTCCAGGCACTGGGGACACACATGGCCCTCCTGAGCTGCTGCAGAGAGGACTGAGGGACCCCAGGCTGAGGGACCAGGGCCACTGTGGGGCTGTAGTGATGGGCTGAGGTACCTGGCTCCCTCCATCCCATGGGGCTGAGGTTCCTGCCTTGCTGCTCCCTGTTTGTTCTCAGTGTGGGGACTGGGAAGCAGAGCTGGCAGGAGGGGGAGAACACATATACACACACTAGATGGATGCTGGGAAGAGGTTTTTCACCCAGCGGGTAGTTGAGCACTGGAAGCACATCCAGGCTCATCAGAGAAGTGGTCCCATGGCTACCAGAGCTCCAGGAGTGTCTGGACAACGTGTTCAGGCACAGGGTGTGACTCTTGGGGTGTTCTGCACAAGGCCAGCACTTGGACTCAATGATCCTGATGGGTCCCTTCCAACTCAGCCTGTTCTATGATTTTGTGACACTATTTATGAACAAAACAAAAATCTCAACAACTTTCAGACTGATTTTAACCTCCTTATGGCCCCTCTGCCCCTGGTAGGGAGCTGAGGTCCCAGCCCTGCAGCATCTCTTTGTCCCAGTGCCCTGGCAGAGCAGGAAGTCCATGGGATCCATACAGAGTCAGTGGAGTCTCCTCAGAGAGTTGAGTCTGTCTGTGAAAAACAATGCTCTGGGGAGGAGAGGGGTTGGAATCCCTCTGTGCTCACAGGCATCTTTCCCAGGTGGTCATAGGTGTGTGGAATGAAGCTGTGGGGCAAGGGGCTGACAGGCAGCTCTGGCTGGGCAGGCTGAGGTGACAGGACAAGATGCTGCTGTGGGACAGTTGTAGGAGGCTGAGGAGAGGATATAGTCTGTGGGAAAACTCCTGGCTGGTTCCTAAGCATCACCAGGTACCCTGGTGATGGCCAGTGCTGCCTGTGGCCCTGTCACCCACAGACTGCAGCTCTGTGCACCCCATCCCTGCCCTGCCCTCCCCAAGATGTCACCCCTTCATCCTGCCCCCAGGACAAACCAAACTAATCCTTCGGGTAAATCACCAAAAAGTGAAGTCCAAAGCAAGCAGGAGCTGCCTCCTTCTGCCTTGAGCACCAGAGGTTCCTCCCGGTGACGGTGAGGACGTGTGCTTTGTCCCCCTGTTATCTCTCCTCCTCCAGCCCGCGGCACTGGCCTNCACCAAAAAGTGAAGTCCAAAGCAAGCAGGAGCTGCCTCCTTCTGCCTTGAGCACCAGAGGTTCCTCCCGGTGACGGTGACGTGCGCTTTGTCCCCCTGTTATCTCTCTTCCTCCAGCCCGCGGCACTGGCCCGCTCACAGCTGCCGGATAAGGACGCTCCGAAGGTTGCTGAGATTAGGGCAGCCGGCCCAGCTGCCCTCCCGTGTGCCGGGGCTGTGCCGGGCCCCGGGCAGCCCGGGTGCCGGTGTGCCCTCGGGTGCCGGTGTGCCCTCGGGTGCCTGTGTGCCCTCGGGTGCCGGTGTGCCCTCGGGTGCCTGTGTGCCCTCGGGTGCCTCAGCGCGGTGCCCCGGAGAGCAGGCTGCTCCTGGGGAAGGGGTTCGGTGTCCCTGCGCTGGCCCTGACACAGGAGTTGTGACCCTGAGCGCTGTCGGGGACAGCTCCAGGGTAGGAGGAGCTGGTCGTGGCCGCAGGGAAGGAGAAGGAAAGAGGGGAAAGGGCGAGGAGAGAGGAGCCGGCCGCAGGGAGGTTCACTTACCGTATCGGCATCGGTACTGGCAGACTCCATTTTTCCCCCCGAGCAGTTCCAAGAAGGAGTCGAAGTAGCTGTTCACCGTTTCAAAGCCATCCCGGATGGTGTCGATGCCCCAGTCGGAATAGGATGACGCTGCCTGGGAGTCCTGGTGGCCGGGGCTGTCGGGTGCTGCCTCCTCGGAGCCGTGGCCCAGGCGCAGGGCCAGGCCCAGGAGCGCTGCCCCCAGCAGCAGCCGCATGCTGCAGGGCCGATGCCGGGCCCGGCGGGCAGAGCGGCGGGGCCGAGCTGCTGTGGGCAGGCGGCGGTGCCACCGCTCTGCCTGGACTTTAAACGCTGCCCGGGGAGCCGGCCTGAGGTCACGGCAGCCGGGGAGCAAAGTGCAGCTCCGAGATACGAAGCGAGTTCAGCTCTCAAAGCTGGGAGTTTGCACAATCCCGCTGGGACACGCTCGGTCCCCATGGCTGCAGCTCCCTCAGGGGGACCCCTCCCTCAGCCCTCAGCGGGGTCTGGCCCCCAGCACACTGCATGGGCACCTCACTCCCTCCCCAGCCTGCTGGGACATGAAGAGCATCTCTCTGCCCCAAATTTCTGCTGCCCAGGCAGGCTGAGGAGCACCCCTTGCCTTTTCCCCAGGCCTCCTGGGCACATGGAGGGGTGGGATGAGAGCTTGACCCAGCCTGGCTGCTGGGTGTGTTGCTCCTAGCAAATCCCAAGGGCCCATGGAGCCTCGGAGGGGTTGATCCAGCAGCTTGGAGAAGCTTGGGGTTGCAAACACTGCATTCAGGGCAATTCCTTGGCATCATCTCCAGTTCCAGCATCAATGTGGTAGGTGAGTACTGCCTTTGATATGGCTGATGTTATAGGGCTGGTTGTTACAGCTCCTGTGTAATGTAAATTAAACGTGTAGCACAGGTAACCCAGGAGGAAGGGCTGGCACACAGACCTGAGCCAGGGTTGTGTGGGGCAGCTGCAGGTCCTGGCTCTGGAGTGGGACAGGCCTGCCCAGACCCAGGGGCCTGCTCAGCTGCTGGAGGGTTCAAAGTTGCTCATGAAAAAGAAAGCAACCGAATGAACACCAACAGCAAAAGACAAAGCAAACCACTTGCAAAGAACAGAGAAGGGAAATGGTGTGGGAAGGTTCTAGCTGCTTTTAGAAAGCTTTTCAGATGTGCCCCAGCACAGCACTGCCTCTTGGGAGGAGCTAGGCTGTAGGCATTTCAAATCTATGCCAAACACAAATGCAAATTCTGGCATTTTATTGTTTTGCAGGAGATTCAGCCCCATTGTGTTGCTGCTTCTGAAGGGCCAGAGCTCCATGGCACTGCCTGTGTCTCTGCACATGGCCCTGGGTGATGAGCTCCAGACACAGGATAAGGAGGAGGAACCACAGCCAAGTCTTGGTTTCTTAGACAGGTAAGTCAGAGAAGTGGGGAAGGGAGCAAACAAGGTGATCAGTCCCTCTGCTGTGCAATGGTGTGGAGCCAGAGGCAGCTCCTGCCTGCTTGTTCCACCTGTTCTGTGGCCCATGGCTACCAGAAGGGTGAGGGAACACTTAGGAGTGCAGGAGCTCCCAGGGGAACGTCAAACCAGCTTTGCCTTTGGGGAGATAAACCCAAATGCAGAGAACACTGGGAAAGGGAGGTTGGCAGCTTGGGAAGCAGCAAATCCCTGCCTCAAGTAAGCCTTTTGTGACATCTGTGTCACCCCTGGCACATGGCAGAGGGGGTGCTGGGGAAGTGAGGACTTCCCTGCAGCAGCACTGGAGAGCTTGGGCCTCTCCTGCTGTTCAGACCGTGCTGGGGACTGCTCTGTCAGTTGTGGGTGGAAATGGCCCCTGGAATTTGTTGTCAGGGAGCCCCAGTTCAGGGCAAACTGGAATTTGTTGTCACAGCCCCAGTGCAGGGCAAACTGGAATTTGTTGTCACAGCCCCAGTGCAGGGGAAACTGGATTCAAGAGTCCCACGCTGTGTCTTGCAGGGAGTGGAGCCTTTGGTGTCTCTGCTGGTTCAGTCCCTGCCCTGCCTGACACTCCACAGTCCCAGTGCTCCCAGCCTTTGCCAACAGCCTGGCAGAAATTAATGTAAAAAAGAGCAAACCAGCTATTTGGGAATAGCTTGGAAATGTGTAAGAGCCTCTGGGTGTCTGTGCGTGGTGTCCTGCTTTTATGTAGAGCCTTTTAGGGCTGTTCTGGTGGCAATTCCAGAACACAGCTTTCTTTGTCATCTCTCAGTCCCTGGTGACTGATCTATGTGCTGCTGAAGGCGAAGAGAGAGGGGAAAAATGCTGGCAGGATTGCAGAGGAGGCAAATCACAGGGAATGTGGCATGAGCAGGGCATGCAGCCTGGAGCTGGTGGTTCAGGAGCACCCAGGCCTTTTGCAAAATCAATTGGAATTGGGTAAGCCAAACAGGGCGGGGAGGGAGCAGCTGGCAGAGAGCAGAGCCTGGATAAAGAGGAGTCAGAAACTTTCCTGTTAGTTTGTCACTGGTCCCGAGGCAAAGGTTGGTGAGTAAGAAGCAGTTTAACTGCTTTTCCATAACGTGGCAGCCCCTTTGCCCTGCCCCGGGGATGAGCCACTCTCCTTCCTTCCTTCCTTCTGCTTCCTTCCTTCTTTCCTCCCCTCCTCGAGCCAGTCTCCTGAGAGCTTTTCAGTCCAGCTGCAAATATCTCGGTTGCACCCAGACTGCAAGATCTGAAGAGCAGGAAAAATGTGGGATTGGGTAAAAGTGACCTCCAGTTTTCCCTCGGGGAGTGGCTCAGCAGCTGCAGCAGCGAGGAGCTGTGGATGTGCACAGTGGGACCCCGCAGGTTCTCCGGCCTCTCTTTGACCCACTGCAGTTACAAAAATCACAGCACCAGCTTTTCTCTCTCTCAAGATTTGAGGGGTGCAGATGCTTTTTGCCACGGTGGTGAACTCTGACAACTGCTTCCTGAACCTGGTGCTGACCTCGGGATAGGCAGCTCCTGACTGCGTGCATTCATTCCTGCCTCCGTAATGCTTAAATATAGAACGGCCCCGGGCCCGGTGAGTCACGCGTTCCCAGGGACACCGTCGGGCTCTTGGCAGCGTTCCTGGCCCGGGAGGGAGCGGTGACTACCCCCGTCCTGTCCCTGCGCTCCTGTGGCAATGAGCCCCATCCCAGATGGAGCTGGAAAAGCCCTCTTGGCTCCGCATCAGGAGCCGAGCTGCAGCTCCGGTGCTGCATTCCTCCTTCCCAGCACACTCCCCACGTCCCGGCTGTGCCAGGATCCCTCCCGTGCCACTCTGCTGGGGAGGACATGGGATAGAGGGACTGAGCTCCTTCTCCATCGGTTCTGGCTGGCTCAGGGAGCTGCTGGTGGATGTTTAGCAGGAGGAAGAGGCAGCTGGTGGCTCAGGGTAGTGGGCGATCCGTGGCTGCTCCAAAGCCCGGCTTGGGAGCCAGATGAGTCACTGATTATGGGGAGGAGAACTNCTGAAGACCCCCTCCCTAATGGGGCCGAGCTCAAGTGTGTGGGCAGGTCCAGTCCCTCCGGGAGTCCTTCAGCCTTGTGCTGCCTTCCCCCAGCTCTAGGAGCGGGTTCTGCCCCTCTGCCCTGCCCAGGTGAGAATCCACCTGCAGAGCTGGCCCAGCCCTGGGGCCCAGCACAGGAGGGACCTGGAGCTGCTGGAGAGAGCCCAGGGGAGGCACCAGGATGGGCAGAGGGATGGAGCAGCTCTGCTGGGAGGAAAGGCTAGGAGAGCTGGGGGTGTTCAGCCTAAAAACCAGAAAACTGTGGAGACCTCAGAGCCCCTTCCAGTGCCTAAAGGGGCTCCAGGAGAGCTGGAGAGGGGCTGGAGTGACAGGACAAGGGCGAAGGGCATCAAACTAACAGAGGGCAGGGATAGATGGAGATATTGGGAAGAAATTATATATTGTGAAGGTAGTGAGGCCCTGAGGAGGCTGCCCAGAAGAGCTGTGGCTGCCCCTGGATCCCTGGAAGTGTCCCAGGCTAGGTTGGACAAGGCCTGGGATAGTGGAAGGTGTCCCTCTCCATTGCAGGGGGTGGAACTAGATGAGTTTTAAGTGCCTTCCAACCCAAACCATTCTGGGATTCTATGATCCTGTCAGACCCTTTCCTTTCTCTTCATCTTATCCTGCCCTGTGACATTCACAGGCCTTTTTCCCTATCTCTGACCTTACCCTGGTTTTTCAGCTGCAGCTGCTGTGGTCCTTACTCTTGCTGGGTTCCTCCCAAGCTGGTGACCCCCCCCTTGGTCACCCTTCAGCTGCAGCAGTGCCAGAAGAGCCCCAGGGACCCAGGGAGGATGGTGGGAAGTGACTGGTTGGGGTGGGACAGGGCTGATGCAGAGCCCTTCCCTTCCTCCCAGGCCCATCTTGGCAGGGGCAGGGCAGCAGCTCAGCAGTACAGGGTGGCTGGGGATGGAACCACATCACCTTTCCAAAAGCAATCAATGCTGGTGCACTTCAGGCTTATTTCAAATGTGTGCTCACATCAGCTGTGTTGGGGCAGTGCCCTCCCTGCCTGCAAGCCAAGTGCTCCATGGGCAGCACACGGCTCCATTCCACAGGCAAAAGGATCCAGGCCTCTCACCAGCCCCTGCTGTGCTTTCTGCAGGTTCCTGATGATGGGAATTAAGCACGAGCTCCACTGCTCTGCAGGGTGAAGCCTAGGAATGGCTGTGGTGTACAAATCCCAGAGGTTTTGTTCATGGAAAAGGCCAGCCTGACTTTCCCACATGTTTATTGTGCTGTTTGAGTCTCTGGTGTTTTCTTCTCCGCCCTAGAACCATTCCAGGGTAAGTGGTTGTTTGACCTTCTGGCTTCACAAAACAGATTTGCCCCCCCTGGAAAAGGGATCCTCACCAGCTGACCCTGCTTTCAGCCCAGCATTATTTGCTCTCCCCTCTGTCAGTCCTTTAGTACTGTGTGTTCCCAGTGGAGACACAAAGTTTAGTGTTGAACAGGAATTTGGGGTAGGAGCCACTCCTGCACCTGACCAGTGAGATGCTGAAGGGAAACAGAGGAGCTTGGTTTCCACAAATGGTGATAAAACTGTGTGTGATCAGATTTATAGCAGCCACATACAAGGAGAGTTGGATGTGGAGGATTTCTCACTGCTAATGGCAGTGGCTTTTATTTTAAGCCTATTCACTTTTTTTTTTTACATTAAAAATTTTATTACAAAAGAAATGTAACAGTAAGGCAGTTGTCAATCACTGTGAGCCCAGACAGTTTTCAATCATGTTTAATACAAAACTAGATTCACACAGGAGCCACACTGGGGATCCAAAAGCCCTCTGAGAAATGATGGGATAAGGCAGAAGCAGCAGCACCAGTGTAGTCCCTTACACAGTCAGCGTTGGATGCATGGACATCACTACAGTGGAGGGAAATAGGGATTGTCTGCAGTTTAAAAATCTAAGCCAACCCTCTTGTCATAATCTGGAACGTTCCTGATGTGTCCCAGCAGACTGGTGATTTAATTTTTTTTTTCCTTTAACCAAGTAAAATTTTCTACTGTCAAAGTAGAAAATTCTTTCCTGAAGAATTATCTGTGAGTGGTTCACTGCTTTGAAAAGTCGTGCACCAGAACATTTGTACTCTCCAAGCAATGCCTGAGACTGATGCTGTTTAACACTGGAAGTACTCACTGGTATTGAGGTGAGGGAGGGAACTGCTGAGCTAAATTCCCCAACTCTGGCTTTTTTTCATGCTTTGGTGACTGTTGAACAGAGATGGGACAGCAAGAGCAAATGCAGGTGTTTTCCACACCTGTTCCTGATGGCAATACAGGGATTTTGTTTTGGGCTCCTTTAGTAGGTAGGACTGGCTTCCCTACAAGCATTTATGGATGCCCCAAAGGCAGGATTCCCAACACCACTCTGTTCATTGTCTCCTTTTACTTGCAGGGACATGGTGGGAGGTACCTGCAGCCATGGTTACCTTTTTGGAGCTTAACAAACTAAGAGATGGGAAAAAGAAAAGAGAGAACCATGGAAGAGAGACGGATGTAAAAGTGAGAAAACCCAGGCAGGCACAAATCTTATGGGTTTGGGGTTTTTTTTAATCATTACAATTTGGTGCTCGAACATCAGCTCTGCTAATGCAGTTCTGGGGTGAATTTATTTAGATCAGCTCCTGCTCTTGGTAAATGAGCAGTACAGATGTGAGGTGGGACTGTGCAGACTTTGTGTTCTCACTTTATGGATGGACCTTGTTTTCCAGCTGCCAAAAGCCAGGCAAAATTCAGGAAGGTGTGGGGCTAAGGAGGGGCAGTTCTGTGGGTCCCACTGCTACCAGGCTCAGTAGAAATTTAACAATTATTTTTCCAGCAAAGACGTTTTAAAGTGTCTTGTGAAAGTTCCTCCAACTATAGTACCTTAAACTGCATTCCCAGTAATCCAGAGGTATTTCTAGCACATTTAACAATAGGTTTTGTACGTTTTGGCTCAACTGTCAAGATTTTATTGAGGCAGAAAATCCAATTAACCAAAATTGGAATTTTTCCCTTGGTAAAGACTTCAGGCTTGACTCCTAAATCAGTAAAATCATCATCATCCAGAAAATTGGACTGTTTAGGTAGAGGCAGGTGCAGCTTCCTTTGATTTTTGTCCTCATGCTAGCGAGATATTTGGATATTTTGCTAAAAATCCTGCTATGGAAGGGAAAAGGTTCAGGAAAGTGAGCCTGCATCTAAAAAAGGTTCAGGACTATAAATAGGCTGAGAGTTTCTCCTGAAACCTCACGAGCTGGGAGGAGAACAGGGGCAGGATGCATTCTGTGAGGTCTCTGTGTTACCTCAGCACCTGAAGTCTCAGAACCAATTTGAAATTCCAGTGTCCTAAGGCACGACAATTTTGATTAATGAAGGTGGGAACATCCCCGTCCCTGCTGCCCGAGGAGCAGAGGGAAGAGCTGGCTGCCAGGACAGAACAAAAGCAGCATTTGTTCTTGTGGACAAACATTGCAGAAGAGGAGGGGAGATGGGCTGTGGGTGTTCCCAGGCTGCTCTGACACTGTGGAAGCATCCTGACTCTGCCTGTGGAACTGCTGGCTCATGTGGTCAGGATTAAGAGCCAAATTCTCCACACAGGCTGAGAAGGAAGACAAGTTTAAAAAGTGGGGCTTTTGTGGAAGTGGAAAACAAGGCTAAAACATGCTAATAACCTGTTTTCCAGAGGGAAAAACCAAAGCATGCCTGCAGTGGTCAGGCACTCTAGGAAAGCAAAGAGTCAGGTGTCTGGGAATTGAGGAATAGGAATGGGTTTAATTCAGTATTCCTTAGAAGGGAGCCCTCCCAGGCAATGATCCTGCCCTAAGCGTGGCAGGTGTGAGGAGGACTCCAGACAACCCCTGGCTGCCAACACTGCTCAGAGGGATGATGGTGACAGGAACACCACACACAACACCACTGTAAGTTGTGCCCCTCATCTGTATTTATCTGTATTTTGTCCTTTTTTTTTCAGTAACACTTGTCAACCTCGGTATTTTCTGTTGATAAACCTTGGGGGGGATTTGGAGGGAACCAAAAGCACGTTTGTCCTGTCCACAGCTGAGCTGGGCGGGGTGAACCTGTAGTGGAGTGTTTGTTAGTCAGTTGTAAACTGGCAGGAGTGTGCATTTCCCACACCCTGAGTACTCAGGAGCCCAGGCTGCCTCATTCCAGCTCCGATAACGTGCACGGCCGGCGGAACTCCTGCCCCCGCTCGTGGAGCCACTTATTGGAGACTGCAAAGACACAAAGGTATTGCATCACTGCACATGGCATGGTCAGCTCCTCTTCTGCTGAAGCTAAATGTGCTCTAGGCCAGCTTTTGGTTAAGCACAGGATTATCTTAATTTTCTAGTTTTCTGTGATTAAAAAATTAACTTTTTATTCACAGAATGGTTTGGGTTGGAAGGGGCCTTAAAAGACTCTCTCATTCCAACCCCACTGCCATGCACAAATGTGTGACATTAGTCTAACAAAAGACACAACCAACCAACCAAAAACCCTTCCAATATAGCTGCAAAGCTGCAAAAACTCTTTAAGTAGATATAGTATTAATTTCCATTATACACGTAATGAAATATGCTACTGTATAGAATATGTTTAACATATAGAGAGAGATGAGATAGATAAAGTAAATTAAATACATTTCTTTACAAAGAACATAATTTCTGAAGTCTAAAGGAAAAATAAAGTCAGCCACTCCCCCAGCAGAGCCCCAGAGCCCTCTGCCAGGTCAGAGGCAGGTACTCACCCCATTTGTTTCCCACTAGCACCGGACAGGCCGCGTGCCGCGTGCTGTAATCGCCTTCTCCACTCGGGAAGAGATTGTACCAGAACACAGCTGTCCCCTGGAATGGCAGGGAACACTCAGCCCTGGGCTCTGTACAACACACATTGTCACACCAGAGATTGTACCAGAACACAGCTGTCCCCTGGAATGGCAGGGAACACTCAGCCCTGGGCTCTGTACAACACACATTGTCACACCAGAGATTGTACCACAACACAGCTGTCCCCTGGAATGGCAGGGAACACCCAGCCCTGTGCTCTGTACAACACACTCTAAGGCAAAGGTAGGTGCATTTGTGTTTCAGAGCCTCCTTTTAAACTGAAGGCTCTTTTCCATATTCTTATTCTTAGGAATAAGTCTCCTTTGACTTATTGTATGTCTATATACTTGGTTTTTATTTTTATTTTTTTTAAAATCTGAAGCCAATTTCATTCAACTCCTGACCAGTTTAAGAAAGCAAAGATTATTTACTAAAGCTGAGCAGCAGGCCAGCAACGGCAAAACTTTGCTTGAAGGAAAAAACTGACAGGAGAATTTCCTACAGATGCCTCAAGACTCAATCAAAACATAGATTTGAGTATTTTCAAGATGTGTTTTGGAATGTTTAAATGTTCTGCATTTGCATCCACACATGGAATAAATATCAGGGCCCTTGGAATCACCAGCACAGCTACAGTTGCTGCATTTAAGGAAAATCATAGCATTGTTATGACAGTACAGAGGTTCTTAAAATTATTTTAAAGGTTCATTTTCAAGCTCTGTTCTGTGTGGGTGGGTGGGGAGGAGTGGATTTATCTGCTGGATCAATCCTGCTCACCTTTCTTGGCCAAACGCTGGCTCCCACTTCAGGGAAGACCGTGGCTCCCCCTGCTGACACATCACTCATCTGAACAGGTGGGGAAGGACAGGTGAGTTCAGGCTGATAAAATCTCACTTTTTAGTAAAAATAAAGTTTAATTTTGACATAAATCCCTTAAGAAGGCCAAACTCCCTCTGTTCCCAGGGCAGTCCCAGCCTTGTCCCTCCCACTTGAGTGTTAAGGCAGTGAACATGCTGTAAATACTGATGCAGATACAAAAATAAAAAGGCAGGCAAATAATTTAAGCTAAGGCTCATATTTGGGGGAAAAATCCTCTTTAAGACACATGGAAGAACCACAAAGGGGTAAGAAGACCCACCCCTATATGTATTACCCCAAAGTTATCGGCTGTTTTACTTGCAAGTCCCTTCAGTAAAAAAGAATGAAAGAAAAGCAGAATTAAATCATTCCATGGTATAGAATATGCAATGACAGATGGCAGAAATGTATCACTTACATAAAACAACCAAGTAGCAATTCTGTTGCCTGTTCCCAATTCTTTAAAAGCATCTGGCTCATCTTTCTGTGAACAAAAGCAGGCAGATTCCATCAGCATTTCTTTTTGGTTGCTGAGAGCAGCCAATGACACACAGCTGCTGAGCCAGCAGCACAGAACAGACTCATGCAGAAGAATTAATCCAACCCCTTGATTTGGAAGGAGGGGAGGAATGTAATAGGAGTGAATCTATCAATTTAAATAAACCAGGCACTTTGAAATTCTGTGGGACAGGGAGGGAGGGCATTAAGCCCAGATTTCTAATGGGTAACAACAACTGTGCTGTCTGAGGCTGAAGCTATAAATCCTCCTCACAGCAAACTGAATTATTTAATTACACTCATCCTCCTTGTCCTTGGCAGCAGCCAGGGCAGCTCTGGGTCCCAGGGTCAGCTGGGACACCTCCCTGCCACACTCCACTCTGGATTCCAGCTGGGAAGCAGGGAAGAAGCCTAAGTTACAAGCCAGGCAACTAAGAAGTGTCCAGCACTCAACTTACAAGAATGAACCCCATTTTGATGAGTTTTGATACCAACTTCTGTCCCACTTCTGTTTTTAAACCCACCCCCTGTGACCACAATTTGTGTGCACCAAAATTCCAGCAATTGTTACTCCTGGAAACAACCCCACTGTTTCCAAACAAAACCTGTTAAATGGTTGCAATGCCTTAGAGCAGGTGCTTACAGAGCAGAGATCCTGATTCAGAGTTGGTGGCTGGGATTGGCAGGGTTAAGGTTAATCTGAAGGGGTTAAACCACACAGAATTATGCCCAGTAAATAACCAACTGAATTTCAGCAGTCTGCAATTTAAGCTGGAATAAAACAGGTGGGGAATTGAAATCCAATTAAAAAATTAAGGACAGTGAGATAAGACTTTTTCCAGTTGTCAGGAGTCTGCTGGCACTCAGCTTACAGGTAGCAACCTCCACAGGTTCAGCTGGTGGTTTAGAGGGCTTTCTCCACGGACATGGATTAGGAAAGTGGAAGAGCTACAAAATTTAATACACATGGAAGAACAGAGTGTGCCCCAGCCCAGAGGCCCAGGCTTCACCAGGTCTAGCTCTCCTCCAGCTCTTTACTTGCCCGTGCAAAGTCAAAGTGGGGCTCATACTGTCCTCCCACTCCATAATTTGCCACCTGAAAAAGAGAAACATAGCACTTGTGAAGAAGAAAGAGTGAAGACAAAACAGGACTTACCCTTCCAAAATCAAAATGAGGCTCATACTGGCCTCCTACGCCGTAGTTGGCTACCTACAGTGGAAGGAGAAGCACAGGATCTAGTAAATCAGTCTTTATCCAGGAAAGAGTTTGACTGTCAGCTACAGCCTTTGCAGAGATGAAGTTTAAACACCAAGCCCCAGGAAATGTCAAGCCTCTGTCAGCAGCAGGAGCACATCCAAGACTGGCACTGCAGGATGCTCCAGGTAAGGAATCTGGTGCTTCCCAGGGCAGAAAAACATTTTTCTTCTACAGAAAACTTTTCAGCCTCTCTCCAAAATGGTGTCACAGTGCTTTTACATCATCAAATTGAAACCACTGTTTGACCTGAATTTGACTGTGTCAATAAAGAGGGTTCCCTGTCCTTCTTGCCAATTGGTTATAAAAAAATAACACCAATTTTCCACCAGATCCTTGGCCATTTTATCACCAGGAACCTTGACAGAGTGGCAAGGAGCACAGCAGGTTTCAGAAGTACTTTGTGGGTGTCCTGCTTTCTAGGTACTCATGCTCTGCTTGCAGTCAGAGAGGCAGCTGCTCATTTAAAGGCCTCAAGCAAATAAACAAAAGCACTTCTAAATTACAGTTTACTCAAGTTACACATACAGCCAGTGTTTCCCACATCCCAGGGACACCAGACACACTGGTGGCCTTCCCTGAGTTAAACTTTTAACTGCCTCCAACAGCAGCAAAGTTTGACCCTGTGGCCATGAAACTCAGTTTATTTGTCTAAATAAAAAGGAACTACACATCCAGAGTTTCAGCTATCACTGTTTCCTTCCAGCCCCAAAAAGCCATTTCACACTGAACAGCTGCTCTGCAATGACAACTTTTTCTCCCCCTCTGTAAACAAATCAGTTTTTTGTGGCCACCTGACCTGAGCAAGCACAAGAGGTGCTGAAATGGTGACTGGCATCCAGCAGCAAGCCCGTGGTGCCACTTACCTGCAGCTCCTCTGCTGTGGAGACATCCAGCCCTGTCAGGTCCTGGATCCTGGTGTTGATGCGGGACACCACCGGGCTCTCGTACCCCGACAGCCACGCGCTGGGGGGGGACAGTTAGTGACACCTGACAGCAACAGCACAGCAGCAACACTTGCAGGTACTTGCAGTGGGAGATTGGTTTTTTCTCAAGGATTTGGTGGCATAACCAGAAGTATTTCCAGGGTGTTACAAACCCCTGGATTTAATGAATGCATTTCCTAGAAAGACCAATTCCAGCAGGGGTTTAAGGGAGCTCTGTAACCAAGGGCCTGAATTCCCACACTGGGCTGAAGGAAGTGTTACAAACAGTGCTTCAAGTTGATTTTTAAACCAGGCACACACTGTTTTGCTCCTACCCCGCTCCCAACAGCTCATTCAGCCCCTGGGGTGATGCATTTGAAGCAAGGTTTGGGACAGGAGCAGGTGAATTGCTGGATTTGTCTGTGTAGCTGGAACTCTGCTCCCCCAAATGTCACACACTTCTAGGCCAGCTCTCTGGGAGCTGCCTGTCCTCATCACTTACCCCAGCAGTGCTACTAAAAATAATTCTGAAAACAATGAAATAATGCACTAAATTGGACGATTTCTATCAGAATAGCCTATTAGAAATCTGGTATTTAGTACATGCTTCAGGCACACAATGATTTTTAAGGGGGGGAAACCAAACTAATCCCCCCCCCCCTTTTTTTTTTTTTTAATGTGGAAGGTCAGCCTCAGTTCCAAAGGCATCTTTCAGAATGTTTGCCTCCTTTTGTGTATTAGGGTTTTTCCACATCTGCTCACCTGATGCCTGTTTCTGTTGCTGCTTTACTCATCCCATGCCAGCCACTGCACCTTCATTTTACCCTGGCAGCCCAATGCACTAATATGGGTGATAATATTGATGATTTGGGGCTTGTTTTCCTCTTTTTTTTTTT
>VZRH01005945.1:200857-217600 GCA_013397555.1 Urocynchramus pylzowi | reverse complement strand
AAGCTTTTCTTAAAAAATGACTTCATCTGCAGTCAGGGCTCCCTACAAAACTGGGCGCTCCCCCAAAACCCTTTCCCAGCACCCCTGATTAACACCAGGAGTTCTAATTACCCCCGGACATCCTAATTAGCGAGCTGAGCCTCGCTGGGCGCTGGCTGCGGGCTGTAGAGGTGCGGGGGCACCCATGGGTGCTGGGGGTGGGGCGGGTGGGCACCGCTTTGCTAGGCGGGGCTTTGGGGGCGCGGGGGTGACTTGTGGGGCTCAGGGTGGAGTTGGGGTGTTGGAGGGGCAGGGGGGAGGCGAGGAATCGCCATGGCGATCGTGGCCGCGGTTGCTCCGAAATGGCGCCCGGACGGGAATTGAAAGCAGCCGGCGGAGGCTCGGGGTGCCCGGTACCGGCGAGGGGCTCCCCCGGCGGGGCAGAGCCGGGCGCTGGGGGCCCCCGGGCCTTCCTGGGGGTGTGCGGGCTCCGAGCACGTGGGGCTTATTGTTTATAAAGAGAAGGAGTGATATGGGGTAAAGTCAGGCTATTTAATGCTGAGATTTTTATAAGTTGTAAAGAGAGTGAAAATCCCTTGCGTGTGGGGTTAAAGTGTGGGTGCCCCCCACCCTGTTGGAGCGGGGAGAATGCATTTTTATTCGGATTGAAGCAAATAACGGCTTGGAGGGGGGAGGTGTATGACAAAATCTACCTCGTTTTACACCCCAAAAAGGGGTGCTCCTGCTTCACCTGCTGGAGAGGGTGGGGAGCACCCCGAGGTGCTACTATGCCCCCACTATGAAGGATATGGGTGTTAAAAATAGCTCCTGGTCCCGATTTCCCCTCAAATTAAGGATGCTGGGGGTCGATCCCAGTGCCTCTCGGGGATGTTTTGGGGGGAACTCAGGCTCAGTTTGGATTCTCTGGTGGCTGGTACAGGGTTGAGCCAGCACATCTCTTGTGAAAGGAGAACAGAAAGGGATTCTTTTTTTGGTCTTTTTCCTTGTTTTCAGGCTGGGGTAGGCGGAGTGGGGGATCGCTGAGAAAAAAAAAGATTGCATTTCCTCAGGAAATGGAGTGAAAGCTGGGATTCCAGGAATTTGGTGTTGCAGAGCCGTGGGGGCTTCATGGATCCCCCCCACCGCGTGAGCGGGGATTTGTGCCCGGAGCTGCCAATTTCAGCCATGTGCGAAGTACTAAAATAGGTGGAAAAAAGTGAAAGGGGTTGGGAAAAAATAGGATCTAAACAGAGATTTTTCCCCACGATAAAATCTTGCAGTTGAGGCTCTTTCGCCTCACGGTTCTCAGGCTCCAGGCGGGCGCCCAGGGGAGATTTTGGGACTGCAAGCAGAGATTTCGGTACAACCAAGGAGGGAAAACACCTCTTTGTTTTAACCCTTTTTCTTCCCCAGGTGGGTTTTGTGTTAATTAAACTGAGGCTGGGATTTGGGATCGGAGGAGAGGATGAGACTTGTTATTAAGTGTGCAAAAGGAGGTTTGGGAATGCTGCTGTTGGAAACAAGGCTAAGAACCGGTGTTTTCATTCTGCCCGGAGAAATTGAGGCACGGCTCTGCGGGGTTTGGATCAACTTATCCCTGTGGGATCGATGGCAGCGGGATGGGGGCATCCAGATGGGTTTAAACCCCCTCCCTGCGCTGATTGCGGGTGAAGGGTTGTGAGTGGTGCCGCTCGGGCCATCGGTGGCAGGGTCAGGGTGGATTTTGGGGTGCTCAGCCCCTCGGTGGGGAGCGGAGGGTTGTTTGCTCCATCGGGAGACAATCCGGCTGGATGGCAGGGCAGTGCCAGGGGGAAGGAAACAGCGGCGGCGGCACGATAAGGGCCGGCTGCCAACCCGTGAGGTTTTCCTTGTTTTTCTGCCGGGGATGAGATAATGCCCGGGGGACACGGCGCCGGGAGGGAGCCTGTCCACAGCTGAAATTCCTGGTGCTGTCGCCTTTGGGTGCTCGCAGGGACGTCTCCGGGTGTTTCACGGTGCGTGGGGTTCCCAGCTGGGGCGTAGAGCGGGAGCGAGCCGGGAGTGTCAGGGCGAAAAGCCATTTTCTCTGCTGCCAGCCTTTCCCAGGTGCCTGGTGCTCCGGGGTTCCCTGGCACAGGGGGGTCGCTCTCCCCGCTGCAGGGCGGAGGTGGATCCGGCTTTATTCCAGGCTGAAGGGGAGGTTGCACAACCCGGCCCCGGGGGAAAGTGAGGCGGGTTCGGGCTTTGCTCAGCTCTTGGCTCCGGCCCTCTTTGCTTTCCATAACCATCCTCCGGCGTTTGTGTAGTGCTCTGCTACCTCAGAGCCATTCGGGATTTTGCTCCCCGGAGGAGGAGGTGGCTTTAGAAGGTGTGTAAACCTTCCTTGTCCTTCATCTTCTTCCTCATTCCCGGGCCACTGAGCACCTCTGTTGCTGATCTCCCTGTGCAGATGTCGACCTACAAGCGGGCGACGCTGGATGATGAAGACCCCCTGGAGTCCCTTGGTGACGGTGATGGATACCCCAATGGCTTTCAGGTATAGCTTCATGTGTCTTTTTGGGGGGGAAAAAGGGGATTTTGTGTCCTGGCAAGCAGCAAAGGGGGTGCAGAAGGGTTTTCTACCTTTGACCAGTGTCTGGGGGGTAAAGTCCAGTGTGGGCAGAGCCATGTTGGCTCCTGCCACTGCTGCCCTTCGCTCCCTTTCTGGCACGGGGAGCCAGCAGGGCCATATCCTGCCTGCACTGTTTCAACACTCCACCTCCCAGGTTTTCTGCTGCCAAACCCCTTCCCAGCATGGTTGGGGTGAGCAATTATTGAAGCACTGGGAGTTTTGTCCCCACACAAAAGGGGATTAGGTTAATTCCTCCCCAAGCAGTGGGAAAGCAGCTTAAAGAGGGCCAAGGGTGGCAAGAAAAATCCCCACTGCTGCCAGTGTCCAGCCTCACAGGGAAAGGTTCAGGTCTGAAGAGACCCTCTCTGTCGTGGCCCCAATCCCAGCTCCATCAGTCTCTAGAATGGTGGTTTCTGCCCCAAATATATTTTTACTTTTCCCGGCGGGGCCGTCTCCGCTTGCCGTCACATCGAGATGTTTCCTGGGGATGTTTTTTGGCTGAGTGGGAGTATCCTGTTAAGGCACTTCGCGATGCAGCCCCCACCCTGTCCCAGTGCTGGCAGTGGGGATGGGGACAGCCGTGGGGTTACGCTGTGCTCGAGGAGGGGTTCAGGGTGGCATGGGACAGCAGGTGAGCCCTCCAAAGCGCTCGTCCCGCTCCCTTTCCTGCCATTGTGCCGCCCTTCCTGCCCGGTTTCTGGAAGGCAGCTGCTGCCTTTCCCAGCCCAATCCATGACGGATCCCTTGCCGGGGCTAAATTTCTGCTGTGGGCTGCGGGAAGCAAAATGGGGGCTGCGTCAGTGAGTTTTTCTGCCAGCGGGGAGACGACGCTGCTCTTCCCGCAGGTGAACTTCCGCGGCTCACGGGGCAGCCGCGGCTGCTGGGCTGAGCGGACACGTGCCGAGAAGCAGCTGGTGGTGCTGGTGGGGGTGCTGGCGGTGCTGCTTGTGGCCTGTCTGCTGGGACTCATCTTCCAGTACAGAGCCAGTAAGTCCTTTGCTCATTTTTTGGGGGCCAAAACTCCCCCAGGAAAGGGAGGGTCCTGGGCTCAGCCTCTGTGTGCGAGCACCGAGGCAGAGTGGCTTATCCGAGCAACCAGCGGGGACGGTTTGTTCAAGCTTTGAGCAAACAGCTACACAGGGATCCTGCTCCCTTTATCAGAGTGAGTTGCTGGGGAGTTCCCAGAATGCGATATTTGTTGCAAGGGTGGGATGCTTACCTGCACTCCTCACCTGAGGACAGGATTATTGGGTATCAAACAGGATGTTCCAGGCTGTGGGGTGGGATCTTTGGGCTCCAGACAGGATGGTCACCTGCACCCCTTCACCCCAGGGTGAGATGCTCAGATGCAGGATAAGGTGTTTCTCTGATCCTTTATCCTGGAACTTGATGGCTGAGCACAGGATGGACTGTTTCTCTGCATCCTTCACCCCAGGGTGGATGACTGGGCAGGATCTTTGGGCATAAGATGAGATGCTTGCCCTGGGATGGGATGATTGGGCAGGATGCTCAGACATAGGTCAGCATGCTAGTCCATATTGCTTGCCCTAGAGCAGGGTGGTAAGGTTCAAGGTGGGATGCTCAGGCACCAGGTGGGGTATTTGCCTGCATCCTTCAGCTTGGGGCAGGATGCTCTGTGGTGCCACTCATCCTGCTGCAGCAGAGGAGCTGAACCTGTCCCTGCCCCTCCAGGGCCACCTGCTGTGTGCCTGTCGGAAGCCTGCATCTCCATCACCAGCTCCATCCTCAGCTCGCTGGACCGCACGGTGAATCCCTGCGAGGACTTCTTCAGCTACGCCTGCGGGGGCTGGATCAAGGCCAACCCCCTCCCCGATGGTCACTCACGCTGGGGCACCTTCAACAACCTCTGGGAGCACAACCAGGCCATCATGAAGCACCTGCTGGGTGAGTGCGTGGGAGCGGTGGGACCCTGCAACGCTCAGGGGCCCCGTTGGGTCTCGGGGATGCCAAAAACATGCATGGAAATACGAGGTTGGAACTGAACTCCAGCATCAAACCGGTCTGTGACACATGTGTTGTGAGGACATTGACAAATGGATCCTGGCTGTGTTTGCTCTCCTAGATGGTCCTGAGATTTTTGGCTGTGGTGTTGCTAATCTTTGGTGCTGAGTAGGGAAAAGCTCTGCTCTGTAAATCCCATGGTGGCATTCCCAGGAGCTCTGAAATTCAGGATGTGCACTCCAGACTGCATCCAGAGGCTGTAGTGCCCCAGTATCACCCCAAGGATATGTGTTTTTCCTGTGCTATAACTTCCAACCTTTGTGAGTAGCCTTTTGGGGGGCTGGCTGCCAGTATGGCCATTTTTGGGGGGCCAGAACTCCCCCAGCAAAGGGAGGGTCCTGGGCTCAGCCTCTGCGTGCGAACGCCGAAGCAGAGCAGCTTATCCGAGCAACCGGCGGGGACGGTTTGTTCAAGCTTTGAGCAAACAACTGGCTCCTTATCAGCACTTTCCACTGCGCCAGGGCTGATTATCTGGAAAGAGAAGGTTTGGGAAGAGTGTTGTCTTTTGAGAGAAAGGGGGTGGCGCGGGAACAGCTTCGTCCCTGGCTTTTCCCGCAGAAATCTGGCGCTGGTTTTACCGGGAGAAGAGACTGGGCCTCCAGCCAAGTGGTCGCGGTCGGCATTTCCTTGAATTCCTTGGAGCTGAGGGACCTTTAGTTAATAAAACCACACAGCTGGGAAGCCAAAGGTGCAAGCTGTGTCATCAGGAAAATAAATTAAAAAAACCCAAAAAGCCTCTGGGGAAGTAGAATTTTAGCTGGGGAGATGAAAGGAAGGTTTTGGAGGCAGAGGGGAAAAATGGGTTTATTGTTCCTCTTAGCAGGAATAAATAATATAGGTCTGGGGGGCACCAGCACAGAGGCAATGGCAGCACCCATGGCTAGATGATGCTGGGAATATCAGAGCTGCTGGAAAAATAAAAATGCTTTTTGTTTTTTCTTTCTTTATCTTTTGTCCCCAAAGACTTGGAGCAGTCACTGTGGGTGGGAAAGGAGAGGGAAGGCAGGAGGCCAGGAAGGGATGGGGCCAGTGGGATGCCCTTGGGGGCATGGTGGGGACTATTGGGACAATCCTTGGCGCCTTTTTGGAGCCTAGCCTTGCCCAAAATGGGGCTGAATCCTTCTGGGTGCAGCAGATGCCTATCGCTGGAGCCCCATGTGATTCTCCCTGGGTACTTCCCACAGAAAACACCACGGCCAATGTGTCCAGCGAGGCAGAGCGCAAGGCACAGCGCTATTACCAAGCCTGCATGAATGAGAGCAAGATTGAGGAGCTGCGTGCCACCCCGCTCATGGAACTCATCCAAAAGGTTTGTCCCAGTCCTTGTGGAAAAGCCATCTTCCCTCTGCAAAATGTGGGGAAAAGCTCAGTCATGGGCAGTCCCAGCACCCTCCATACTCCATTCTTGGTGCTTCCTGCAGAAGAGCATCCCCCAGGTCAGGTCAGGCAGGCAGAGGCAGGGATTTATAATCCTATAATGGGGCTTTTTAGCCCCCTTGCAAGATGTTTCCCCCCAGGATGGATATTGAGGGGATACTGAAGCAATTTCAGGTGGCTGTTTCTTACTCAAAAGTTGGTTGCTATCTGTCCCCAGCTGGGTGGCTGGAACATCACAGGTACCTGTGCTGGTGACAACTTCAACCAGACGCTGCGGGAGGTGACGGCACATTATCGCACCTCGCCCTTCTTTTCTGTCTACGTCAGCGCTGACTCCAAGAACTCCAACAGCAACGTCATCCAGGTGGATCAGTCGGGGCTGGGCCTGCCATCACGGGATTACTACCTGAACAAGACGGAGAATGAGAAGGTGAGGATGTCGGGGGAAACGTGGATTGGCTGGGGGGATGCAGTGGGTGGGTGGCACCTGCCGTGCTCACCCCACCTGTCCGACCGTGCAGGTGCTTGCTGGGTACCTGAACTACATGGTGCAGCTGGGGATGTTCCTGGGAGGCTACGATGAGGAGTCAACGCGGCAGCAGATGCAGCAGATCCTGGACTTTGAGACGGCCTTGGCAAACATCACCATCCCGCAGGAGAAGCACCGAGATGAGGAGGTCATCTACCATAAAATGACAGCAGGAGACCTAAAGGTAGGAATGGAGCTGGCGAGCTTCCCCATTCTGCTGTGGTTTGGGAGCAGGGTGGACGGGTGGAGGTGACGCAGCTCCTCTGGGAATCCTGACACCAGCTGACGCAGCCTGGGAAGCTCTTGTGCAACAGCTTGGCCTACGTCCTCCTTGGGGAAATCCTACCCTGACCCTTCCTCCCAGCCTCTGGACCACCCCTGGGACAAGCAGACATCCTGCTGCAGCGCTTATGTCCTCCTGGGACTGCTGCCCCTGGACGTCAGCCTGGTCACCTCCCAGTGTCCCCAGAGGGGCTGTAACATGTTGTGTCAACATCTCTGACACCCACCCCACTTTATTTTCCTTCTTTGTGGGAGGAAATTGTTTACTTCCCTTCAACCTTTCAAGGATGCTGCTGTTATAGGAACTGGCCTCTGCAAAATCAGCTGAATCCATCAAATGGAGATTGATACAGCCAATTCCAGCTGAAGAAGCAGCGGCCACCCCCTGCAATGGTGTTTAGGTCCATAGCAGCGCTGTGGCTTTTGCAGGAGCTGGCACCGGCTGTGGACTGGATGCCCTTCCTCTCCACGGTCTTCTACCCTGTGGAGCTTAACGAGTCAGAGCCCGTTGTGGTCTATGCCAAGGAGTACCTGGAGCAGGTCTCCGACCTCATCCTGGCCACGGATAAGTGGTGAGAACCCCCAGCCTGTATGGAGACCCGGGTACCCAGGGTGGGCAGGAATGTGCTGCTGCCTACTCATCACCTCTCACCATAGTCTCCTCAACAACTACATGATCTGGAACCTGGTGCGGAAAACCAGCCCTCTCCTTGACCAGCGCTTCCGGGATGCTGAGGAAAAATTCATGGAAGTGATGTATGGGACGAAGAAGGTGAGGGTGAAATCCTTAGTGCCCTATAATCACCATTAAAATGGTGATGGCTTTTTATATCAAGGCCCTCTCATGTGGGATCGAAACAATAGAGATGTGGGGCAGCTTTTGGGGTGGCAGGGGGTTGGATGGGCCAGGTGGAGCAAGGGGTGGGAATGTGGAGGGCTTTGTTCCGTGCCACCACTGATGACCACCTCCTGTCCCATGCAGAGCTGCCTCCCGCGCTGGAAATTTTGCATCAGTGACACGGACAACAACCTGGGCTTCGCCCTGGGGGCCATGTTTGTCAAGGCCACCTTTGCTGAGGACAGCAAGCAGGTGGTATGTCCCCAAGGCAGCAGCGTGCGAGTCCCGGTGCTGGGAAAGCCTGTACAATGGTGGAACTGTCGGGGCAGACAATGTTTCTCTGTCCGCCGTGTTGTGTTCACTGTGCATCTCCATGTGCTGGCTTTTTCACCATGTGTTGTCTTGGCCTCCCAGCCTCTTCCTCCCTGTGGTGTGAAGGTCCTTGACCTCTCTGGGACAGGAAGCCAGCTCTTGGACTGACGCTGTGCTGCCTTGTTTTGTCTAGGCGGAGGAAATGATTGCGGAGATTAAAACTGCCTTCGAGGAAAGCCTGGAGACCCTGCAGTGGATGGATGAAGAGACGAGGAAATCAGCCAAAGAGAAGGTGAGGCACTGGTGGCTGCCCTGGGGAGAGGGTGACGGTGGAGGATGGTATAACAGGGCGAGCCTGTCCTCCATCCCTGGCACTGAGAGCACTCTGGTCTTTGTCACCCTCCAGGCAGATGCCATCTACAACATGATTGGCTATCCCAAATTCATCATGGACCCCAAGGAGCTGGATAAAGTGTTTAATGACGTGAGTTGGTCAGATATGTCCCCTGGGTCAGTCTTCTATAGGATGTACAGGATGTGTCTGTATCACCATGGCCTCAGGGCAGCCTTGAACCCCAGGTTTCCTCCAGAAGGGTCTCACTGATGTCCTTGGCCCTTCTCTAAGGATTTCTCAGAGAGCTGTGGGCCAGTCCTGGGGTGGCCGGGGCTCTTGGGATCCCTGCCTGGGAAAAGGAGGAGCCATTTTCCGTAATGGTGATTCATTGCCCTCCAGAGACTCCACAGATGTTGGAGAGGAGGAGAAACAGGAGAAGCCGTAACTCTGCTGGCTCTGGAGGCTCAGACATGACTGTGAAGGGAGGAGTGGGGCTGGGCGATCACCACACACCGCTCACGCCTTGTTCTTTTGCAGTACGAGGCCGTGTCCGACCTCTATTTTGAGAATGTCATGCAGTTTTACAACTTCTCAGCCAGGGTCACGGCCGACCAGCTCCGGAAACCGCCAAACCGGGACCAGTAAGTCCTCTGCTCCACTTCCCTGTTGTACTCAGTGAGGAATATCAGCATATCTGGAGCACTGGGATTTGGTGTCCACCAGCCTGTGCTGGATTTGGGGAGATAAATTTAGGACAACGGCTTTGCAACAAAAGTGGATGTTGTTGGAGCAAACATTGGTGATGGTTTGTGTTGCCATGTTGGCCGTGTTTGTGTTCCTGCAGGTGGAGCATGACACCTCCAACAGTCAACGCGTATTACTCTCCCACCAAGAATGAGATTGTCTTCCCTGCTGGCATCCTCCAGGCCCCCTTTTACACCCGTGCATCTCCCAAGTAAGAGCCATGGGGAAACAGAGAGGGCAGGATTCACAGCTTTCCTCCTATATCCAAATCTTTGGCTAAGTTTCATGGCTGTGGAGAGCAGAAGCTGCTTTCTTAACCTCTGCATTACCCTCCTGCAGGTCCCTGAATTTTGGTGGGATTGGTGTGGTGGTGGGCCATGAGTTGACACATGCCTTCGATGACCAAGGTACGACCATGGCCAGGTGGGTGGGCAGCTGGAGGGGTGGCCAGTATAGGATGAAGAATCCACTGTGTTTTTGCAGGCCGGGAATATGACAAAGATGGCAACCTGCGTCCCTGGTGGAAGAACTCGTCAGTGGAGGCCTTCAAGCATCAGACAGCGTGCATGGTGGAGCAGTATGGCAACTACACTGTCAATGGTGAGGCAGTCAATGGCAAGCACACCCTCGGAGAGAACATCGCTGACAACGGGGGCCTCAAGGCTGCCTACCGGGTAGGACCACGGGGCTGGGGAGATTCGAAGGGGGACATGGTGTGGTGGGATTTGTGTTGTCTCCTGAGCCCACTGTGCTCCCTGGTTTTCAGGCATATCAAAACTGGCTGAAAAAGAATGGGGATGAAGAAACACTTCCAACTCTCGGCCTCACCAACTACCAGCTCTTTTTTGTTGGCTTTGCACAGGTAGGTCATGTGGTGACCTTGGGAGGGTGGGCACACAGATTTTTGGAGGTGGAGCATGCCCAGATGGGGATGGGAGGGTCTGATGGCAAAACGGAGTCCTCCAGAGATGATGTAGTGGATGGAGAACGAGATTGGGGTGGTGCTGGTTACAAAGGAAGACAAAGCTGCAGCTCGAGCTGCCTTGGCCCCTGTCACGCAGGCAGAGAGGTTGGATTCAGCACTGGGCTGGCCCCATGGTGGTGGGTGTCAGTACTCAGGCCCCTTGTGCTCCATTTGCAGGTGTGGTGCTCAGTTCGCACACCAGAGAGCTCGCACGAGGGGCTCATCACCGACCCCCACAGCCCCTCGCGTTTCCGCGTCATCGGCACCGTCTCCAACTCCCAGGAGTTCGCGGAGCACTTCAGCTGCCCCCCGGGCTCCCCCATGAACCCCCTCAAGAAGTGTGAAGTCTGGTGATGGGCGAGTGCCCTAGGGAACCAGCGGCTGGTTGTTTTGTCCTCTGCCAACAGCTGGGCTTCCCCAGTCCTTTGAGGCTCAAACCACTTCTCCATGCCACGGAGGGCCCAACTCTTCAGCTGGAGCAGTGTCTGTGCCCCTGGCATTGTCCGAGGTTCAATCCACTGTGAAAACTCCTCATCCCCCTGCTTGTTGGTGAAGTGACTTCGCTTTGGGGGTCTCTTCTTTCCCACCATGACCGGGCCAAGTGCCAAGGCACAGGCAGCCATGGGCACTGCCTGTATTTACACACACAGCGCTCCAGCCTGACCCACTGCCCGGAAAACCCCTCTGTTTTGGAGGTGATGAAGGGAGCCCCCAGCAGCGGCAGGTTTGTCTGCGTGTCTAAATACACCTGATGTACCACCTTCTCTCCAAAGATGCGCACATGAGGGTGGAAAATATTTTAAGATATATTTTTTTGGGGGGGGAAATACATATATTTTTTTCATGTGTTGTGGAATACACTGGAAATTTTCAGGGAAAATGCATTTAAAAGCCTTTTTTAGTAAAAGATTAGTATATTTATTAATTTTTTTACTTAGGGCAGCCGTAGGTGCAGTACCCTGTGGTGACAGTCCCTCGGCCAGGGAAGCTGGGTAGGGCTGTGGATATCTTTCCAGTCTTGGATCCTGTGTTTCTCTGGGAGGGACTATCCTCAGAAAATACTGATGGGAAAATTAGGGACAGCAGGCCTCGGGGCAGGGCTGGAGGATGCTGCAAGTCACAGAGGCTGTGCCGGGATGCTGCAGCTCCTGGGATTAGCTTTAATTTCAGAGTGTAAAGGGAAAAATTGACGTAACCAAAGATGTAACCAAGGTGGTGATGGGGTGGATGAAGCATCCTGTTCTCCCTCCTGTCTCCTCTGAAGCCAGGCCAGCCAGGATTTCCTGGCCCTAAAGCTTCCCAGACAAGTGCAGGCGGTTCCTGCCGCTGCTTCTCTCATGCCGAGCCCGCCCTCTGCCTGGGAAACTGCAAGCCCCAAAAGCACCATGTGCCCCCAAAACTCTGTCCCTCCACAGCTGGTTTGGCACCAGTGTGAGAAGTGATCAGGATGGGGCTGAGGGACTTTTTTAAGGGATGTTTTTAATACTTGTTTTGAGGGGAAAGCACTGACAGGAGCTCAGGTGCTGTGTGTTGTCTTCTTGCTCTAGACAAAGCAGAGACATAGAGGGATTTTTAATATTTATATGTAAAGGGAGGGATGGAAGGGGCTGGGTTTTTGTAACTATTTTTTCACCCTACGCGTGAGGCTTATTGTAATTGAAATAATAAATACTTTTTACTGGATTTGGAGCTGATAACTACTCAAATTTTCTTATAGCAGGAGGGTCTGCATCCATTTATTTGTGCTCTTCTCCCTGTCTACACCACTGAGACTGTCCCATGCTGACAAAACTGAGCCAACAAGGCTTTTCCCACCTGTGCTTGGTGACTGCTGTCTCTCTTGGAGGCTAAATCCAGGTTAAATCCTGCTGTCTCTCTTGGAGGCTAAATCCAGTGAGGTTTTTTGCCCAAAAACCTCACTCTCGCTGCGGGTGGCTCTTCGCTTTCCATCTCTATGGCATGGCCCCACACAGCTCCCTGGCAGGGAGGTCTTTCCCAGATGCTTTTCCTTCCTCCCGGGTGAGTTTTGGCTGGCTGGGCTGCAGTTGGATCCAGCAGCACAGGCCCTGTGCAGGTTTCCCTCCCAACTCCCTTATTTATGGCTTGGTGATGCTGATGAGATGCTGCCAGCTCCATAACAGGCCAATGTTCACTCTGAGCAGATGCTCCATGGCTTCATCAGGCTTGCCCAAAAAATGCAAGGCAGGACCTGGATGGTGGGCTCCCTGCAAGCCTCACCCCAGCACCTGGCAGTGGTTGTTAGCCATGCCAAGTGCTGGGTACTCCTTTGCTCTTTAACCTTGGAATTGTTACTGGGGGCTGGATTTGGGGCACAAATCAGAGGTTGCAGCCCACTGGTAGCAAACTTTTGGGAATACATAGTGTTTCTGCTGCTGGCATGGGCTGGGGACATGGGTGTTGCGTAAATAAGACATTAAAATACCTCTCTGACTGTTTTTACCGTGTTTCTCACCCAGATGGAATCAAAATGTAGTAAGAGCACTCACTTTCTGCTTGCACGACTCGGTGTGAGGCCCTCGGTTTCCTGCAGCGCTGAGAGCGGCCGTGGCCGTTGTTCTCCCTGAGATCTGCCTGGAAATGGCGCAAACCCGCAGAGGGCGGTGGAGCCGAGAAAATCGCTGCCTGCACACTCACTCCAGTGCTTGGCTGGCAGGAACCAGCGATGTTACCCGAGTCCTATTTTGGTCTGGATGTGGCCCCACATGTTTGAATTGTGGTGGAGTACCTGCATTCCTAGGGAAACAGAAGAACAGCGTGGGTGTGAGGCAAAGAGGAATAGAGTAGGGTGGGGGTGAGAGGGTGTTTTCCCAGCTGCAAAGGAGCAAGGAAGGGAGCACAGGCATCACATGGAGATGCTGTTAGAAGTGGTTTAACCATCCAAACAGGAAACACTTTGACTCTCTGGGACCTAGTTGCAGGGAGGGACCGGGCAGGTGATGGTTCAGGGACAGCCCCGGGGCAGGAAGGACTTTGAGTGTGACCATGAGCTGTGTCCCGGCAGGGGGCACTGTGGTCAAGGCTGCCCTTGCCGGGCGCAGGTGGAGGGAGTTTTCCTCCCTGGGAGGCTGCAGGCACAGGGAGAGCGGGCAGGAGGTGAATCATCCTGCTCCGTGCCAGCGCTTGGTGTGGGCTTGCCTGGTCCTGGGTGGTATTCGCTTTATTTTGTGCTCAGCTGTGCCCTGGAGGGCTGAAACGTTGTTTGCCGAAGGCTGAGCCCGGGCAGGGGGAAGAATGGGGAAAGCTCCAAGCAGGACCTTTTTGTTTTTCTTTTTTTTTTATGTTGGGTGGTTTTTTGTCTGGAGGGTGTTGGAAGAGGAACAGTGCGGGAAAAGCAGGAGAAGCCAAAAGAGGGAGGTGCTGCTGTGCAGTGCTGGGTGAAAGCAGGCACCTGGAGCATGCTGGAGCCTACAAACAGAGCTGGAAATGGGGGCTGTTCATAGGTTTGGTGGGGCCAAGACAGCTGGTGAGAGGTGAGAGGCTGAACCCAACCATCTGAACTGCCCCTCTCCTTCCTGCTTTCTTCCCTCCAGGTAGGATCTGACCCCTGACACATCACAACAGTACTGAGGTCACCTAGTGGGATGACCAGATTCTAGGGTCAAAAGCTTCCCTGAACAAGCCATATCTTCCCGAAGGCAAGAGGATGGGGAGTGGAGGTGGGGGAGCAGGTTTCTAAATCCCATCTTGCAGCTGGGACATGCTCATTGTGATCACTGAGTTTTCACTCAGAGCTAAGCTGGGTCAACAAGAAGGCTGTATCTCCTCACTCACTCCCAGGACCATGGCTTTGTGCTTTATGCTTTTCTCACTTTATGCTCTTCTCTTCAGGAGCATCCCTTCAGGGGATACCCCAATCCTGTATTTTCTTAAGTTCACCAACAGCTCCAGCATTCCTACTACACTCTGTGCTGTGGGGTTGTGTCTCTGCTGTGGCAGGTACATGAGAGACTGGTGTTTTAGTGCAATACAACAGGACTGGAAAAAGGGCTGGTGATGCTCTGAAACAGGAGCTCTGCACTGTAGGCTCCAGCTGCCCACAGTGACACATCGGTTCCCAGGTGCTAACAGAGCTAGCAGGAAAAAGAGGAGGAAAAACAAAATGGAGAGGCGGCAAGAAGGATGTGAATCCAGCTGGAACTCACTCAGGCTCTAAAATCTGCAGGATTTGTTGGCCAAATCGTCCTACGTAGGGTAGAAGGGAGACATATCTGCTTTTTCTTCTCAGGAAAAAATAAAAAGAAGGGAAAAGCATGGCTGGGGAGAGACTTTGATTCTGGAAGGGCTTTAAGGCAGAGCTGGGAGCCTGGCTCCTTCACCTGGCCAGCACATTTTGGGAGCTTCAGCAGACAATATGGTGAAAATGCCTTTTTTTTTTTTTTTTTTCCTTTCTAAACAGGCAAAAAGGGTTATATTCAAAGATCCTGGAGTTCGGAAGCTGCTCTTTCGCAGCTGTGTTTACAGGCAGCTATTTCTGTAGAACAGAGGCAGCCATGGATGTCAATTTGCTTTTGAGATGAATTTCCTTCCATGCAAAGGGGGGTAGCTGGAGAGGGGCCGTGCCAGGAGGTGGTCATGGAATGGCACCAGGCCCTCCAGAACACACAGCTCTACTTGCACGCTTCCAGTAATAACAGCCAAGTCTTTACCAGCTGTGGAGGCAGAATTGTCTCCCCAGCAGGAGAGGTGGGCTGTGAACACAGCAGCTCTCTGGGATGCTGGGAGATGTATTAGTACCTGTGCAAATCCCATACCATGAGAGAAGTTCCTCCTTTGACTCTCATTTTTGGGGAGTGGAGGAGTACTTGGCCTTTCTTTTTGGTCATTCTTATTTCTCTGTTCAGTTTTCCTGGTGGGGAATTAGTTAATATGGCAGACTGAAGGTTGCTGAGGAAAACTGACTCAGAAAAAACAGCCACAGCCCCCTCTAAATATCTGTTCCTGGGTTCAGATAGAAATATTCCCCAGTCAGGACTTCTTTACAGACTGGCAGGGCTTGGTTGGGTTCTTACCCCTCAAAAAGAAATCTCAGTGTTTCCTATTTCCCCCCATTTCCCACAGGCAGTGTGAGGTATGTATGAGCTCACCTCCTCCCAGGTATTTACCTTACCCTTACCCCAATGCAAAACAAAGAGCACAGAAAGGGACACTAAACAGCACATGATCACCTTCCCCTGCCCCACTAATGCCTGCTGGCACTGCAGGAGGTGGCTGTACCCTCCGGGTAGCACATGAGTAAGCAAGAAAGTATTCCAGTTGCAGGGCTTCTTTTAATGGAGACCTGCACGGCAGCTCCCAGCTTTCCTTCTGAGAACACACCTCAGAGGAGGGAGAGCTTCTGGACACACTGCAATCCTTGGATATCCTAAACTTGCCCTGAATAACCCCATTGTCCAATAACTCAGAGTCTGACTCCAAAGGGAAAACATACTCAAGACCCTTCTACTATCTTTTGCCCATTGTCCTGAGTTCTGCTCCAGTGAACAACACCCAGTCCAGATTCTCCACCATCAGATTTACATTTAAAATTCAAAATTACTTCTCTGCGTATAAACAGGACCATTGCACAGACAGGGATGGATGTGACTTCTCAGGTAGGTTTTCTTTAGTGCACAAGACCTCTTCTCTCAGCTCGTGGTTGTGCCTGAATACACCACCATGAGAGCTGTTCACTTCAGTAAAAGAAGCTTTTCACGTTTAAGGGTTTATTTGTGATGGAATTAAAGCATTATCTTCCTCCTAAACTTGCAGCTGCTCAGAATTTGTAGCAGACGGGACACAAATAAGCTCTGGGAAGGTTTCCTAGAGCAGCACCGCAGGCTGGTGACTGGGGCAGCAGTACCTGTGGGCACAGCGAAGGTGCTGGGAGCGTCTCCTTGGGACGTGCGGCGTGGCAGGAGCGTTGGAAGGTGCCAGTGGGTTGGAACGAGCCCTCGGCAGCCAGCGGCGAGGCAGGACAAGTCAGGACAATCTGGCAGCTGCTGGAATCTGTTCTGAGGTGCTTTTTATCTCCCTGAGATGGTACCAGCTGTGGGGCTGGTAATGGAACTGGGGGTGAGGTTTTTTAGGTAACCACATTCCTCGGGCCCGCGGTAGGGTGGATATTGCGGGACCCCTCACAGCCAAGGGGGTCTCAGGGGTCCCAGGCTTCCATATTGCATTCAGGGCTGCCGGCCCTCACAATGCCTCGGGGGGGCTGCGGTGCTGCCCCTTCCAGTCCCTCCAGAAGCCAGGAATGGGGGCTGGGGGTGAGTTTTCGGGCAGGGGAAGCCCTTAGTGGGGTGGCTGCTGAGGGACCCCAGGGGCCCGTGACAGCCTCGGGCCAACCCCTCACCCTCAAGCGTTGCCGAAGTCTCTCCGAGCCGAGCCGAGTGTGACCGAAGCTGCGCCCGCGCCGATCCCGAGGGATTCCGAAGATCGCCGAGAAGCTCCGAAGAGCTACGAGCGGGGCGGCATTCCCTCTTCCGAGCCTCTCCGAAGATTCCCGAACTGTCTCACGCCCTCATCTTCCGGAAACAGCCGAAATTTACCGAGCGCGGGGGTCACGGGAGGTGCTGGGCCGAGAGGGGAGGGAGGGGGAGCAGGGCAGAGCGCTTGCGCTTGCGAAAGCCTCTCCGGAAGAACCCGAGGTTTGCCGAGCGGCGCTGGCTGACGAGCGATTCCGGAAAGAGCCGAAGGTTGCCGATTAGCGGTGGGCCGAGCGACTCCGGAAAGAGCCGAAGGTCGCCGATCGGCTCTGGGCCGAGCGGCTCCG
>VZRH01005945.1:94662-200230 GCA_013397555.1 Urocynchramus pylzowi | reverse complement strand
TGTGTCTGTTTGTGTGTGGGGCCCCCTGCAAAGGGGGGCTGCACCTGCTGGGATGGTGCCGGCAAAGGGGGGCCGTCCACCTCCCGAATGGACTGGTTTGGAGGGTCAGCCCTTTCCAGGGGGTCCCTTTTCCCCCTCCCCCAAAGCAGCGGTGACCCCAAGGGTAAACTTTTAATTATAAATCGTTCTTCAGTTTTGCTTCTGGTCCTGCCCAGGTAAGTGCTTTGGTTTTGTTGTTTTTCCAGGCGAATTTAAATCCAGTTGTTTTATTTACAGCTGGGGACGGTTTTCATGTGAATTATTTTATTTTATTTAATTTTTCCTGCTTGGCTGGTGGGAATAAATTTCAGGTGGAACGTTTCACTGAGCAGCTTTCTCTGCCAGGCCACGCGTGATGGGGAGGAGGAGCAGGCTCCCACTCCCCAAAATCCCCCCACCAAAGCGGCCGCTGCTACAAAGAGAGGCCGGCGGGGGCTGCGAGTGTTTTTTAAAGGTCTTGGGTTCTGTGCTGCGAGTAGGCCCCGAGTCAGGAGGGAAATACTGCAGGGATCAGCAGGAAAGTGCCTGCCGGCCTGAGGTTTTGTTTGCAGCGTCCGACAGCATCCCGTGGCAAACTGGTTGTTCTCTCCCCCCCCTCCCTGGAGTTTTGGGGGGAGTATGACGTGAAAAACACACTTTGTGAAATATCTCCGTGCTGTGTTATCCGGGAATGGTGCAGGAACGGTCGGAGTGTGTTTTCCTGTTAATGTTTGGCGGTGTGTTGGATTTTAAGGTGGAAGTGCAGGGTGGTTTTCGTGCTGAGGGCTGTGCTCTCAGAACTGTGTTCCCTGTGTATGAGCATTTTCCTGCTCTCACTTTCATTTTGGAGGTGGGAAAACCCAGCCCTTTTATAATCACTTTAGGTCCATTGTTTTCTTGAACTTCCGGCAAGAATCACCCCTGCCATGACAACAAATTCATTGCTTAAATCAAGAGACTGTTGACGTTACAGATTTGTTTGGGTCAAGTGAAAACCCCTGGACGTTCTCTTTGCTGGCTGATATTTGCCTGATTTGTGGTATTCCGTAATTCCAACCGGTGCTTTAGGAATCAAAAAAGTGGAAAGGTGCTGTCAGTAGAGTCAGCGGGGCGGTGGTAAGTAAAACTGTTGGTGAGGGAAAATTTGCCTCGGTTTTGAGGGATGTGCCAAGAGTTGGAGCGGGAATGCCGGCCAGCGTGCCCGGGCTGTGCCCAGCTGATCTTCCAGCAAGGTGCTGGTTTGGCTGGGAAGGGGCTTTTTTACCGGGAAAGTGGCATTTGGATGCCTTGACAGTTGAAGGCTGCAGTTTGCCTGGCTCTGGGGCGGTGCTGGGCTGTCCGAAGCACTTTATTCCCTGGGGTGCTTCTCCGGGTGTCGCTGGGGGGGAGCCTGCTGGGTCGGACGAGGGGCTGTGCTGTTGTGGCTGTTGCTGTTGGTGAGTGTTGTATGAAGCACACGAGGGATGAAGTTTGGGTTTACTCTGAGCACAGCCTAAAAACAAAAGAGCTTGGAAAGCCTGGAGGAGCTCCTAGAGGAGCTGGGGCTGCTGTGGCAGTGTGTCCTGTCCTGGGGACCCAACTGGACACCGTGAGCAGGAGGGACAGAGGGAGGGACAAGTGTTAGATGGGTATGACAAGTTGGTATTATAAAAGTGGGGAGGTTAAAATGACACGGTTTCATTTTTATTTCTAGACATGCCTGTTTTGAAAACATTGTGTTTGACCGATATCTCTCCTTAACTCCTAAACTACTGATCTGTGCTTGGAATATATTCAAACACTTCATTTTTGGTGCTTATTCAGGTGTCCTGGTGAAGCTTATTCAGGTGCTCTGGCTGGTTTTATCCTCCACCAAAACCTGTGTTTGATTATAAACAAAAGCTGTTACCTCTCAGTGCTGCTCTGAGTGAGGCTCGGGGAGGAGAGTTCATCCCTGATTTACTGGAGTGCAGGGGGTCATCTGAGTTCAGCCTTATTTTTAGCCCTCTTTGGTTTCTTTTTTTTCTCTGTGTTTTGATACAACTGTTGAGCCACTGTTACCTCACAGCAGATAAAAGAGTTGCAGGTTTCTCTGACTTGGGCTTTTTAAACCAAAGCAGTTTCTTACTGGTGAACTTTGTAACTTTGGAAATACCTGTGGTTTCAGACTTAATGTATCATGAAATTAAACAATATCTGTGTAATTGGAAAAAAATAAAAATTGTGTGAAAGAGAAGTGTTCAGCATGTGCATGTAACAAGGCATGAGGGAGGGAAAATTAAAATACGGGAGAAAGAAGGAATTTTTTTAGAAAATAATATTTTTTGAGAGAAAGAGAAGCTGTAAAGTGATGGGCATGAAGAACAGAAATGTCTGAATGTGATTCATTCTGTTTCCTGCTAAATAGGAAGTTATTGGAGCTGTTGTAAGACAAGACAGACTTGTGAGGAATTTCCTTAACACAGTGGCTTCAAAAAGTTAAATTTCCTGTGTAAAAGTAAGTTGGGATAATTTTGTGGCTCTGGTAGTGGTGAGGACTCAGCCAAATCTGATTTCAGGCAGAAATTGTGCTCAAAAGTTGTCAGTGTGAATGAATCCTTCAGTTGGAGTCTGACCCTTATTTGGGTGGAAAGGACAAGTGAGGGTGAAATGACACACAGAAGGGATATTATGAAAAGTAAATCCCAGTCTGTCCTCCTTGGCTTTGACTGCCAAACTGCCTCTGCAGGAGAAGTTCCTGTGAAGTCTGGAGTGAGACTTCTTCCCTAAAAAGGTGCAGTAACAAAGGTGCTGCAATGGGCACTGTGGGCCTTTGTGGTTTTACTTCAGTGGTACTTCTGACACGTGTCACACTCCACCCTGTTCTTTACTCTTCCACTTGGGCATGAAGTATTTACTTTGTGTGTCTTACATTAAGCTGTTCTTTCAAAAGTCCCTGTGCTTTGAATAAATTTTGTGGATCAATATAATCAGGTCACAAGTTTCTTCCCAGCCTAGACGTGGGCAAACATTGGCTTGTAAGGGACAGCCGGGTTGATGGATGGCACCTGGGGTGTCATCCCCTGGCTGCTGGTTAATGTGACACTGTTCAGTCAGAGACAAATCAGAGCTGTCTGTGGCTCAGGGCTGATGTCAGTAGGGTTTTGTTTTCTTTTCCCAACTTCCTCACGTTTGGAGGGAGTTCCTGGTTGTTGATGTGCAGGCACCAGTGAGCTTGACTTTAATCTATCCCCATGGCTGCTTCCATATGGGATTGGGCATCTCTGAAAAACTGGGTGTTCCTCAGGCTATTGCAGGTTGTGGCAGGCTCAGGGTGGGTGTCAACAGAACATTACTAATTTTTTGTTTTTTCTTCCTCCTTGTTAATTCCTTTTCCGAGAAGCAGAGAGGAAAGATCAGTGTTTGCAGGACTGACCTCTGTGAATTCCATCGTTGCTGTGCAAGGAAATATGTGTTTTGCTAACATTGCCTCAGTAATTTAGTTTTAGTTTTTCCTGCATTGTTCAGCTAACTGTGCTGTAGTCCCTTTCAGGAAGTGCTGTGCTGGTTCCTGCTGTGTTGGGTGGCATCTTCTGGATGCAAGCAGCTTCCCCAAAGCCCAGGAGGACAGCAAGAAATACAGTGTGGCACTGAGGAATGTCTGAGGCTGTGTGAGAAGTCGGGGTGAGTTCCTGGCAGTGCTTGCCCAGTGTTGGGATGCAGGCCAGGCCAGAGCAGGCCTGCCTTGGAGATCTTGTTAAATCAAGATTCTTGAGGAGGATTGGGTGCGTGGGGTTCTCTGTTGTCTCTCCATGAACCAAGTTGAGCTGGAGGAGAAAGTGCCCAATAATTTTGCCCAGGAGAGAATGTGCAGTGTGTACCGAAGTGTTGGGGTCTCTGGGTAGCTGTGATCCCCTCCCGAAGTTTGGAACCAATGCCATCTTCCCTCCCTTACTTCCATTTTGAGTGGTGTTTTCCCAGACTATGTGAGGGAGCAGCTCTGTGCTCTCTGGAGTTTGTCTGTTGATGAGTTTTGAGTTGAGAACAAGGCATTTGGAAGCTGCTTGGGCACAAAAGTCAGCTTGAAGAGCGCGGTGGTGGCTCTGGTGTGAAGCACTCCCCGTGTGGCTTTGACACCGGCCGGAGCACAGGTGGAAACCTCTTCCAGATGCCAGGGGCAGCCACGTGTGAGGAAGGTGTTTGGAGCATTATGGTCCTGAAAGGGAAGGAATGGTGAGAGGGGGGAAGGAGGGACCAGGCTGAGATCAGAGGTGTCCCTTGCTCTCTTGTTTCTGAGTTGAGGAGGGAATGTTCTGAGATCTCAGCTGGATGAAGGGAAGGGGGCAGAGGTGTTGCCTGGGAAGTGTTTCTGTTTAGAAGTGTGGAAGCTGTGGGCATCAAACATCTTGGGAGGGTCGGAGCAGGAGAAGAGCTTGGAGAAGAGACTTTCCCTGCTGCTCCGTGGTGGTGGCTCCTCTGCAGGGGAGAAACAGGCACGGATTGGGCAGCATGTTGCCAAAAAATTAAGTGCTTTAAGCCCTTTCTGCCATCTCCCCTGTTGATGTTCCCCAGCCTTGGCACATCTTAGTGTACTTTCAAGCAGCAATAGCTTTCATTTATTTAATGACAAAAGCTAATCATGTTAAAGCGCAGATATGTCACTTTACCAGCTTTGTAAGATTTTTGTGGTGAAATCTCTTGGAGAAAACCATTCTAAAAATGTGATTTCAAGTGGCTTATTTTCTTCTCACATCCAAGGACTTGATTGTGTATGTTCTCTGGCAGAAGTCTGTGGGAGAGGGTTACTTTATCTATTTAAATATATGTGTATTTAATGAGCAGCTCTCATTTGGGAGCAGAGTTTGTGTAAGAAGTTGTTGAGAGAGTAACAGGAGACTCAGAACAAATAACTTCCCTTTTAGATGTTGGGACATAGAAGGATTTTTATCTGTTTTTTATTATTTTATCTGTGATGGATTTTGTCCATCATTTTCAGGCTGAAAGGCTTTTCTGTGTCGTTAGCAAACACTGGGATGTGTTGAGCTGGTGCATTTGCTCCACTTTTGTTTAGTAGTAGGAGTTAGCAGTGAAGATCTCCCTTTAGAAGGCAGAGGTAACCTATATTTTCTTTTTCCCCTAATCCAACAATTTCAGGGCTAGTCAACTGTCAACTTTAGTTGTGTGTAAATCGGCTAATATGATTAGAGTTGCTGGAATTTTTACTCTGGGGAATTACAGATGGGTAGTATCACTGTTTTACAGGCATTGCTTTGGTAGGAAATTTTATCTGCGACTTGAATGTGGTTGCTGGCAATTGCAAAAGCTTTTCTGGAATGAATGGGGAAGAGAAAACTGGTGTTTGTTCCAAGGCATGAACATGTGGGGGGAGGAGTCGTGTGCCCCATGGTCTGGAGGAACCAGGGGAAACTAATTTTTCTTCTTGTTTTTTAAGGGAATACAGTTGATGAGACTCTCACGGTGCTGTGTTTTACACTTGCTGCAATTTCAAGCAATTCTCTGTACGGCTTTCCTTCCCAAACCCTGGACTCCGTTTTGTCTCCCAAATGGGAGCTGATGATGTGGAACAGCTGGAAGAAGAAAATAGAATGTGTTCTTAAAAAAGAAAAGGATCAAAGGGAGGAGAGCAAAATCAGCTTTTAGGCTAGTGAAATTTTCTGGTGCATGTTATTCCTCTGGTTTATTCTTTACCTTTGGAAGGTGTCCCAGGGCGCACTCCCTCTTTTTGGAATAGGTGATGGCACGCTGTTGCTGATGGGACTTGAGTCAAATTGCTGCTGGGCATGTAACTAGGTTAATGGGACAGCATGATTATTTTTTTTCTTTCCTGAAAGGAAAATTACTTGCTCTGTATTTCGATTGTACCTGAGGAGTTGTTTTTACCTTTGTTTGCTGTGTAGTTGAGGTGGAGAGAAAAGGACAAGTTTTCCCACACCGAGATTGTATCAGGTTTAAATCAATTCTGCCACCAAAAATAAGATGGTTCGGTTGTTGGCTGTAACAACTTTGTGTTTCCTTTATCTACATGAGAGTTGAAATATTTCTAGAGCTTTAGATAGGCTTGAAAAACAAGCCAAGTGGCTCCCAGAATGTGTGTCTTGGAAATAAAACTTATCCCGTCCTCGACCGGTCCTGGTAGCGCTCTCTGAGTCTGTTGGTAGAGTGTTGAAATGGGTTAGGACTTGTCGAGGTGCAGCGAGCAGCTGCTCCTTTCCAAGTGCTTGAGCTCAGCAGGAATGAGGCTCCCATGCTCCAGAGTAAGAGTATCTGCACAGGAATAGCTGTAGAAGTTGGAAGCACAAAGACCATCCCTACTTGTAGCAGGGGGGGGAACTGAATGTGGTGGGAGCAGAAATTTCCCTACCAGCCTTGGAGTTTGCTCTTGTTGCTGTGAAAACACTAAGCAAGGAGGAATTAATGCAGTTAAAGGTCTTAAATAACACAGATTTTCCTAAGTTTGGAAAGCTTTTGGAAGGTGGAAGCCAATAAATGTTGCAGGGCTGTTCTGTTTGGGGTTGCCAGATGATGATTGTGTGTTTGGTTTGATTTACACGTGAGGGTGACTGTGTTACTGAGTTACTCAGAGCAGTCAGAGGAGTCTGATTGCAGTATCTGTGTCACTGGTGATGGGTGAAAATCCATTTAAGCTGGTGCTATGGCTTTGCTAATGGTGGTCTGAAAACTGATTTCTCTCTTTTATGTGTTATTAATAAGTCATAGAAGTTATCGTGCCTTGAAACTGGCTTTTCATGGGCTTATTTTGTTCTCTTGCCAAAAGGCAAAAATGAGAGAAGTCTTTGGTCTTTCAGACCAAGCAGGAGGCTCTTTCTATGTGCATCAAAGGGAAAGACTTTTTTAGTGATGCTACTTTCAGCTTTGTTTTTTTAGTCAGCTGTGTTCTTGGGAAGGCTCCTAAGCATCCTGAGAAAAGGACCTTTAAAAAAAAAACCCAGTGCATTTCTACTAAGTGTGGGACCCAGCCCTTCTGTCCTGAAGCTGCCATGAGATCTTCCACAGAACTGTCAGATCTGATGTGAAATTCAGACTGAAATCTGGCCTAAAAACTTTCTGGAAGTGTTGAATTCCTGTTTGGGGTGATGTACAGGCTCCGTAGTGGCCACTGGGTTTTGCAATGTGCAGCTGAATCACTGAGCTGACTCAATGTATTATATTGGAAAGGGAACTCAGCAGGGTTCTTGTAGTTGAGGGTGAGCAACCTATACCAGTTATTTGGGGGGAATTCAAGAACTGAAACCAAAGAAACATTTCAAGCCTGTTTACTGTGACTTTTAATGTGAAATTCATGGTGCACCTTGAACTCTGGAGTGTGCTGGGAAGGGGATTTCAGCAGCTTTAGCGTGGCAAGGCTCGTTTGGAAGATGCTTTTGGAAGTAGTATTTCTTGAGCTGGTGAGACATCTTGAGTTCTACTTGCTCTGTATAATATGAAACCAGCTTAAATTTGTGTCACCCTTTCTCACTAGTGCTCACACAGTTATAAATACTTGTCACTGGACAGTCTTTCTCCAAATATTCAGTGTTTCTGGGCTCTGTGTTTTGTATTTTAGAGTTGTGAATGCAAATAACTCAGTTGTCAACCTGTCCAGCTTGAATTTTATGTTTTCCTTCAGTATTGTGTTTTAAAGTTAATTTCAAAGTCCCTTTATGTTTGTCTCTTCAAAAAGAAAAAAAGACCTAATTTTTGCTGATTTGTAAATATCGCAACGCCTAAGTTTCTATGAGTTTAAGCTGTTTGCCTTAATTCCATTGATTACCTTTCCAAAACACTTTTTCAATTTTGAAAAAGTTCATCTGCACAAATAAACTCCTTTATATTTGGATGTTTGGCTGTGAGGTTGTGCACCATGTTTAACTTGAAATGATTCCCATTTTGCCCCATCTCATGGCGGTGGCCGTGGCAGCAGTACCTGGCGTCGGCGGCATTCACCGAAACAATTGGCCCTTGGCACAGCCCCCTCCCTGCCTTGCTGCAGCCAAAGCACATTTCATCCACTCAGGCTGGTGTTAGGATCATTAAATAAATGAATGGATTGTACTGTCACCAAATTCCCATCCTGGCAGCCGAAGAACATGAGAGTTTTATAGCCGGGACCCCTGTCCAGAATGTCTTATTGAATGCCCAGGATGTCAGGAGTGGGAACAGTCAGCAAAAAGCTTTCTGGTGAAATGTGTGAGCCTTACAGAGAGTTATGGTGTGGAGCGCAGTAAAAGCTTGAATTACCAGACATCTGATGGTCCAGGATGAGTATTAATCAACCTGGGAAGGGCGTGGAGAAAGGAGCTGGAGCACAGCAATAAAACAAGAGAGCAGGACAGACACGGAGAGTGGGGAGAGCTGTGTCTCTATTGTCAGGTCAGTTCTGTCTTGTTGTTTGAAAGGAGTTTTTGGGGGAAGAATGCAGCCAGGCTTGGAAAGTGTTGAAAGCAGGGACAACTCTTGGTCTCCATCAGGGAGTTTGAGGTCTTGCTGGTTGAGCTAAAACTTCTAAAGGTCACTGATGCTTTGGAAAGCTCTGCTGAACTTCTACCACTGGGAGAAGAGGGTTGCAAATATTCTCTCAAAGGAGGAGAATTCACTCCTCAGGCTTGGATTGCTTTTTCTTGTGGACCAGCTCCATCCTTGCTTATATGATGTTGTGCTTAAGATGGTGTTTCTGCTTATGAATGGGAGACAAAAGATCTGTATCATCCACACTGGCTGCAAGTGGGTCTGAAATGTCTCTGGATTGCAGGGAAAAAGGAGGAAGATGAAGTGTGTTCCAACCAGTTTGGGGAACCAAATTGCACTGCAGCCCCTGATAATGTCAGAGGTGCTAGAGATAACCAGAAATGTTTGATTTGATCCATTCCTGTTCTGCAGTATTCCAAAACATCAGCATTTAAGGGAAAAATACTTCTGTTATTCTTCCCAACCACAATGTTGGTCTTAACTATGGTTAATTTGAAAAAAGGCTGCTAAAATAGCACTGGTCACCAGCACAGTCCTCAAAGCTTCCCTGCCCATGCTTAAGGTGGTGGTGAAATCCAAGTGTCTGGGCAGTGTTTGTAGGTGGAAAGCTCAATCTTAAAGCCCTGCTGTGGCTGTGGAGATACTGCAGTCTGAAATCAGCACAGCTGGGGTTTATGCTCCTCAGGAAAGGAACCGTGGTGCCTGTGGTGGTGCATGGCTTGTCCTGATGGTGCAGACAGGCCCCGGCAACCAGGCAGGGACAGATCCTGAAGTTTCCTTTTCTTTCCCATCTGGGATAGTGCATCAGGTACATCTTCACCAACTCTACTGCCTGTGTGTTGGTTCAGCTGTGTGGCATCATGTTGGAGAGCACTGCAGCAGCTGCAGCCTTCCCTCTGTGTTTTATCCCTGTTCGTGGCCTCAATCTATAGAATCCCAGAATGGTTTGGGTTGGGAGGGACCCTAAAGCTCATCCTGTTTTCCCTTTTCCACCCCCTGCTACGGGCAGGGACACCTTCCACTAGACCAGGTTGCTCCAAGCCCTGTCCAACCTGGCCTTGGATCCAACAGGCTGAACGAATGGAAGTAAGCCAGGATTTCTTTCAATGGGAAATGCTCAGAGACTAGTTTACTGCTCATCATCAGACCCTGGTGGGGTGAATATATCATTGCTCTTACTCTTTCTTGGATTCCCCTGCACAGGTGTGTGTGAAGCATGCACCTGAGATTCCTTGTGAGGGGAAATTAGAGGTGCAGAGGGTTGAACTGAGGAGACTCAGGGCTCCCGTCCTACCTGCAGCCCTCTGTGAACTTTGGTTTTTGTGCAGCAGTGTAAGGTGTTTTGCTCTGCCCTCCCTGGATGCCTGCTTTCCCTGGATTTCATTTTGTATGACACAGAATTTTAGTTCAGGGGAAGTCATAAGCTCCGCGTGTGGCAAGAAGGTGTTTGGGATTTCGTTTCATGTTGATAAACTGCTGAAATAAAGATTATGGGCCAAAAACCACATGGAGTTACAGCACTGGGAATGGAAATGAGCATCAACACTCTGGAGAATCATCCTTCCAGAATTCCTTGCTCAGCTGATGGGAGGACCATCACTCTGGGTGACAACACTGCTGTCACCACAGCCGAGTGACCAGCAGAGCATGGCATTTCCCCATGAGGTCACAGTGTGAAGTATTGGAGACACCGCAGGAAATGCAGCTGAATGAATGAGATGGTAAAATACCAGGCTGTTTGATATCCCTGCTTATCATACAGATGGAGAGCCTGGCTGAGAAATAGATGGATGCTGCTGCAGGGTCCCCAATCCCCAGGACACAAACAGGGGCAGTCCCTGTGGAGCAGAGACGTGGGGGGTAAAGCCTGGCAAGCTGGAGTGGTTTATTTGTGATTTTAGGGCACAGAGTTTGAGGTGAGTGGGCAGGGAGAGTCCTGTGTTAATGGCATGCACAGGAAGTGAAAAGTCAGCTGGTTTTTAGTACTTTAGAGCAATTCAGACTTCTGGGTGAAAATTGCCATTAATGAGCACTGCAGTGCTCATGTCTGGATGGAAACTTTCTTCTCTGGTGGTGTAACAACGTGTCCCAGCTGCAGTAACTGCTGGCCCCGAAGGGAAGCCAGAGCTGGGAGGTTTTACTTTGTGAATTCAGCATGAGGGAAGGTAGGCTCTCCTACCCACACAGAAGTTTATTCCAGGCTGTAAGCTGAATAAGGGCTGGATAAAAACTTGTGAGTCTTTCTCTGTGATGGGATCCTTTTCCTCCTGCTCTGCCTTCCTCTGTTTGTGCTTTTTTAATTATGTCACCTGCCCCTGTCTGCTTTGGCTCTTGTGTTTTTAATGCTCTTACCTGGTTATGTGTGCACAGGGCAAACTTGGTATAGAAATAACTCTGTGTGTGCGTGTTAAGTAACTGCTCTGAAGGAAGCAAGCCCCAAACAATCCCAATTTTCTCTTCCTGAGAATGGACGGGAGAATGAGAATGGGGCTGTTGGGACTGGAGTGTTTCCTGGTCGGTGTCCTCTGCCGCAGTGGCAGTGGCTCTGCACTTCCCAACCCAGACCCAGAGTGTGGTTATCAGGTTGCCTCCCTCTCCCTGAGCTGGTATCAAGCCAGAAACTGCTGTTTCAGCTGCTAGTTAGGGGACAGCTACACTGAATTTGGGGACTTTTGTTTTCTTTGGATTGTGATTCAGTTTGTGTGAGATAGTGCCTGGTTGGCTGTTTGATGTAAATTTCTTTAAGCTCAATGATTGAAATTCAGGAGTATTTTAAAATAACTGTTGTATCTGCAGTTGCATTTCAGAATGGGAAAGGTGGAAGATAGGTGTGGCTTCAGCTGTGTTGTCTGCTCTGTGGCATTTTATTAAAAAACCTCTTTTTTTTATGCCAGACTAGATGTGCACAAGCATCTGATGCAGCCAAAAGTGCAGAGAACAGCTGAAGAACCATTCCTGTTCCTTTTGGAATAGACCAAAAGCCGAAGTTACTCCAGAAAGGAGTAGGCTGGTGTGTGTGTCTGGCCAGACAGGAGATTAGAGCCTTCTTCTCCCTGGCTGTCTCCTCCCAGTCACTCCTTGTCGTCTCCATCAAGGCAGCTTGCTCACAGCCTTGCTTTGGATATTTTTACAGCATCTACCAGGAGGTTTGCTCAGTCTTAGCCTTGTTTAGCTACTGTTCAGTGTGAGACTACTACTGTTGCTTTTTTTTTCTGCTTGAAAATTCAATAAATGAAATGATCATCACAAGTTCTGGCTCTGACATTGTCTCATGTCAGATTTGCCTCTGTCTCCCCTGCCCCTTCCTTGGCCACTGCCTGGGAATTTCACGTGTGTGATGTCTTTCTTTGAATGCATGTCTCCTATTAGAGATTGCTGCTTTTCCCTCATTTCTTGAACAATGCAGTTTCTTCACTCTGAAGACTCCTCATTCTCTGGGAGCGATGGTTCTGACCACCATCTGGGATGAGCATCTTCCATTTTCCCCAGGGATGGTTGAAATTAGTTTGGTTGGTGGCTTTGCTTGAAAAAGTGACCCAGGAATGTTTCCTAGTACATCTCTTTTTCTCCCAACCCTTCTGCAATGTCCAGAGAAGCTGTGGCTGCCTCTGGATCCCTGAAAGTGTCCAAGGCCAGGTTGGGCGGGGCTTGGAGCAGTCTGGGATAATGGAAGGTATCCCTGCCCATGGCAGGAGTTGGAATGAGCTTTAGGGTTGCTTTCCACTCAAACCATTCTGGGATTCCATGATTCAGTTCACTTCCATATTTAACTGTTTCGAGCAAGGATCATTTTACTGTCGCAGGTCAGGGAGGACTTTTGAGCTGCCAGGCCAGGGGTGGGTGTGGTTGGTTTTGTGTGGGGTGTTATCAGCTGGGGCAGAAATGCCTTCCTGAGCAGCTGGAGGGTTTTTGGCAGCCCCTTTGCATTCCATGGTCTCCAGAGGGAGGTTTGCAGTGTGCAGAGGTGCCTCCATGCATGCTTAGGGTCTGGGAGCTGGCATACCATTTCCCTGCTGAACTGTTCCGTACATAAATTTGGTTTTTAACACTTACCAAATGCTTGGAAGCCAAAGGCTGCTCTAGGAGGACTTCATCAAGGAAAGCAGTGTAAAGATATCTCTCTGTTAGGTACTGGACTTTATTTTCCCTTTTGTTGTAGTTAATTGCAAAAATAAATGCAGTTAAAAGTATCCAAAGGACTTTTTTATTTGCTGCACCATGCTGTGAAATGCCTTGTTCAGAATGCTTTCTTTCCTCTGAGTTTGGATCCTTTTTAAATGCTGAAGGGCATTTTTGAGACTTTGTTTTAACTTTGTTTTACATCGTGTTTATATGAAACAGACAAAAAAAACCCCAGTGCTTTGCCAAATATTTTTGGAAAGAACAAGCTTTGTGGATAATCATTTTCATGTTCTACCTGCTCCTTGGTGTGTTCAGATGGTAGAAGAATCCTCTCTCCCCTGAAAAAGGCTTTGAGAGATTAACCTTAAGGTAGTCACTTGAGGCAAGTTGATTAAGAAGTATACTGAACGTTAGATTTAATCAAGATTGAGTAATGGAGTTAGAATTGACTGTCGCTCCTGGAATGCAGTTATTTTTAGGTGGGGATGGGGCTGTGCTGCTCCCCAGGTTTCCCATACCATGGCTCTGAAGGCAGGATGATCCAAATGCCGTTGGACAGAGTGGATCTGCTCCAGTTCTGTACTGGCAGCTTCATCCCGTTTACACATCCCATAGGAAACGTGTTGTGACAAAGCTTGGCAAATCAGAGCAAGGGGATTCCACTGAGGGTTGTCACCCAAAATACAGCTCAGATATATCAGTAAAAACCTTGAGCTGGTATTGATGGAGGGGCTTTACCTCTTTTTGTATTTGGCTTCCTCCCAAGGGGCAGTGGAGGCACAGCTCCAATCTCTTCTGTGTAAGCAGGGACAGGACTGTGGGAAGGGCTTGAGCTGTGTCAGGGGAGTATTTAGGTTGGAGATCAGGAAAGGTTCTTCCCCAGAGGGTGCTGGCACTGCCCAGGCTCCCCAGGGAATGGTCCCAGCCCCGAGGCTGCCAGAGCTGCAGGAGCCTTTGGACAGGCTGGGATTGTTGGGGTGTCTGTGCAGGGCCAGGGGGTGGACTGGATAGCCCTTGTGGGTCCCTTCCAGCTCAGGATGTTCTATGATTCTCAGAAACATTTGGTGGGACACTAAACCTCACCTTTTGATCACTTAGTTTAGGCTCTGCCCTTGTTGCCACTGGTGTCATAGTGCGAGGTCCTGAACTTTTTGCCCGTGTTGGTTTTTTCAGTGGGTGCCTCAAGGGAAGCAGGTCTTGTCCAGCTCTTGGCCCTCTGTGGTGGGCTGCAGAGCTATCCTTTGTTATCTTGCAGGGTGGTGTAACTGAGGTTTGACTGGGTATTATATTTTCTCTTGCTTAATGGTGAGAACAAAGCTGTTTCTTCACTGTAACTTTCTATCTTCAGCTCAGGAAATCAGGAAGTTTATCTGGATTAAAGCTTAAGAGACAGTGATAGGCTGGGAGAGGTGGAAACATAGGCCTGGGGAATAACATCCCTGCCCCTGGCAGGGGGTTGGGACTGGATGGTCTTTAAGGTCCCTCCCAACCCAAACCAGTCTGTGGTTCTGTGAAACAGCTGAGGCTGTTTGCTGTTTATTGCTGTTCCAGAGAAGCCAGGTTGCAGAAGGATTGAGTGGAAGAAAGTGGGGTCACTTGCATGGGAGGTGAATGAATCAAGATTATTTGAAAGGAACTGCCTCACTTTCTCGACATGTCCTGACTGCAGAGAGAATCAGAGCAGCTGTCTTGCTAAATTTGTCTTGGATACAAGAGAATTGTGACACAATAGTCTTTCCAGGGACTGAAAACTAAAGATCAACTGCAGGTGTTGCATGATATTGTCATTTTGGTTGTGTCTAGTAATAATATCGATTTCCCTTTGCAGCCTTCAGTGTCAGTGGGCAGAAAAGGCCAAAGCTCGCATGGTTCATCACGTGGTGCCCTCAAGCTAGCAGTTGTTCATCTGTCAGCTGGAATTGTGACTTTTTTCTGCATTATTCCCAGGCTGGGCTTGCCCTTGCAATGCCCAGGATGTCCATTTGTAGGTTTGGGTTTCTGGGTCAGTGTAATCACAGGGTGGGAGCTGTCAGGATGTGAAGTTACCCATGAGGGCAAGTCCTCTCAAGAAGCCTCAGGTGTGCTGCCTGATGTAAGCTTTAGGAGCAGGTAGGATCAGAGGGTAGGCTTTCATTTCCATGGGAAAAGCACAGTTTCTGGAGTCACTTTGCATGGTGCCATGGGGCAGGACAATATTTTAACATCACTCCAATCTCAGAGTTACTCAGGCAGCTGCAAAATGGGGTGAGATCAGTGAACAGAGATTGTAGTATCTCCATACTCAAAACATGCATCACCCTCTTTGCAGTTTACCACTCAGTATAAGCAAAGAACATAAAACCAGGAAACCTCTACAGATGATGCTTTGAAGAAGCTCATTTGGTTAACAAGTTTTGCTTGTATTGCTTGTCCCTTTAAGCCTGTTTATGCCTGGAGTGTTGGCTGCACTGTTTGTACTGAAAGCAGGAAAGCCCAACAGTAGAGACTTAAATCTACCTGCTCAGTGGTATCTACATTTGGAGCTCTTCTAGCAGCCCTAATAACCTCAATGAGGTTTTTGTGTGGCTTTTCTTAAGTCTTAATTTTGTTCCACATGAATTTTCAGGTATAAGCAGAATCTTGGAGCTCTCCTGTACAATGTAGTATATTTGAGAACTGGGTTTTTTTTCTTCTTGGTTGTTATATTAACTTTTATCATAGATTGATTTTAAATGCAGACATTTCATAATTGCATCTCAAAACTTGTGTTATCTGGACTGTACAAAGCAGAATTAAGTAGAACAAATACATCTTGCCTTATCTGGAAACAGGGTGTACTTTGCCACACATTATTGATGTTCTGTTATCTATGGTGCAAACACTAAAGCTTTGGAGTAAGGAGTTGTTATTTAATGCTGTATGGTACATGTTGGGATTTGGAATATAAATAAATACAGCTGACTCTCTGGGTTTGTTCTCAATGACCAGCACAGCAGCTCTACCTTAGGAAGGTGAAAAGGAATTTCCTATTTATATCCCATCACTGTTCATCGTGCTAGAGTTGCCAGTGGAAGCCCAAGTCGTTGCCAATCAGCAATAGGTGTTTGAGGGACTTTTTCTTTGTTTGTTCTCTATTTCCACATTTCTTTAGACTTTGGTTTCAAGCTTGTGTATTGTAGCAGCTGCTGTCTTCATGGGAGTTTTGAGTGCACAAAGAATTACCTGATTTCATTCCAGATCATCATGGAATATCCTGAGTTTGAAGGGACTCACAAGGATCATCAAGACCAACTTCTGGCCCTGCACAAAACAACCACAGGAATCACTTTCTTTTATACCCCAGGGATAACTTTCTATTTTTTCTCTGCTTCTTTATTCTTTCTCACCTTTGAGGATGTTCTGATAATTGGACTTGAGAGTATTGGACCTGACCAAGAAAAAGGGAAAAATAAAAGATGTGCTGCAAGAGCAGCTGTAAATTCCCACTTCTGCAGCAGCCACAGGTCCATGGCTGTTCACTGTGTAAGGGACTTGGTTTGTCAGTTCCTCTTCCCCTCTTTACAAGCTGCCTACTCTATATTGCCATTCCCCACCTGTGAGGAAACAAAGGAGGCAAAAAATATTCCTGCCGTGGAGGAGGAGAGAGTGGCAGGAGTGTGTGTGTGAGTGTGAACATGTGTGTGTGTCTGAAATGCCTCTTTGTGCTGCCAGGGGTGTGTTTGGATACGTCTCCAGGCTTGGTTCCTCTGAGTGGATTTCCTCTCTGGATGCCTGAAGAACAGTAACTTTTTTTGCACAGCTGGCTGTTTTTAATGAGATCTTCCTTCATTTTCCAATGAAGCAACAGATCATCACCTTTAAAAGATCTTCATCTCAATGGTGAAGAGCAGGAGTGTTTTCTATATTGAAAAATCCTGAAAGGAAACAGTATCCTGTTCGAGCTGTGGCCCCTGTGAATGAGCTGTCAATCAGTTTAATTAAAAGTCTGGTTATGGCGGGGTTTTCCTTCTTTTTAGTTCAGCTACAACACAGGGAGAAGAAAGTTTTTATCTTTATAAGCAATTCTTGCAGAAGTTGTTCCTCTGCTTGCAATTAAGAAACCCTTGTGTTTTAGGCAAAAATAAATTAGCTTGCTTCTTTGTATAAAGAAATATCTTGCCCCTTGGCCATCTCCAAAAATAGATGTGGAGTCCCTGAAAGTGAAGTGTTTAGATGCAGCATATGGATTAGCTCATGGGGTGGTGCAAAAGGACAGGGTTTAGCCAGTTTTGCCTTTTGTGTGGTTATCCCAAGACAGGCTACTGAAGGGAAATGGAGGCAGTTTCCTTTGAGCCAGTTTGTGTGTCCTGTGTGTGGAACATGCAGGAGCTCCCTGGTTAGGGCAGGATGAGCCTGGTGTGGAGAGATGGATAAATATTAAAGCAGTGGAAATAGACACTTTGTTGGTTTTGCTCACTTAAATGTTTCTTTTGAACACGGGTGAGACTCCCTGCAGAAATCTCTTCCTAGAGTCTGTGTTTGCATCAAAACCTGGTCTCTGCTGAAGCACAGAGGGTTCAAACTTTGCTTTTTGCTCAGAGGCTCCTGTGTGCAGCAAGAGCCCAGTTTGGGAGAGAAGAGGAGCAGCCCAGCATGAATTCATGGCTTTGGGTTTTTACAGTAGAGTATTTGCGTTCCTTGGGACATGCAAGCCACAAAAAGGTCCATGATGGCCACGTCTTCCACCACATGGAGGATCTTACCTCATGGACCTTTCTGGTGCTGGCAGCTGTGTGGCCGAGGTGAGGAGTGTGTGTACCCTTCTTTCAGCATCTGGGAGGAGAAACATGCCCAGCAAGCATCAGACCCTTGGAGGTGGTGCTCACCTTTATCACTCTGCATTTCAGCCTGGTGGTCGCATGTGTCCATGTTTAAATGGGACACCAGTACCAATTGGGACCCTCTTCCTTTGATCATTTCCAGATATTTTGGTTTGCTGTTGAACTCTGTTGAGTTTTATGGTAGCACTAAGAAAACGAGGAAGGGGGGTGTTAGTTTTGTATGGTGGAGTCAATACTGAATATGTTTTTTCTTGAACTGTGAAAGGCCAGGTGCTTTTAGCACGATGGGGAATGATGTTGAAACGAGGAGCAGGTCTCTAAATGTAAAGGACTCAGAGAAGGAACACAAACATTTCCTCAGTCCCAGGAGTGGAACAATAGCTCATTGTTGGGAGGAAGGGATTGCAGAAAAGCCAGCAGACTCAGAAACGGGATTATTTTCTATAGCTTACTATTTATATTGCACTTGAAGGCTTTTTGGGGACTAGATGTCCAGTTCCTGGAATGTGTCCCTTGGTGGAGGAAGGTTGGGTGTGAGTAGAGCATGTCCTCAGTGGGCATTTGTTGTGCACGATGCCGGGGTTGCGGGCGCTTGGAACGCTGCTCTGTGTCCATGCGAGTCCCTGCTCTGCCTTGCAGCCTGGCAGCTGAGGAGACATCCCCTAAAGAGACAGGACTCTTCTTCCTCCCACCCTCACTTTCTTTCTGCTGTCTATGGGCCTCTGAATGGGTTTGCATTGACCAGAGAGACAAAGGAGCCTTTCAGGCTCTGGCTTTGGCCACAGCCAGCGCGCTCTGGGCTTTTGTTAATGCTCTCAGTCCCCCCTTTCTCTCCGGGCAGCCTCACGCTCATTGTTAATGCAGCTCCGGAGCAGCACTGATAGTTCTGAATTCATTTTGTTTGCTCAGTTTGCAGGAAAAGTTGCAGGAAGCTGCGGAGAGAACATGTTGCCTCTTAGATTCTCTGCAGAGTATTTTCTTTCATGCCTTTCGCAGGGAAAAGTGGATCGTGTAAACAGATCCTGGCAAATCCGTGCCCGAGCGGAGCGTGGTGGGGCAGCGGCAGAGCCTGCGTGCATGGAGCCCGCTGCCTTGTCCCAGGGCCTGGGAACACTAACTGGCTTTCCCCCACCCTGCTGGATTAGGCTCCATGTTGTCCTGTTTAATTTTGTTACTGCATTAGGCAGCTGAAGACGTAAGCGCTTACTAAAACAGCTGCTCTGCTAAGTGGCAGCGCCGAGTCGGGAGGTGCTGTGCAACAGTTGGGAACTCGCTCGGCATCACCCCAGACTGACTCAGGCATGTGACGGGGTTGTGAATTTAGTGGCTTTAAGGCTTGAAGATCCATAGTCCTAAATAAATTAAACCAGCTTCAGATAGATACAGCCACATGAGGATGGAAGGTGGGAGAATCTCCTTGGTCAGCATTTCCTACCAGTGCATAGAGAAGACCAAAAGCAAAGTTACTTTCCCAATTCCCTGTTAATAAACCTGAAAGGTGCTGGTAGGTACTCTCTAATTGTTATGAGACATCACTGGAATTAATTCCTGGAAATAAACTGTTAGGAAGCAGCTGATGAAGAGGACTGGTGCATAGCAGGCATGCAAAAATAAATCTAAATGCTATTGGGGGTGAGGATGGAGGGGGAATGGTTGTTTCTTGTCCTGAATGTGAGCAGGTTTTGGAGGGGTTGTGCCCCAAAATCAAATGCACTGTTGGGTGAAACAAACTGGGAAAACAGAACAGGGATGAGTTTGACTGTACAAATGAGGTAGTGTCAGCAGTTGAGAGATGACTACAAAGGCTGTTGCAGGATTCAAAGCACCTCAGTGAAGCTGTTTTTTTCTATGAATAGTTGGAGTTTTGGTATTGTGAACCAATTTTTAATAGCATGTAAAGCTGTGTCGTCTTTGGTTACCATTGCCCTGACTGGAACACGAATTGTGGAGCAGGGAGAAGTGAGTCTGTTTCTCTGCACCTTTTAAAGGATAGCAGAACCCTCCGTTTGTGAATATGGCAAATGGGGAGAAAACCAATGCTCAGACACGTGGAGGGGCCTGAGCGAGTCACGGAAGAAATCCTTGTCAAGAGAGCATGACTGATTTTTTTTCTTCACCAAATGGAGAATGGCTTAAACTTTTCAATAGATGGCTGCTGAGCATACACTATCAAGCTGGAAAGAGTAACCCCAGACACGGCTGCTCATTTCTCCCTCTCAGCCAGCTCGTGCCTCGTTGATAGAAAGTACCCATCCTTGTGTGCACTTATTTTTAAGAACTTGAAGGCTTGAAGATCTATAGTCTTAAATAAATTAAACAACTTTAGATAGATACAGCAACATGGAGATGGAAGGTGGGAGAACCCCCTAGGTTGGTGTTTCTTTGCTGCCTGTCTGGAGGGATTGCAGTGAACTCCATCCTGGAGTGAATTCCCCATCCCTGGAAGTGTCCAAGGTCAGGTGGGACAGGGCTTGGAGCAACCTGGGACAGTGAAAGCTGTCCCTGCCCATGGCAGGGGATGGAACAGGATGAGCTTTAAGAGCCCTTCCAACCCACACCATTCTGGGATTCTGTGACCAAAAAAGGCACTAATATTTCATTAATTACTCAGAAGGGATTACTTTACCCAGAAACAACTTCACAGCTGGTTGACCACGCAATGCAAACACTCCTCATGCCTTGGTAAGCATTGTCTTAATTCTGTTATTCTTGTCAGAAGGTCCGGTTCTAGTTTTTTGGGGATTTTTTTGGCTTTGGAAGTCAGTGCCTGGGTAAAATCCCTTTGTGGCAGTGGAGCCCAATAGGGGGAGTGTGAACTTTAACTAAAGCCTTGTCTGAATTCCTTGCAGTTCCCTGTAAGAAGGATGGGCCTCACTACATGTCCAGAAGGCTAATAAATGTGGGGGCTTGTAAATCAAAAGGGAAATGAATCTGAAGCCCTTGGGACCTTTGCTTTGCTTAAAAAGTGTGAGATGTGTCCAAGAGACGACACTCAAATTGTCCTTTCTTAATAGTTCACTTAAAATTTATGCCCAAACTTACCCAACAAAGTAAAAATAAGTTGTGTCCTTGGCATCTTCAGTGAGTAAAACACTTCTTAGTTCAGTGGTAGAGGGTTTAGACCTCGGGAGTGGACCAAATGAGCTGGATTTTGGCACACATAGCCCTGACTGAAGCAAGGGATGCTCTTCTAATCCCCCCTACCCCCAAAGCCACCCAAACCACAGTGTGTTTCAGCATCACCTGTGGCACAAATCCACCCAATGGCTTTGTTCTGGCTGCTGGAATGCAGCTTTTCAGATCTTGGTTTTCTTTCTTTTGGGAGGAAATCTGCCACTTTCCTCTGCAAGTCTTTCAGGAAGGTTTCTTCTAATAAAAACCTTGGGTTTAGCAGCCCTGGTGTTGGCTTTGACCTTGGGTGCCCTTTTTACTGTTCATCTTTTCCTGTCTTTGATGTTGGAGTGCTGCATATTTGTGGTGATTTCCACAGGCATGTGCTGTGCTCAGACAGACATGGCCGTGCTTCCGGACTTAAAACACCAGTGCTCAGCCTCAGTTTGATGAGGTTTGAGTAAAGAGAGATTTTTGTAATGCAGAACCATCAGCCTGGAACTCTTAAATCAGATAATTAATTACAGTGGGAGTGTTGTCAGAGTGCAGAGGTAGGGAGTAGCTCCGGGATGGCTGGGAGGGGATTGATGCAGCTGAGTTAGGAGGGGTCTTGACCACACTTGTGTGATGCTTGATCCTCTGTATGAGTTTGTCCCTCCATCAGCCATGGGAAGGCACAATCCCTGTTTTAGTCCCTTAAGCCTTTGCTATCCAGAAACACAAAATCCAATTGCACGCCTGTTACACTGGCTTAGCCGAGCTGGCAGACGCACCCGCGGAGGCCTCCGGAGCGGAAGAACCCGGCGTCTTAAATGTGTCTGTTTGACTGGGGGGTGATGGACATGCCACAGGAGCTGGGGCAGTGGTCCCTTTCTGATTTGGGCTGATCTTGGAGAAAGCTTTTCTGTTTCCCTGACATGGAGAGCAGGAGATGAGTCAGACAGTGACAAGAGGAGCTGCTCCTTTGTTTTACTGTGGGGCTTATGCTGAGAGCGGCCACATTCACACCCAGCTGCTGGGCTTTGAAGGAATTGGATCAACTCCTTTTTGTTTGGGTACTTCCCCTCCCATCAGTGTGTTTTAAGCTCCAGCTCTTCTACTAGGCAATAAGTACTAAACTGCTTTTTCACACCCTCTTACTAATTGTCACAGTACTTTTCATGCACATGGTTCTGTTTCAGGTATTTGTCCTCTTGAGGTCTGTTTACATTGTTATTTTTTTTCCTTTGAAAGTCTGAACATCATTGGAAATAAGTGTGTGGAGATTTATTCTGTGGGGATACAGATGATTTGTCACGACCTTGTACCAAAATAAGTGCAGGGAGTGGGTAGGGAACCACAATTCAGGTGCTTAAGGAATATCTGGCAATGCTGTTTGGTCCTTTTACTAAGTAGTTACTGGATTTCAGAAGCTTTTGGGGGGATGAGAACCCCAAATTTCATTTTTTTTTCTTCCCAAATGCTATAAATATCCATTTCTTGTGCTCTACCATCACCCACATCTCTCCAAAGAAAGAGCGAGTCAGCTGTCCCTGCTCAAAGGAGGTATTGAAGAGCCTGAGTCCCGGAAGCTGGCTCAGGCTGGGTCGGGAGTGCTTCATTCAGCGGCTGGGAGGCCCCAGGCCATGAGGGGAAGGCAGGATCCCACTGGGCTCTTCTGCCCCTGGGGATGAGCAGAGTCATTAGTGCTGCTCTTACTCACCCTGCAAAGTGTGTAAGTGCCAGGCTCAGAGCTGAGGCTTTTAATTCAGGCAACAAAGTTCCATGGGACTGCTCCCCAATCTATGTACATGCCTCATCCTTGGGGGTTGAGCAGTGTTAAAAATCATCCAGCTTCAGAAGTGGGCGGAATGCAGTGCCTTCTGGTTTGGGTTGGAAGGGCCCTTAAAGCTCATCCTATGGGCAGGGACAACTTCCACTACCTCAAGTTTCTCCAATCCCTGTCCAACCTGGCCTTGAACACTTCCAGGGATGGGGCAGCCACAGCTTCTCTGGGCAACTGGAGCCAGGGCCTCCCCACCCTCACAGGGAAGGATTTCTTCCCATATCCCATCTAACCCTGTCCTCTGGCAGTGCAAAGCCATTCCCCTTGTCCTGGCACTCCAGGCCCTTCACCAAAGTTCCTTAGGGCAGGATGTGAAGGCTGTCTTGGGGATTCTCTACTCCAGAGTGGAGACTGGAGTGAGCTGGATGGAGCAGTGGCAGTGTTCAACCCAGCCTTGGTTGTCACTTGGTTCATGATGGAGGAGGAGAAAGGGCAGGAACTGCACTGTAAGGGGAACAAACCAAATGCTCACTCAGCTTGGCTTTCAGACCTTGTTTCTCACTGGTCTTGCTGTGGCCGTTTTGGGAAGTTCTGAAATGCCTTGTTCCTCCTGCTCCACCTCCAGGAGGTTAGAGAGGAGATGTCTGTGTGCTTGCAAAAATTGTGAAATAGTGTCTGGGGGATGCTGTTGGTCACTGTGCTTCAGGGGTCAGTTGGGAACAAGGGAGAGAGGTGCTCCAGGGCTGCATGGAAGCTCCAGGTGGGACCTTGGCTCCTGTGTGGATCAGCTGGGCTCAGAGGCAGACACATCACAGCCGTTACTCATGGACCGGTTCTGACGCTCTTGCAGTCATCACAAAACAGAAACTCTGTTCTGGAGTCAAGTACTCTTCCTCTGATGGCCAGAGCCAAGGGGGTTAATGCCACTGAAGGAAAAAATGCAATGATGATGATTATTATTAATTTTTTGCTCATATGGGAGTCCCTGTCCTTCTGCAGCAAGAGCATGAGAGACCCAGGAGTTGGGAAAACATGCAAAAGCTGATTGTTCAGTGTTGGTTTCAGCAACTCCTTACAAAGAGCAAATCAGGCCACATAACATAAAATGAAAATAATCAAAGTGGCAATCGGTTTATCCATAATAAAATTAATTCTTCACTATTTCATAGGAGCTGCATGGTGAAATTATAACTTTTTTTGCTTGAGCACTGTTCTGTGCCTCAGTATTTCCTTCTGCCCTTGGCCACTGGCCCCAGCTCTGTGCCTGCCGTGCGGTAAACGGCCTCGTGTGGGTGTTTCCATAGCTCAGCTCATCTCAGGTTCCCATCACCACTCAGAGGGTCCTGAAAAAAGTGCTCACATTTTTCCATTCAAGAGCCCCTGCTTTCCTGGATGTGTACCAGCTCTTCTGTTAAGGAAATGGGAGAGAATGAAGCCTGTAGGGTGTGTTTGAGTGGGATGAGGCTTTCTTCAGGTAGAGGGTTTTTTAACCCTGGAAGCAACAATAATAGTCAAAGCTTCACTACCCCAATCCCTTCAGTTAGGAGGAGATTCCTAAAGGATTCTTCTTTTTCAGGACTCTTTTGTCTGTCATAACAGGGAATTTATTTTCTAGTAAATAGCAGAAGGTAACTCCCTGCTGTCTGTGGGATGATGCATGGATTGCTTTGGGATTTGCCATGGTACATATCAGCCAGTGTTTATACCTATTGGCTTTTCCTTGGGTGCCATGACAGCAGCTCACCTCACCTCACCTGTGGCAGAGATAGTCCTTAAAGCAGTGCCATGTGGGCTTTTCCCTTTGCCCTACATGCCATGATGTGTTTCCCGCTGCCACAGGGCTCTGTCACTACAAGGTATAGATTAGGATTACATTTACCCACCTGGCTGAGCAACTGCTTCTGCCTGGAAAACAGCCTTCTCTGTCCTTTATCTGTGCACAGATCCTCACTTGCCCTCCCTAAAGCGTTTTGATTTCTTGTTTTTACAAAAGGCCTTGTGTTGGGTCACTGTGGTGGTTCAGGAGTGTCTCTGGGCACGCTGGGTGTGAGTCAACCTAAATGGAAGTGTCCACTTAAACAGCCAGAGGAAAAAGCCTTTTTGTGTAGCCAAGGCCAGGTACTTCAGGCTGTAGCAAGTGTGATTAAATGAATCAGAATTCAAGATGTGGAGCTCCTGCTGGGGATTTCCAGTTGGGTTTCCCCTTCAAGAGCGCCGTTGGTTATATTGGAATAGGGGAAAGATTAATAACCCATGGGATGAAAGGGAAAAAAAGTGTGTTATGTAAAAATAAGGATGGCTGATGAAATAGCTGACCCTGCAAAATGCTTTCTCTTGGCTGTGTGCTCTTAAATATGGAGGAACACATTACAGGACATGGCTACAATCACTTGGTTATATTTAAAATGTGGAGAGGCAGCATGCTTAATATTCCACTTAACTGGAGAAGCAACTTCACAAGCAACCTCTGATCCATGACCCTAAGAAACCTCACACAAATCCGCAGGTAGTGTGTGTGGTTTATAAAAATTTGGACATTTACTTACATAAATCTTGAATCACACGTGAATTTACTATAAATGATTCTATCGTTGTCTATTGTCAATTATTCCATTTAGTGAATGTGTGTGAGAAGTTGTGAACAGCTCAGCTCAGCACACTTTAATTAATGGGGATGGTCTCTGAAGAGCTCTGTGGGTTAGCTGGGCTTGGATGCTTTGGAATTTTACAGCATCTGTTTTCTCTTTTTCCTTAAAGGAAAACTCAGTTATCTCTGCAGTTTTGCAAACTCCTTGTCTATGGGTCCTTAAAAATTCCTTTTTTAAGTAAACAAACTGAGCCAAAGAGACACCAAAGTGCTTTACATTACATTAAATGTGAATTTGCCTGGCTTTGAGGGAGTTAGGTTTTGGGGGTTTTTCTTCGTTCTGATAATTTGTTGCTAAAAATGTGATGATTTTGGGGGATTGGAGTATTCAGGGGTGCAGGTCAGACTGTGCCTATACTCGGCACCAATTGCAGGAAATGTCAGCTGATGTTACATAACAGGTACAGAATTGCACATCAGTCCAAGGATATGGTTAGTGAAACTTCTGCTGGCAGAACTGGGGCAAAAATGCTGCAGGTATTCGTGATTAGCCCCTACTTTATTTTTTTTAAAGGAATATTGGGTTTTAATCACAGCTGGAAAAGTCGTAAATCCATCCCTTTTATTGGATATAATGCAAGTATACAGGTAGGACTTTGTCCAAACTTGGATGGAAACCTTATAAATGCTTCTGAATTGCTGTTCCTGTACAATATTTAAGGTATATACTTCAGCAGTGTCTAGGGAAATAAAAAGTTGCTTTACTGGTAGCAGCAGCATAACTGCATTGGAAATGGGTGGGGTACTGGGCTGCTGTCTGATCCAGAGAAGCTTTTCCTCCCTTGGAAAATCAGGGATGTGTTTGTGCTGCCCAGGTGAGCGCTGACCTCGGATACTCCTGGCTTACGTTAAAGCCACTCGGTTGCGTAAGTGGTTCTTACACCTCGGTTCTTGTGCCATCAAATGACACTGTTTGCCCAGGAAAATCTTAGTGACTTTGGCATTTGCTGGGAAAGTGGAGGAGCATGGAGAGTGAGATGAGTCAGGAGAAATGGGAAGGGCGGGATACTTTTCATCTTGAAGCATTATGGAGGATTATAGAATGAGAGCCCTTTATGCTGATAGGGGTGTGATAACTGTTGGAAAAGCCACATGTGGTGCTTCGGGCAGCCAGGAAAATTGTTTTCAGTTAAATCTGCTTAAAAATCTACATCGCTCTGTATTTTTTGCTGTGCAGCATGGGGATTCTTTAATTGTTCCTGAATTTAAGAGGCTTTAATATCTCCAATAAAACAGGCATAAATCTTCCACCTCCAGCATGGAGATTTCCAATGATGGTGTAAATATCTGTGTGCCTGACCCCTCTACTGATGGATATGGTTGCTTGCTGCACTGAGGACAAACGCCCCAGAATGCTTCCTGGTGATCTTTGGCCCTGTTCCTGTGGCTCTGTGAGGCAGCTCCTGGTGTAATTGCCCCTGTCCTGGCAGCTTTCCCAACAGCTGCCCCCTGTGTTAGTGCTGGTGAGCTGCTCCTTGGGATCCCGGGCCTCAGAGCTGGCTCCCACCCCCAGGGACCCCCTCAGCTAAGGAAGGCATGGGCCCAGTATCCCAGATAACACCATCACTTCATCAGTTTAGAGCAGAGTGCAGCCAGTTGCACAAGCTGCTGCTAAATTGCTCTTTCTCAAGCTGTGCCAGAAAACTTCCTGCACTAAAGTAGCATGAGCTGGAAACTCCTTCCTTAATAAACAGTTTGTCCTCCAATACCAGCATTGCTTCCTCTGAGGACCTTCAGATGAAATTAACAAAAAAAGGGGAAGCTGGCTGAGTAGCAGCCACATATGTCTGGTATTATGGGTTATTTTAAAAACTCTTATCCCTTGGCCACTTTTATTATATAGGTAGATTATATATGGACTTATGTTAGACTCGAGCTTGGGAGCAGCCACAGGTTTGGTGCTGTGAGCATTCAGCAGCTTCTGGGCATAATTCTCGTATGGAGGAAGGCTAAATGACAATTATCTCCTGGTTTTCTTGTACAGGGATGAGGGAGGGCTTCAGCCTTCAGTCTCAAGTTCCATTAGGCTAAAACCTTCGTGGATTTTTGCTGAAGAACTTTATAGTTAAGCACAAATGGTCATCTCCTCGCTCCCCTCCCTTCTGCTTTGAAGTCCTCAGATGGCTGGAGGGAACTGCCTGCACAGAGACAAGTGCCCTGTAGCTCCTTGTGCCAGCTGGGAATGCCCCATGTCTTGAATTGCAAGACCATGCCTAGATTTCAATGGTAGATTGCTTGATTTTACCTTTTTCCAGTGTTGACTGTTTTTTGCTTGTCATGTCCATTGAAAAGATTTTCTGGATGTAAATTAGTGCTCAGCGCTCCATTTAGTGTCACTTCCTATAAATTCTGTTCCCAGCAGTGCACTAAGAGGTAGGAGCTGGGATAAATCACAAGCTCCAGGCAGGACCCTGTCCGTGATCTCTCCTCGCTCCCTGTTCCCAGTGCTGGTGATCTCCTTCCCCACAGTGCTTAATCCCTAAACCAGAAAAAGGAACAATTTAAAGCCCCTCGCCTGGCAGATGATGTGGAATTGCAGCCTGACCCCTGCATAAACTTGTCTTCCTTGGGAATTCTCCCTTCCAAACCCCCTCCTGTGTTACAGTCATCACTTGGGTCATACTGCACTGCTGTTTGGTCAGGGGGCTGTGGAGGGACAGATCCCAGAGGGACAGATCCCACATCTCCATCACAGCTCAGCTTGTGACCGTAGCATTCAGCTGATGCTTTTAAACGATACTGCTGGATTTGGATCTGTTCCACAGAACAGGATGGGGTTGTGCACTGCTGGACATGGCTCCAGATGGAAAGGTGCCCTTCCCAAAGTGTCTTTCCAGAGGAGGCAAGAGCTGACACGTTCAAGGTGGTATGTAAAACATCTGAAAGCTTCAGCGTGCTAATGAACTAATGGCACTGAAATGAACTGCTCATTAAAGAATTAGAAGACTTCAAATCAGGTGGTAGCATGGAGAACAATCTCAGTGTTGAAGGAAAGCAGTGGGAAATCTGTTCTCAGATAAAGTGTTGCTTTCCCCATGTCCTTATTTTTTCTTTGGTAAATGCATGACAAGTTTTGTGTCCTGTCCTGAGGCCTGAACTGCCTTGAGGCTCAAGTGGTCCTTGTGGTGTCAGTGTTGGTTCTTGCTCATTTGCTCTGCACCACTTCCCTTCACCTAGACAGACCCCATCCCACAGGAATAAGCCACATTCTACCAAGATTCACCTCCCTGCCATCTCACATGAAGGACTAAAATAATCCTGGAGAATCACAGGGCTCCTTGTGACTCCAGCTGCTGCGAGCATGCCCATTGCTTTACTTCCTTTCTCATAGCTTCAAAATCTACTTTGGCCCCTCAGGGCTGTTCTCCTGGCTCCAACACTGTCCTGGAGGTGTGGAAACACGAGGAGAAGGGAAGAGCCTGGTGTGTAGGAAGAGCCTGGTGTGTAGGAAGAGCCTGGTGTGTGGCCATACCCAGTCCCTCCATTGGAATGCAAAGGAGGCAAAGCCACAGAGCAGGACAAGGAGCTCTGCCCGGCTGAGAAAGGCACCAGCCTCTGGTTCACAGTGTGGGTTTTGGGATGTTCTGGGAGTGCTTTCATGGATGTGGTTTCATCCTGGGATTAGAGATGTCCCTCTGAGCTGCACTGGGAAGGGTGGATCTGCCTTTGCTGACTGGGCTGTGTCTGCACCCTGGTCTCAGATGTGATGATCATGTGAGTGTTTGGTGATTTAAATCAGCTCACAGAATCCATGGAAAACTTCACCCAGCCAAGGAAAAAAAATAGTTTTCTCTTGAATCACCAGGCTGAGCTGGTTCACCAAGGAATCTTGTGATCCTTAGTCCTTTCTGAGGAACATTATTCCTTGGTGAGGGAGGTGGCAGAAGCTGTGGGTGCCAATGTTTGGCAGTGAAGTAGGTTTAAGATCCCATGGAAGCTGATCTGAGGCAGCCCAGTGCCTGTGGCAGGGGCAGGGGAAGCACTGTGCCCTCAGGGAACCATGCCTTGGTTTTCTTCCCTTTTCCCAGGGACACTGGGGCTACCCTAGGACCTGGAATTATGCCGCCTTGCCTCTCTAAATTAACAGTGCTCCAGAAGGTTTCTAAAGAATGCTCCACAGAGGTGGAGGGTGCAAGGGGAAGATGAGATTTTAGATCTACAGCTTGCAGCACCTTTGAAGTCTGTTTCTTTCCCTACCTGGCCACCCAGGCATGGATGGATGGAGGAATTGCAGGATGGAGGACACGGGATTTTCCCCAGCTTTTTCTGGTTTGATGCAGAATCATCCCTTGTGTTTTAAAAGCATGAGATGCACAATGTAAGAGCCATGTAAAATAGTAACAGCCACTGACTTCAGTCACTTGCACAATAAAGTATTATTATTGTTGTTGTTATTAGAATTAATATTATTTATTACATTCATTTTACTTGAGTAGACAGATGAGAATTTTTTGTGTTGGAAGGGCAGCAGGGTGAGGTGGTGTTGTAGAGATAGGCAGTCTGCTGGCTGACACTAAAAGGGATTTTATTTTTGTCAGGGCCACAAAATAAGTATTTCAGTGCAGGGGAGCTTCAGATCTTTGTCTCATTTCAGGGAATAGCAGGGGTGAAATAGTTGCATAAAAATCTTCTAATTAAAAGAAGCAGCTGAGCTATTTAGGCTTGTAAACTACCACTAAAATGCTAATTATTTTGGGATGTGAGAATGTCTGGAGAAGCTTCTTCATCAGGAAACATGAAGGTTTCTCCTGTTTAAATCAAGTTCATGGGTTTTATAGAAGCCCAGAACAGTTTGGGCTGGGAGGGACCTTAAATCTCATCCAGTGCCACCCCCTGCCACAGGCAGGGACACTTTCCAGTGTTCCAGGTTGCTCCAAGCCCAGTCTGGAGCAGCTGAGCCAGGAACTGCTGCCCCTGCAGCATTTCCAATAGGAGACCTCCTGCCTTTGTGAGAACGTGCAGGAGTTTGGGTCATCTCAGAGCACAGAAGGTGATTTAGCAGCTGCTGCCAACTACAAGAATAATTTTAGAAGAAATGTCACTGTCTCTGGTCAACTGAAAGCCTGTTACTTACTCAGTTTGGATGATTTTAACATTTGTATCCGTATTTGCAGCCTTCAGATTGTTCATTGCTGGTGTGGTCAAGTCTGGTCAGCCCCTGGGGGACAGTACACCAAGGATGGCTTGGTGGCTTTTCTGTAATTTGGAAGGGCAAAACTAAAAGCTGTTTGTTATTATTTAATCTTACTGAGGTCTTTTTATCCCTTGTGCTTCCAGATGAGTGAGCTGCTGCTTTTGGAGTGGGTTGTGCTCCTAGAAGAGATGCACATGGCTGTGGGGAACAGCATCTTCAAAAACCCCCTTGTGGCCTCCAGTCAGAGCATTGCTTAGGTAGATTATGGTATATGGTGGTTATGGTATAGCACAGCACTGCTTCAGCTCGTTCCTGAGGATGTGTACCTGCTCCTCCTTTCCCAGTCCCATCAGGCCTCCATCCTCTGATTAAGTCCTCCCAGACTTGCCTGATTTGTGAAGCTGGTGGTTCTCATGCTGTGAATTCAGGTACTGAAGGTTTGGACTGTTACCATCTCCTATGGGAATCACAGAATCACCAGGTTGGAAGAGACCTTAAGATCATTGAGTCCAACCCAGCCCTGACACCTCAACTAAACCCTGGCACCCAGTGCCACATCCAGGCTTTCTTTCAACACATCCAGAGATGATCCACCACCTCCCCAGGCAGACCATTCCAGTACTTTATCTCCCTTTCTGTAAAAAACTTTTTCCTAATATCCAATCTATATTTCCCTTGGTGCAGCTTAAGGCTGAGTCCTCTGGTTCTGTCAGTGCTGCCTGGAAAGAGAGATCAACCTCCACCTGACTGCAGCCACCTTTCAGGGAGCTGTAGAGAGTGATAAGGTCACCCCTGAGTCTCCTTTTCTCCAGGCTGAGCACCCCCAGCTCCCTCAGTGGTTCATCACAGGGTTTGTGTTCCCAGCCCCTCCCCAGCCTCGTTGCCTCCTCTGGATGTGCTCCAGCATCTCGACATCCTTCCCAAACTGAGGGGCCAGAACTGGACACAGTAAAGAAAATTATTTCTTAAAGGGGATCCACTTGGTTCTCATTTGGGAGTGCAAAAAAACTCTGGAAAGTCATCTGATTCAGCAGTTTAATTTTCCTGGAGAAAAGGAGGCTCAGGGGTGATCTTCTGGCTCTCCAGAACTCCCTGACAGGAGGGTGCAGCTGGGGGTGTCAGACTCAGTTCCCAGGGAACAAGGGACAGGATGAGAGGAAGCCAGGGGAAGTTCATGCTGGATACTGGGAAAATCTCTTTGCTGAAAGGGTGGTCAGGCACTGGCACAGGCTGCTCAGTGCAGTGGTGGAGTCCCCAATTCATCTTTGCTGAAAGGGTGGTCAGGCACTGGCACAGGCTGCTCAGTGCAGTGGTGGAGTCCCCAATTCAGGAAGTGTTCAAAAAATGTGTGCATGTGCCACTTGGGGACATGGTTAATGGTGAACATGACAGTGCTGGGTTAATGGTTGGACTCTGTGATCTTGGATTTCTTCCAACCTTAATGATTCCGTGATTCTGATGTTTAGGATCACTAAGTTATGTTGAGATCTGCCTCAGCAGCTGTCTCTGGGGTTACTGCATCCCCCCAGTCCTGTGCAGGGATGTGCTTAGGGAATCTACACCAGGAGCATTTTATGGGGCAGCCTTCCCCCAGGTGACAGCCTTCCCTCCATCTCCTCTCTATCCCTGCCTGCAGGATCCTGCCCTTTGGATTACACCTTCCTGCAGTAGTATTCCTGTGATGCCACCTGACAGCTTTCAGGGGCCATGGGTGCCTACCTTGCCCCCAGGAGCCTTGGGAGCAGAGGCTTGTCTGTTCCCTCGGGATAGGACTGAGAGCATCCAGCTGCTGCAGTTGCTTTCTTTCCCAATCAGCTCATCCCCTGAAAGGAAGCAAGGGCTGGATTTGGAGTTTGAAAAGGCAGAATGAAAGGTTTGAGAGGAGGGACTGAGTAACAGGAAGTTGCTGTGTCATAAGGAGGGAAGAGCTTAAAATTTCATCAGGAACTGTAGTGATAAGGATAATTGTAGGGATAAGGAGTTATGGATTCAAACTGAAAGAGGAGAGATTTAGGTTAGATAATAGAAGAAATTCCACCATGTGAGGGTGGCATGGCCCTGGCACAGGTTGCTGTGGCTGCCCCATTGCTGGAAGTGTCCAGGGCCAGGTTGGATAGAGCTTGGAGCAACCTGGGATAGTGGAAGGTGTCCTTGCCCATGGCAGGGGGTGAAACTGGGTGATCTTTAAGGTCCCTTCCAACCCATTCCATGATTTCCTTTCCCATTGTCCTGCTGTTTTGGATACCTCAGTGGTTTCTTGACCTATAGACCTCCCAGACAGCTGGAAAGGGGTTCTCCAAGAATGTCACCTCAACTTTGGTAGCAGGTGACAAAGATCTTACCTAGGGCATGTTGGATGTGATTTATTCCCACACGTGACTGGTGCCTGGGAACATGCAGCTCCTCTGAAACAACAGGGGAATGCAGGTTTTCTTTCCCTGCTTTATATGCCCATGAATCACCTGTAAAGGTGCATTTACACATTGTAGGATCCTTACAAATGCACTCTGACTGCTCTGACTCTGTGTTTTGATCACTTGGTACTTGTTTTAAGAAGTAAGGAAATGATGTCTTGGTGTAGACATTAAGATGACAAACAAAAATCCAGGTTTACCTTTAATATATGGATGTAAAAATAAAATATGGATGTAAAAAGCAGCAGCGCCAAAATTCTTCATTCCCACGCCTTGGCTCTCTCCTTGGGCAGAAAGCAAAAAAAAGCTTATTCATTGCTGAAAGCAGCACAGCTCCAGCAGAGATTTGTAGTCATTTCATGGAATTTCAGTAGGTATGTAGCCCTGTATGACAGCATGAGCCCAACTTCCTGGCATTGGCCTGCCTGGGACTTTAGGGCTGTTTTGGGGCCAAGCTGTTCTGAGCTGGCTGGGTGTGCGTGCTGCTGGTGTAACACAACTCTGCTTCTAATTTATTGGGTGCATTTTGGAGTTCAGGCCTTATCTGGAATATCTCCATGGGATGTTGGCCCACCATAGTCCTGTGTTACTTAGAACCGATTCTCCAGAATTCACCTGGAGTCTCCAGAGCTCATCTTTTAAGCCTTTTTCCCCCACCTTAATATTTTGGGCTCTTTATAAGATGCCTGTCTGGGGGTTGTGGGTAGAGATCCATGAGAAATCACTCAGAGCAGCAGGGTCTGTTGGAAGACAAATAGGGCTGCTCCAGGCTCCTGAGCATTGCCTGTTTTCTGCAGCCTAATGGGAGTTTCAATTAACATGAACAAGTACAATCATAAATAACCCTCCTAAAATTAATGGAATTTTAAGGCTTCATCGGCACATTCCCCGTGGTGCCGTTGCCTCTCCGTGGCAATGCCATGATTTCCAGCTGAAGGGAGCTGATGAGATGTATTGACTTTTTCATTTCTTAGAAGAGTCCATATATTTTGAGAATAAAATGTGAATTGAAAAAATATGGAAGTAGCTGGTGTTTTATGGAGGAAAGAGGACAAGTCAGCTGGTGAGAAGCTGTCTGTAGCTGAGCAAGAGATGCTCTCCTGGCACGTCATTCACCTTGTTACCTGAGCTGGCACAGGCATGACCCATGGAGCCTCTGTGGCTTTATTTAGGTAATTACTAATATTTCATAGCTGGGTTGAAACCTGGATTTAACTGTATTCAGGCTCTGCTGTGAACACTTCTGGGAGCGTTGAAAATACCCCTCAAAGTTGAGAGTTACAGAAATATTCCGTGCATCACCTCCAGACCCATCCCCCACCCACCAACACCCCTCCTCAAGGAACATCCCAGCAGGATTAGCAGGGTTTAGACACAGTTTCCTCCACCCCAAACAACCTTTCCAGGTCTCAGCTGAAAATAACTAGTTTACCTCCGTGCTGAGGTTGCAGTGGGGGGAGACAGAGACGAACTAACAAAATCAGGTTGCCCTTAGAAACACATTTGTATTGGGCAGAAGAATTGATTGGGGTTTTGTGGCGTTTGCTCGCTGTGGGTCGTGCCAGCCCCCGGGAGCTCTGTGCCGGGAGGAGACGCACGGGGTGAGGCGAGGTCTGGGGTGATTTAGTGCGGGTGAGCTGTCTCAGTGCTGGGTAATTTAGAGATGCAAAACTGAGCCTGGAAGTAATGAGCTCTGGCTAATTAGGTGCTTGTCTGCAGGTGGAACTATTGCAGCTGGTGCTCCCAATATTGCTGGTTTGTGTTTGAAAGCATCATGGAATCAGTGGGATGCTGGGAATACAGATAATTTGCAACAAAGGGATTTTTTTTCGATTACCTTCCCCCTAGCCCTCAGCTTTCCTTTGGCATTCCAGTTTGGCTTGACTGAGATTATCACACATGGACCAAAGACAGAAGGGAAGGGATGAGGGGAAAGGGGCTTTTTATACAGGCAGCTACTGACAGGACAAAGGGGAATGGCTTCCCACTGGCAGAGGGCAGGGATAGATGGGATTCTGGGCAGAAGCTCTTCCTTGTGAGGGTGGGCAGGCCCTGGCACAGGCTGCCCAGAGCAGCTGTGGCTGCTTCATCCCTTGAAGTGTCCAAGGCCAGGTTGGATGGAGCTTGGAAGTGACCTGGGATAGTGAGAGGTGTCCCTGCCCATGGCAGGGGTGGGACTGGATGAGCTGTGAGGACCCTCAGAACCCAAACCAGTCTGGGATCCTGGGATATTTTGTGGAATGGATGTTTAAAGGGATGTAAGTTGGAGGATTTGGGGATGTGCTCGGATACAAACAGGACGTGCACTGTGGCTGTGGCTGCTGCAGTGGCTGCTCAGACAGAAAGGCTGGGGATGTGCCAGGTGGGCTCTGCCCTGAACTTGGCCCGCGCAGTCGGACGTGCCAATGCCCGCATCCGCAGATTCCCGAAACGTGGCGGCACTCCCAAAGGGAGAGGAGCAGGAATCTGAACAGCAGCAGGATGCTGGGGGCTGGAGAGGGACAGCACAGTGTTCAGTGAGCTTTTGAAGGTCACATTTTCCTTTCAAGCTGCAGTTTTCAGCCCTGGAAAGCTTGTTTTCCCACAGGCATTGAGGTTCATCGGGATTTGTGTGGCCCTGCTCTTTGGAAAGCCCTCCCTGTTCCCATTCAGCTCCGTGCATTGCGTGGCAGACAGCAGGGAAAGGCAGTGTTGGGGATTATTTGGAAGGTGATGCTGAGATTAATGGTACATAATTAGGTAAAAAGCTCAAGATGTATTTTGAGGCAAGTTTTGTTATGAGGAGAATGTTAATTTGGAGCATGGGATAAGCAGGGGAAGCCTCGCCTGTAACATTTGGATCCAGACAGACCTTGGAGAGGATGATTTAATGAGGAGCACTTAATGCAGAGGGATGGACAGGATGATAACTTCCAGTTATCATCTCAGAGTTCAGTTGGGGAGCAAGGAATGAGTCCTGCAGTCAGGGATTTTGAATGAGGCAATAAAGGAGTGGTGAAACATCAACAATATTTATGTAGGTGCATTTCTGGTACAAAAGGAGAAGATAAATACCTTATTTAAGGTTTTGTTCCAAGTATAAAATAGCCCATAAACAGAATTTAAAGAGAGTTCAGTGATGCAGTTTAATACACAAAACACATGAAGGATTAAAGAGGTTGTTTGTACAAACACTTCATTGATCCACTTAAAATTTATATGTCTGATAAATGGCACTTGGGCTGTGAACATTGACTACACATGTGGCACCAAGGAGCTTTATACTGGGCCATAAAATGTTGAAACAAGCTTAATAATGGCTTTTGCCATCGGATCCTTCTGGGGATAAGTCGTTTTGGAAAGTGGCAGACCCTGAAGGTTTGCATCTCTTGACAGGCATGATGTACTACTCTATTATAAATCTCAGTACTTTTAAACCATGAACCCCATTTTTGCCACTTTGCAAACACTTTTTATATTGTGTTCCTTTGTTTTTAAAACATTTGACTTGCCAGAAATAGTCCTTAGATCAGAATTAAGTATTGGTGTAAAGCTGCCATGGGCTTTTAAGGAATTCCTCACCTGCAGCTCTTAACCGTGACCATATTCCTGAGTGCTCATGCCAGCAAAAAGTTGTACTTGTTTTTCCCTGGTATAGTAACAAGAAACACCAAACACTGAAACACCAGTGCCCCACTGGAGCTTGACCTGTGGTATAGTCAGGGCTCAGAATTGTGCTTTGTTTTGACATCCCATCACATTGTGCAAGAGCAGTTGCATCCAGCTGAGAAACGGAAATAAAAGCACACTTTTCATATAGAGGCCACCTCATTCCTTAAGACTCAGCCAAAAGGCCTGATCCCCTTGTCGGGAGTCCACTAGCAAAAAAAAAAAACCTGAAAAAAAGACAAAAAAGCCCCACAGACAAAAAGCCCCACCCAAACAGATCCTAAAATAAAATGCAGTCTCTGCAAGGAAGGGGGATGGGATATGGAGGCAGGGGAATGGTTTGGGAGGGTAGGCATTTTATTAAGTGGGGTTTTTAAATGTTTTCCAAAGTCCTTGAGTTATGTTGTTCTTGATTTTTGTAATATTAATTATCTCTCATCTGTTATGAGCAAGAGCAGCTCAGCTGTGAAGGGTCAGGGTGCTCAAGTCCTGTAAGAGCAGAAAACGTGGAGGTGACAGGGAATGGGGGAAATCAGCATGGGCCTCTATAATTAGGGGCTGAATTCTGCAGATACACAGGAGGATTGAATTATGGTCACCCAGGCAACATCAGTTCTGCTTTTCCCTAAGTTTGGAGTTACTTGCTTTGTAACCTGAATTTTATTTTTCCTTGGAAGAAGTCTGTTTGGTTGTCACATTTCAGCATGGAGAGATGATGACACTGTTTTGATCTTATCTATTTTAATTTTTCCCAGGTAGTGTGTCACTTCGTGAAGTTTGCTTTGGGATTTTGTTGTTGTTTTGTCTTCTAAAGGCTGTAGTTTGCTTTGCCAGCATTCCTTCCTCAGGCTTCTGAAACGTGATCTGTCAAAAGAGGGATTGATTTTGAAGGGAAAATTGATTGCTGAAGTAGTTGCTAAGTAAAGGAGTTTGTGGTGCTACATTTGGGAGTAGCAAGATGAAAGCTGAGGGGAAACAAGCTGCAAAATTTCCTGCTGAGGAGTTTGTGCTGAGATTTAATTCTTCTGATAGGGAGCACTGATGCTTTCTGAGCTCCTCATTCATTGTCGTGCAGCTTTCCAAACCACTCAGTGCTGTGGGGGAGTTCATCTTTTTCCTTTACCCTTTCCTTTATAAGCTTGGCTTGATTGTTATCCCCTATCAACTTGCTAAGAGGAGCATGATGCTGCCTCCCATCCCTTTTCTGCTGCGTGCACAGCACGGAAGTCGGGGAAGCAGGGAGATGGCAGCGGGATTGCAGTGCTGGGGTCCCAAACCCCACGGAGGTCCCCCCGTGCTGCCCCTTTAAGAGCTCAGGCTCTTCTTGCGCAGGGATGGGCAGGAAGAGCTCCGGAGCCAGCCCGGCGTGGCACGGATGGGATGTGGCTGTGAGGGGATGTGGCTGTCAGGGGATGTAGCCGTGGGCTTCGCTGATGGATGCGCGGAGAGGACGCGGTGCTGAGCCGGCTCATGGCCAGAGCTCTCCAGGATCTCCCTGACAGAGCTCTCCAGGTTGTCACTGCCAGAGCTCCCTGGGATCTCCGTGCCAGAGCTCCCTGGGATCTCACTGACAGGGCTCTACAGGATCTCCCTGCCAGAGCTCCCTGGATCTCGCTGCTGGAGCTCGCTGCCAGGTAGGACTGAGCGCGCCACACAAAAGGCTTGGCCCCGCCAGTGGAGGATGGTGGAGCTGGGAAGGATGGGGTGATGCCAGGGAAGTTCCAGCTGCTGTGACTGGCAGAGCTTTTCCCTTTGAACCTTTTCAGAGCCTTGTGTTCCCCAGCCGGCTCAATGAAGTGTTGCTGCTGTTGGGATGTTCACCTCCTGCATTTTAATTGTATGGTGGATAGAGAAGAGGCTGCAGAGGAGAAACACGCTCCTGGAAAGCTCCCTGCTGTCACATCCCTGCATGCTTGGGTTTTATAGATTCCTTGCTCCAAAAAGCTGAAAGAAATGCTCAAATTTGATGTGGTTTCTTGCCCTTCTGTAATCTTGCTTGACAGTTTTTCCTTGGGATTTTTAATGCACAGTTTCAGTACAAGTGGGGGCACGTGTGGGGATTACATAACCCTGGGGAAGCCGGTGGGAGACTGGCTCAATTTCTGGGCAGGCATGAAAATCAGGAGTTCTGGAATGGTTTTGTGTAAGGTGTTTGCATAGGTGCCTGTGGGTACCACGGGTGTTTTTATTCCTGAGAAGAGGTGCTTCCTCGGAGCTGTGAGCCGGAGGGGGAGGAGAGGTCAGCGGTGCTTGGGGTAAAATGGTTGCTAGTTGCTGAAATGAGCTTAGGTGAAAAGCACCATTCGAGGGAAAATGAATCCATTTTGGGAGAAAATGGAATAATGTTCTCTCTGTCTTCCTGCAATCTCGGTGGAGCGGAGAAAGCTGTACAAATTCCTGCTGAAGGGCTGGTTTTGGTGTGTGTTTTCAGGTGTGTAACAGCACACAGAAATCTCGCAGAATCGTAGTTCCATAGTATAATTGGAAGAAGCAGAGAAATGTGATAGAAGAAGGAGATTTCTGCAAGGAATTCCTGCTGACTGTCATTTCACTCAGCATTTGGCAGTGTCACTGATTGCTCCAGCAGCTCCAGGCTGGATTTTTTTTCCTTAATCGCTTTACAGAGCAGTCACATATTCCCCTTTCCTCAGAGTGTGGCCGTGGCTGTCTAATTAACAGAGATCCTCCTCTTTTTAGAGAGATTTTTGGTTTCCAGAAAAATACTGTGTGGTTTCCAAGCAGCGTTCCTTCTCCCACTGGGTCTGTAATAGCTCCCGAAATTCCCCAGCTTGTAATCACTGCTGCAGCCAGATGGGGACTAGGTGGAACACCCATTGCATCTGTGCCTGCATTTATGAATCTGCCAGAAGTATCTCACTTAGGTGAGATTTTAGATATATATTTCATGAGTTAATGAGCCCTGAACAGCGATGAGAAGAATCCAGCGCTGGTACTGCCAGGGTTGCCATCCTTCTCCCAGATCCTGGCGTGATGCTAATGGAGCAGGGAGAGCTCTGAGGGGTCATTCAGCCTGAGCAAAGCAGAGGCTACAGTTCCACTTTACCAACTGATGGTGCTTTAAGAGGTTCTTCTTGGATTTAACTGGGTCTCCTTCTGCTTTATTGCTCTCCTCGTCTTTTCTCCCTGCGGAAGGAGCTGTGAAAACTGTGTGAGGTTTGGATTATCTGCTTTTCCCCCACTCCCTCTCTTTTCCCACCTTCCTGGATGATTTTGGAGCATAGTTGCCCAAATCAGTGATGTGGGTGGCAGGATGTAGGGGAGGAGGAGGGGGAGGAAGAGGGAGGGCACAGGATGCTCCTGAACTGGATCTGAGCACAGCAGGGTAGTAACACTGAGGAGCTGCCTGAATTACTCGGGGCATGCTGGTGTTCCTGGCTGTGGTGAATCCAGCGCTGCAGCGAGGCTGGGCTGGCTGGACTCTCACTCCTGCACTCGCCTGGCTGTGCTGGGGCAGCCTGAGGGCACCCATCCCAAGGCTTGTGCTGCATTTTGGGATGTGCAACCCCAGTGGCACCAAAATCTGTGTGAGAGCAGATGAGTGAGTGCCCTGGGGTGGTGTGGGTGTGGATGTGCATGTGGATGGAATGATGGAATGATGCTGCTGGATGAGGTTCTGCTTCCCACCTACCTGCCCTGACCCATTCACCTCCCTTGGTGGAGTATCCATGCTGTCACTTAACCCTTTCCTGGAAGAGCCTCATTAGCACAAGTCATGATGGACTTTGTTGTCACCCTGGTTCACTTCTCCTGCAGTAACAGTGACTGTTACCCCAGGACAGGCTCCTTTGGCAGGTGGAGGGAGAGGGAAGGGCGTGATTTCCACTGGGGAGCAGGAACAACCTCCAAGAGGCTTGGTGGGAGCCAAGAGCCTTGCCCAGCTCCTTTCAGGGAAGCTGGAATCTCTCCTCTACTCCAGCTCCTCTCAGGGAAGCAGGAGCCTTTCCACTTTTTCCAACTTGCCCAACTTCTTGCAGAGAGTCAGTCTGTGGATGCCACAAGTTGGATGCTGGAAAGAATCACTTTCTTCAACCATTATTTCATTAAGGTTTACTGGAATTTAAGGCATTTTGTTCCTATCAGTCTTGTGTCCAGGTCAAATCCTTTTGCAAGAAGGACTTAAAAGGTTTCTTCTGGATATGATGAGAATCATCCCTTCCTAGGAGAGATCTTAAACAGTGACTCCAAACTCTGCAAATCCATCTAAACTGCTCCTTCCTTCAGGCAGCTCTTCCTGAGTGCAAAAAGAGCAGTTGCTCTGCTCAAAGGAGATTATTTCCTCCTGACTTATATAAGTTCTAAAATAAGAAAATAAATCCCAACCTTGTCAAGGATGAAACTGTTTTTCCAAACTCAGGAATGATCCCTTTTGAAGCAGCGATTGCTTCACTGATTTGTCAGGAGTGCCTGGAGAAGAGAAATCTCAGCTGTGACACACGAGGGGCAGCTCCATCCCGGGCCTGGGGCTGTCATCCCTGTCATAGGGGTGTTCTGGGGGAGAGGGAATGATGCTACAGGAGGAAATTTGAGTTTTCATTCCATCTTCCAGTGTGTTTTTAATCCTTCTGTCCCAGATTTTGGCTTTTTTGTTGTTTTCCAAAACTTGGGGGTGAATGCAAGATCCTTGGGATGGAGGCTGGGAGTGACTCTGTTGAAGTTTGTGACAAATCTTACTGTTGTTTGGCTGAGTCAGGGGTTTAAATCCCATTTGGTTGTGAAAACCCTCTCTGTTTATCAAATGACACCACTTAGGCCTGAGCTGGCAGATGAGCTAAGTGCAGATGAGCTTTAGATCGTGCAAACAAATTCTTGCCATCGTTAAAAAAAGGCAAAAAGAGATGTAGGGTGAATGAGTACCAGCCTGGGCACCAGCAGGGCCACATCCTGTTCCTGGTTCTCCTGCCCTGGAGGTGTCCCTGGGCTGTCCCCTGTCACCTGCCATGGTGACAGGCCAGGGCCTCCCTGCAAAGGTGCTGCGAAGGTCAGGGCTGGGCTCTTCCCAGCATAATCCCATCAAGCAGCTTTTTTATTGTGTTTGGTGCTCAAATATTGAATATATAACAAAACTGAGAAGTTTTAGAGCAGTTTCTGAGCCTGTTTGGTGAGGAGGAGCTTTTTAGTGATGAGTTCAGAGCCAGAGCAGAGCGAGGTTGTAAATTTAACTCCGTCTGTGTGTTTCTGGTGCTGTAAATTTGCCTCAGCGCTGCTGGAGGAGGAGCTGATCCAGCTGGGATGTGCTGTGAGCAGTGGGCAGGGGGCAGAGCAGCTTGTGTCTGAACAGTCCTTACTTCAGCCTTAACACTTGGCCCATTTTAAGGGGAGTAGTAGGGATTGTGGAGCTTGGGGTGGCTGTTGAGTTGTGTCAGCGCCGGCAGGGTCTGTCCTGTCACTGTGGTGTCGGTCCCTGCAAAGGTTTGGGCAGCAGCATTAATCTGGGGATCAAACTTGGGGTGCAAAGAGTCTCTTGAAATTTTGACTCAAACCAATCTGGGCTCAGAATTTAACTTAGCAATGTGGTTTTCCTTGTTAGAATAAAACTAAGAAGCGTTTTAATGACTCTGTTTTAAGTATGTTAACATGTGAGGTCTGTGTCCTTCCATATGTACAAGAACCTCAGTCAATCCAGCTGTTCTCATTTCCAATGAAATTTTGGTGTGTAAAATATAAACAGCAAAAAGGTGAAATCCAATTATGGCATTTAGGAAAGTATTTTAGCAAGTGCCTTTTCCATGACAGTGGGCATTGGGTATTGTCTAGATCTGTGTGGGGCCACAAGGTGTTACCCAAGTCAGGCTTTTTTATTCTTTCAGATCCCTGCATCCCCCTGTTTTATTCCACAAATAAACCAGATTCTGTTGTAGGGTTTTTTTGTGCATAGTTTTTTTCCCTTTATTTTTTCCCCTTATATTTCCACAATGCCTTTACAATTAAGAAAACTCTTGTAATTTGCCTTTAAGTCACCCTGGAGCAGCTCCTCGAAACCTCCCATCCCTCTGCCAGCCCTTTCTTTTGGTGGGCGGATGAGGAAAGGAGTCACTGGGTGAAGAGAGGCAAACAAGGAAACAATTCCAGCAGGATTCCTGCGTGGTTGGCAGAACAGGAGCTGCCATTGTCCGGCAGTGCCCTGCTGATCCGCAGGGTTTGGCTGCTGAATGCCGAGGGCTTGTGCCTCCGGGGCTTTATCCCTTTCAAACAGAAGCAGAGGTGGGGGACGCTCTCCACAGGCCCAAGGTTTTGTGGATTGTTCTGGCGGCGAGTTTGCGTTGGTTCCCTCGTTCCTAGGGTGGGAACAGCTGCCTCTGGAGCCTGGGAGATCCCGAGGGATCGGAGCTGCCGGGCTGTGGTTCCAGGGTGGGGTGTCCCTGGCGGGGTCCCTGAGCACAGCCCTGCCTTCCACGCTGCTTTCCTTGACTGGCTGTGTTGCAGAATCCCCCGAGGTCCTGTCCAGCAGCCCCTGGAGGATCGGATCTTCACTCCGACCGTCTCGGCTGTGTACAGCACTGTGAGTATCCGCGGCGTGGGGGAGCGGGGTGGGCAGAAGCCCAGAGCAGCCAGAAACGAGACATGGGAGAAAAGGCAGCTTCCTTTTGCCCCTGAAATAAATGGTGCTCAAAAAGACTCTTTTGGTGGCATGTCAGTAGGAAAAGAAGGGGGGACCCTCTGGCTCTCCTCAACTCCCTGAGAGGAGAGTGCAGCCAGGGGGAAGTCAGGCTCTGCTCCCAGGGAACAAGGACAGGACAAGGGGACACAGCCTCAAGTTGTGCCATGTGAACCTCTCACACTGGATTGGGAAAATCTCTTTGCTGAAAGCGTGGTGAGACATAGGCACAGACTGCCCAGGGCAGTGGTGGAGTCACATTCCTGGAAGTGTTCAAAAGATGTGTGGATGTGGCACCTGGGGACAGGGGTTGGGTGGGCATTGGGATATTGGGGGAATGTTGGGCTTGATCTTGGAGGTCTTTTCCAACCTTAATAATTCTATGATTTTATGAAGAACCTTTTTAGTTGCATAGAAGCAAGAAAGGGAGAAATCTTTGAAAGACTTGTGGGTCCATTGCTAATTTTAAGTGTCTTTAGTTTTATTTAGCATATTGGAGAGTGGGTTTTCCCACTCTCCCAGTGGGAGAGTGTCACTGGAATAGCAGTGTTTTGGCCATATTTTCACTTGGGTGGCTCCATCTCTTTCCTTCCTCCTGCATCTCGCAGACTGATTTTTTGTGTACTAGTGGCTTCACATTTCTGATACCTTCTTATGAGAAAAATAATCAAGAAAGATTTGTTTTCACGTGAAACATTGCATTGCACAGAGGAAGAAATATTTTGATAGTAAATAGAATATTTGGGGTAGGTGCCTTTGGCTCACTGTCCTAGATGATTGCTAATGTATAATATTGATTATTGTAGAAATTTAGCTTAGAAATAGTGATGTTTATTTGTGAACATGATAGTCCTTTTTTGTGAACATGGATTTTCCTTTTATCCATTTCTTTTTTTTCCAATGGCAATAGCTGGAAGCCCAGGGTTATTTATAAGCTTTGCTAAATCAGCACAGCCCTGGGAAAGTCATATTTTGCTTTTCTGGTTGGGATAGTGCAAATATTTTTAATGCCAAAAAACCCCGCTTTAAAGCTGCTCTTTTAATTATTTGGAAAACAGGAAGAAAAGCTGTAGATGGGATAAATTCACTACGTTTTATGCAGGAACATAAGCTGCTTATAGAAAAACATAAGCTGCTGTGCAAGGTTTTCTCCTTCTCTGTTTGCAGGAGTGGCTGGGGATGGGGTTCTTGGCTCTGGCTCTCTGGGGGCACCTGGGGCTGGAGCATCTCTTGCCCAGAGCAGCTGTGGCTGCCCCTGGATCCCTGGCAGTGTCCAAGGCCAGGTTGGACATTGGGGTTTGGAGCAACCTGGGACAGTGGAAGGTGTCCCTGGCCATGGAACAAGATGAGCTTTTAAGGTCCCTTCCAGCCCAAACCATTCTGTGAACATAAATGTACAAACAGTTATAATAAATAATTCAGTTTGTATTATCTTTTATATACCCCATACAACACTTAAAAAACACTTTAAAAATATCTGAAGTCCTTTAAAGAAGGTTATTTTTTCAATTCTTTCCTCCCAAGATATAATGCAGATGCCTGTGGGGAAAATATGACTGTAAAAATTTAAATTAATGTAAAATAGAAAAGTAACTGTGAAGAATGACCTAAAATAGCTTTTCAGTGTGGAAAAATATCACTGCTTGCTATGTTACAGGAATAGAAGACAGGGCTGGAAATATCTCAGTTCCAGGATCAGAGAATGCAAAAGTTTGAGAGAAAATTTCTTGTTTTGGGGAAAGGAGAGAAATTTCTCGGCTGGGTTCCTTTCAGGCTTCCGTTTGAAGCCCCAGGCAGATTTCAGATTCAGAGGGAGTCCAGGGAAAAATGAATTGGGATGGAAAAAGCACAGGATGGGAGTGCCTTGACAAATTCATTCATGAAAGGTCTCAGTGGTTTGTTACACAAGGAACAGCACCATGTGTTTGAGGCCTGGCTTTGCATTTTAAACAGGCATTTTGAAGAGCACTGGGGGATCACAGAGTCTTGAAGGTTGGCAAAGACCTCCAAGATCTTCAACCTTCAAGTGCATTCTCAGTACCCAGGGTGTTTTATTTGTTTGCACATCCTCTGTGGGATTCCATGTGGATTATGGATCATCATTTCTAGAGCTGTGTTTTTCCAGAGCAGGGCTGGTGTGGGAAGAGTTTTGGGGTCCATAACCACCACGTGGGGACTCTGAGCTGCCCCCGTGTTGTCCCCGTACATCGTACATGGGGTGGGAGGAGAGATCATTTGAGATATGGACAACCCACAGATGAACCCCCAATTTTTAGTTAGATAAAGAGAAAAAAATAATTCAGTTATATTTTAGTTATCAATTTTCATCAATTTGATAATGCCTTTCCACATGCATTATCAGAACCTTGGTTGCACATTCCAGAGCCCTTTTTTTTCCCCACAGCTCCAAAAATGGGAATGGAAATCATGTGGCTTCCACTATGAGCCCCAATAATAAAATTAAATCTGAGGAACAAATTTTCCTGTAGGACAGAGGTAGGAGGTGAGGAAGAGGCCAAGTGGGATGAAGCTTATCTGAGAACTTGGAGATGCTCAAAATTCACAAGGCTTTGGTAGAACCTCTTTATCAAGGAAATCTTACTGGTATTAAAACCAAACCCACCTAAATTCATCATAAGTCATCTTTATTTATTTATTGTGATATATTATACTGAATGGGTTGTGGGTTTGGGTTTTTTTAACAAATCCAGCAGTAAAATTATTTGAAAGCAAGCCACAGGTGGAAATAATTATTTCCATGAACTAACCTTGTCATAATTTTCCCTCATCATTAATGGAGAATGCTCTATTTTAGAGCTACTTTTGGACATAAAGGTTTGGGGGTTGTCCTGTAAACTGCTTCTTGCCTGGTCTTTCCAAATTGTCTACATTGCATGTAATGAGGGTGATTACTTGGTGATTACTTGTGTGACCTCTGAAAGGTCCCAAACCTGCAGAGTTCAGAAGAGGCATAAGAATGAAATTCTTTTTCTGTTGTAAATTATTTTAAAGAAATATATTCAAGAGAGGTTTTTGGGTTGGAATTTTTTTGAAAAGGGAAGGGAACTTCACGAAAGGTAAGTATAAATCCACCAGCACCCCTGTCTTGTGCCCAGGGGAATGGGGCTGAATCTATGGAAAATGAGATTAATGAGCAGAAGCAGACATGCTCTTCAGATTCAGCACGAGACATAGCTTTGGAATTGGATAAGAAGAATAATGGTGTTCATGGACATCCTGATTTTGCACAAATAACTGTTTTGGGCAGGTTATGGTGGAGGTTTGTAACTGCTTCCAATCCATGTTGTGATTGGAAGTGCTGAAGCTTGGACCAAAACTACTCTGGGATAAACTCCCAGGAGCTGAGGAGCAGCACTGAGGCCCCAAGGTCCAGTGGAACCTGGTCCAGTGGAAGGTGCTCCTGCCTGTGGAATGGGATGAGTTCAAGGTCCCTTCCAACCCAAACCATTCTGTGCTTCTATGAGTGACTTCTGGATGAGAACTGATTAGGAGTGAGTGTAACAAGGTGTGCTTGTGTGGGGAGAAGTCACCTGGTCAGGTGCGGCCTGGAGCAGGGTCCCTGTGGCGGGGCTGGATCCAACACTCCTTGGAAGCACTCGTTAATTGCTGCCCCTCATGTGCCCTTGGAGCAGGTACCAGGTCTGTCAGGGTGCCCAGCTCATGCCAGCTGGGGGCAAAGAAGTTGATGGGGAAGTGGGGTGCTAAAGAGCCCCCTTGTCCCAGATTTTCAAGGATTAAGGGTTGACTCTGTCATTGGCTCTTGGGGTGTTTGGTTGTTTTCTGTGCCCGTTGGTCCCCCCAAATGTTTCACACCCAGCAGAGGTTCCGTGATTCGCCTTTGTGTCCTTTCAAGAGATCGTCCTGCAGTGAAGAGAATCCTGTAGAAAAGGGATTAGGGAGGATTAGCTGCTCCAGCCACCCTGTGCTCAAAGGAGGGATCTGGGTCAGGAGGCCGATGCGGTCCCTGCCACGCAGGCTGTGGAATGTGCAGGAGGGAAGCTCAGTTCCTCATCCTGTTCCAGCCTAGAATCCTGGAATGGTTTGGGTTGGAAGGGTCCTTAAAGCCCATCCAGTGCCACCCCCTGCCATGGGCAGGGACACCTTCTATTATCCCAGGGTGCTCCAAGCCCTGGCCAACCTGGCCTTGGACACTTCCAGGGATGGGGCCAACCCAGATTCTGAAGTATGTGAAACCAGGGACTTGGGTGGGGTAAAGAGTGATCCCAAACTTGCAGAAGGTGCTAAACCCAAAAGGTGTAAGAGGTCTCAGAAATAAAAGCAAGAATTCCAAAGTGAGTTTTTATTTCATATTTCATTACCTGCTTCCTTTATAATAAAGGATTAAGGCTTCTGGAAAACTAAAATTAGCTCTTGGTACTCAGGGAAAATAGAAGGTGATGCCCTAGCAAATTAATAAGTAATTTTGTGCATCCATTTTTAGGAGAACAACTTAACCTATAGATTTAAGGAGGATCTTTGCTTCCATAGTAATCTCAGACCATTTTAAAAGCAGCAAACCACACCCTGGGCTCTATGGGGGCAGGTACTCCAGGAGTGATGAGCTTAGACAGTCTCTACCTTTTATCTTTGTTAAAAGTTACTGAAAAAACACACAAATTCAGCAAGTTTGTCTTCCTTTACTACCTGTTTACATTAAAATCAGTATCTTATAATTCAGTTTATTTGTAAATAATTTGTTGTAGGAAGAGGAAGGTATGGAAACACCAGCATTGCTGTAGCTGCTGAGAAAGGCTCTCTGTGTTTTTTCTTCTGCTGTAACAAACACCAATCCTTGTTTCAGGTACACTGAGCTAGACTTGGCTAAACTTAGGATGTCCTGGAAAATCAGTGATAGGCTCCTACAGGATACTTTCCAAGTGTGCTATTACCAAACTATCAAGCTGGTACAATTTTATAATTGTTCTGCTGCCTTCCTTAGGCTTTCAAGCCAATTTTGTAGGTCCAGACCTGTGTCTGTCATGTGTCTGCTGCACTGCACAAAGGTATCTCATAGACTCATTCAAGCAGCTGCAGTTTTCCTCTCAGTTCAGCTTCCAGATTTCAGATCCAATCACAAGAGCATTTCTTGATGTCTTTCAGTAACCTCCAGCTTAGGTTATTTTCCCCAAGGCAGTGCTGGAGTCACTGTCCCTGGAAGTATTCAGAAGGTGTAGGGATGTGGCTCTTGGGAACGTGGTTTAGGGGTGGACCTGGCAGTGCTGGGTTTATGGTTGAACTAGATGATATTGGAAGGCTTTCCAACCTTAGTGATTCTGGGATTCTATTCCACAATTCTATTTGCGTGTTACAATTTCTGAGGAGGAGGAGGAGGACTGCTGGATGCTCACAATGATTTGGGGTATTGGTAGTGCCCCTGTCCCCATTGTCAAAGCCCTGTGTGGACTTGGCTGCTGTTGGATCAGAGGATTTTGGACGGCTCCAGCCTTAGCTGGAGCAGTGTTTGCACTGCTGAGAGTAGGGAGGTGAAAACTGGCAGTGGTTGAAGTCCCACAGCTGTCAGAAAATAACCTCTATTTTCCCCCAGGAAGTGCCATTTGAGGAGAATCGTGGCGAGGAGCACGGGCACAGCTTCCACTGGGGCTGTTGATAGGAATGATTTCCTTGTGTTTTGGGTTGCCTTTGCTTCCTCCCCCTCCTGACTGCATTATTGGATATCCATCACAATCCATAGTCACTTCTAAGCAGCAAGTGCTGCACGACTGACATGACAGCTCTCTCAGGGTTGACACAGGAGTCATGGGACAGACTTTCATTTTCTCGGGGATGGGCTGTGGAAAGTTTTATGGAGCTCTCTGTGAGGCTGGCTCTGATTCAGCCGAGGCTGCGTGCGCACACCTGCCAAGAGAGATCAGCCCGAAAAAGAGATGATTCATCCCTGGCAAAGGGAGGGATCCAGTTGGGGACACAGGATGAGGTTCTGTGACTGACCCACCCTTTCCTCTGATGAGCACTCGGGGGCTGTAAATCTTCCCACAGTGAAGGCTCCTGGCCCATTCCCAAGCCCTGGAGCTGTTGCACGCTGTGATTTCCTGGGATTTCGGGGCTGGCGCAGCTGCTGTGGTGGTTTAGGAACTGTAACAACAGGCATGGACACTCTGAGTGCAATAAAGTGACTTGGAAAAAGCACTTAAGTGGTGAACTCCACGACTTCTGCTCTCTTGGAGCTTGGAGCTAATACTCCATTAAAGGAGCCAGGAATTTCCTTCTGCCTTCTTTACCCTGCTAGGGACATTTATGCACATGTTGGCCTGCCCAGTGCCAGTGGTCTGTGTGGGCTTCAGGTGCCTTTAGCTCAGACTGGGGAATGTTAGATGGGATATTGGGATAAATCCTTCCCTGTGGGAGTGGGCAGGCCCTGGCACAGGGTGCCCAGAGCAGCTGTGGCTACCCCTGGATCCCTGGAAGTGTCCAGGGCCAGTTTGGATGGGGTTTGGAGCAGCCTGGGACAGTGGAAGGTGTCCCTGCCCATGGCAGGGGTGTGACTGGATGTATTTAAGGACCCTTCCAACCCAACCCATTCCATTATTAAGTGGTACTTTTCAACAAACAAGTAATTGAGAAAAGGTCAGTGAGAAGCAAATGTTGAATTTCAGTAGTGTGTGTTTTAACCCAGTCTGCCAAAATTTAATTGTGTTGAACAGCTGGAGGTGTCACCCTCCTTTTGTTGTGTGACTCCTTTTTTCCTTTTTTCCTTTGATTCTCATTTATTTTACTATAGCCACTCTCTAAAATATATTTAAAACAGTTCCATTGTGGAGATAGTAAAGTGGAGCAAATATTTGTGTGCCATGAAAACATTTTTCTAATGCTTTGCTTAATGTGTTTTGTTGAGCATTTTTAATAGAAGTTGAGAAAGGAGATAAACATAGGCAAGATTTGCTTTGCTGTTTCATTCTTTGCTTGTGGCAAGCCCTGCAGATACCATGGCTTCTCTGCAGTCCTTTATTTTCCTTTTTTGGAGGGGAATATGCAAATTTCCCCCTTACTTTGTTGCTGGTAATGTGCATCCCCTTGCAAAATCCCAATATTTTTTGACATGGCTTCTCATGGAGGGATCAGAAGGTCCCAGGCCTGAAGGCAAAGGGATCACACACATTTCCACCAGTGACTGCAGCTGGTGCTCTGATTTTTTGATCCTTCCACATTTTCCTCAATCACATAAATAGTTAAATAACTTGTGCAGCGTTTCACTTAGATAAATATATTATTTTGTCTCTCTAGATATGTACAATGGAGTCTCTGCAGACCGATTACTAATGTAATGTTTTACTAACAGTTTATCTCCACACAGGTAACACAAGTAGCAAGACAACCGGGTCCTCCTGCCCCATCCCCTTACACTGCACATGAAATAAATAAGGGACACCCAAATCTTGCTGCAACGCCACCGGGACATGCATCGTCCCCTGGGCTCTCACAGGTAAGACCTGGCGTTGGAGCAGAGCATTCCCAGCCTCCCCCTTTCCCTCCTATCCCATTCTCAGCTTCTCTGCTCAACAAGGAACTGAGTTGTGTTGTCTGTGACCAGTGTAGAAATGAATAAAGGGTATGGCTTGAACTTTCCAGTGACATATCAGCAGCATTTAGATTAGCACAGCAATACCATAATTTGGTATTTATAAATTAAATACAAGTTTATTAGGCCTTAGTTCTTCCTGGAGTCTGTAACAGAAACGAAAAACAACTTGAAAAATTACAGAAAAATAATCATGGATGAGGAGGAATATGTTTTGCTGCTGGATAGGCAGTTTGGGGCACGGCCTGACTTACAGGTTTAACACCCCAAAAAGTGCCCTGTGACCTGTCTCAGGGATTTGCCAATGGGAAATCAAGATGGTGCAGTTTTGTACAAGATGGTGCAGTTGTGTAATTCTAAGAAATGGGTCAGGAAAATGAGTTGCACAAATGATTTCTCATAAAAGAGATGAGACAAAGGGCTGGTTACAGAAAATTCCAGAACACGAGATAAATGGGAGTTACAATAAGAATGGAGAAATAGAGTTTAGTGAGATATGTGGAATAAATTGGTCTCTTTGTAGCCTCTATTATATAAATATTCTGCAGAGCTGACTTGAGAGTGGAGAAACTTATCTGAAAAAGGTGGGGGCAAAAGAGGCAGGTAATGGGGCGAGGAAAAAAAAAAAGGAAATACAAGATACTGGAATGGGGGGAGTGGGATGTGTAAGGAATGAGGTGTGAGCTAGAGGAAAACCTGATGTTCCCTCTGCTCTTGATGGATTTGTACTTGTGTGGATCAAGCAGGAGGGCCTGAGCAGATCAGCTGTTAAGGAGAGTGGGTTTGTTCTGAGGAAGGGGAGCAGGATGAGAGGCCGAGGGTGGGTTGGGAATGGGGAGGTGATGGGGAGAGCCTCAGGTGGATCTGAGCCCCCCTGCCAGCCTCTGAAACATTAAACTGCAGCTGACCTTCAGGAGATGCCTGGAAACAGGTCATGGAAGGAACACTTCACCTGAATGATGCACATTCTAGATAAAGCATGATGGGACACTAGCTCGTGGTTGTGTTTGGGAATGTGCAGATGCTCATCCTCCATGGGTGGGAAATCAGAGGCTGCAGTGTCTCTGGCAGGCATTAGTGGTGTTGGAGCTGTTCTTGCACTCTGGCTGCAGGGTTGTTGGGAGTAAAGGCTCTGGGCTGAGGACTGAGGCTCATGGAGCAGGGAGGACACAGCAGGGTTGCAGAGCAAACCCTCAGATGCTACCTGGCTTTTGTCATGGATCAAGACATTCCTTCCTGGTAAACCTCATCAGCACATGGAAGCTGCTCATGTGGCAGAGTAGAGGGGAAGAAGAGAACATTCTGGGCAGTCTCTTTAAATCTATTGTAATCAAGAGATTTCTTTTCTTCCCTTAATATTTTCCATTGAGTCAGTGCATCCATAGAGAGTGGGCTCTGTGCCAAATCTCCAGCCAGCTGGATAATGCTGCTTTCCTGTTCTTCTGCCTCTTGGAAGTGAGGGTCAGCCTGTGTCCCTGCCGTGCTGCTGGAGTGACCTCAGAGCCCTGGTGGCAGCTGAGGGCCCTGGGGGCTCCCAGGGTAGCCCTGCTCCCCCTGTGAGGAGCCAGCCCTCGTGTGCTGAGGGACAGGGAGGAACAGCAAGGCCCAGGGGTACAAGGCAGGTGGAGCTTTGGGGCCAGAGAGGCCTGGGCACTGCAGAGCTTTTCCCCAGGTGATCCCTGCCAAGGTGGGATTCAGCAGTGAAGCAGCACAAGTGCAGCTCCTGCTCATTCCCAGCTGTCTTGGGGCTCCCCTCAGGAACCCTCTCCTTTGGGTGGAGCTTGGGTGGTGATGCCAGGTTGGACAGGGCTTGGAGCAGCCTGGTCTGGTGGAAGCTGTCCCTGCCCATGGCTGAGGAAGAGTTGGAACGAGCTGATCCAACCCATATCATTCTGGGGTTCTGTGAAGAGCCAAAATGCACTTGGGACATCAGTAAGGGGGATTAAAGCCTTACAGAATAACCTGTCCCCAGGGACAGTTTTCTGTACCCCTGAACTATTAGAATTTGGGTAAATTTATATTCTGAATATTTTTCTGTGTATCTCACTTGGACCCCTGTCAGGAGTTGCGTTTCTGTGTTATGGTAAGAAATTCCCAAGCTAAAGGGAGATTTGGATGAAAGTTTAACCTGTTCATTGCATCTGTGATTTGTCTCCCCTGGGCTTCATGGAACACCCTGGTGCTTGTGTTAAAAACGAGGTGAGTGGAAGTTTTCTCTTTCCACACCTCTTGTAGTTTGTGAATTTCCATAATGTTTTCATTAGTTTGCTTTCTTTTAGAAAGCGATGAGAGTAATTTTTGAGTAATTTTGTCTGATTGTTGGGCACCTTAAATTTTAAATCCTGCTGTTTCCCTTTAGAGATAAAGGGACCCAGGCTGACATGGGATCCAGATGAATGTGTTATTATTAATTCCTTTAACAGCAATAAACTACAAATAACTGTATTTTACCCACCCACGCTGCGTTGATGATTGAACACTGAACAAAGGTTGTCTTTGCCTTTGTCCAGTCATGCCTAACATAGCGAGGGGGTGTTTGTGCATAAAAGATAAGGACAAGACCACTTTGTTTGAATTAAAGTCTGATTAAGGGTCATTGATTTCTCCATCAGACTCCTGAGTTAATAAATACTCATCAAAGTGAGTCTTTCCAAGGTAGGGACTGCTCTTGAGGCAGTAGTGAGTGAAAATACTGGTGGGTGTTTTAGGCTTTGGATGTCATCTGGTACTGAATGGAGTTTGGGCAGAGATAGAATGTGTGTCACTGCTGGTGGGGCAGATTGCTCTGAGTGCTCAGCAGAGTTTCTCCTTGCTGTAACCCAGGTGGGATCTCAGCATCTCCTCAGGCTCTAGAGTTTCTTGAAAAGGGGATCTCACAAAACCATGGAATGTCCTCAGCTGGAAGGGACCCACAGGATCAGAGTCCAGCCCCTGGCCCTGCACAGACACCCCAACAATCCCAGCCTGTCCAAAGGCTCCTGCAGCTCTGGCAGCCTCGGGGCCAGGACCATTCCCAGGGAGCCTGGGCAGTGCCAGCACCCTCTGGGGAAGAACCTTTCCTGATCTCCAACCTAAATACTCCCCTGGCCCAGCTCCAGCCCTTCCCTGGGTCCTGTCCCTGCTCACAGGCAGAGATCAGAGCTGCCCCTCAGGAGGAGCTGCAGCCACCAGTGAGGGCTCCCCTTTAGCTTCTCCAGGCTGAACACACCAAGTGCTCTCAGCTGCTCATGGTGTGGCTCCTCCAGACCCTTCACCCTCACCCTTGGCAGAAGCCATGCTCCAAAGGAGAAGGGTTAACAAATGCTTTGGTTCCACCAGCGACCCCTCACTGTTCTGGCTGCTCCAGAGCTGCCTGTCCCAGCACATCTGGGGGCTGGGAGATGCAGTAATATCTTGAATTCTAGTAAGTGATAAAAGGAATTGCTGTCCCTTAGTGGAGCTCCAGGAGCTGGAGCAGTTCACTGTGAGTTTGTGTGTGATGCCATGACAGCATTGTGCCAAGTGGTCTGAAAGGGAGAGTTTGGGAACCAGGGATCAGGGAATGTATGGGGTATTTAACCTGAGAAGTCAGGAGCAAGTGAACGTTGTACCTTTGTTTGGTTTCCTTTAACTTTACTTAAACAGACAGAAGCAGCTGGTTCTGTGGTGTTGTGGCTAGGTGGTCCTTTCTCTTCCTCCTCCACCATTTCTCTGTGACATAGCCAAAACAAGAGCACAGCTCCCTGCTCCCCCTCCTCTGAGGCTTTCCCGACGGACACCCTCCGGCATTTTGCTGCCCTTCAGGATTGGCTTGTGCAGCACAGTGAGGAGGCCTTGGCAGCCATGTGGAGCAGTCCCACACCCCCATTGCAGCAACAGGCAGCATCTCTGCTTCCCAAATTCCAGGGCCTTGAAGTCATAGTGCTGCTCTCGGGAATGTGCTGAGCTCTGGCGCAGGGGAGTGCACAGCACATGCTGCTGCAGTGATGTTATGGCCAGATGTGGCCCCCAGTACATAAAATTTCATATTCCTGTTGGGTTTTGCGTGCTTTTCCCTCGTTCTGACAGGGAGAGGAGAGGCACGGCCCCTCTGCCTCCTCTCCTGACTTGAGGCTGCAGAAGGGGTTGGTTTGACACAATTCTCTTTCTCAGTGTGTGGAGGAAAGGAGAAGCCATTGGAAAAGGAGCAGAGCAGCTCCTCCTTGGATGTGGCTCCCAGAGCAGGTTATGCAGAGCTCAGGTAGGGCCTGGATTGACAGTCAGGCACCATCCCGTGATGGATGGGAGAATCCAGAGCAGGCTGAGAGCATTCCCAGAGCCCCTAACAGAGAGCAGCTGGAATGCTGTAAATCTGCCCCATTGCAGTGCCTTACACTGATGGATGGGCAGTCATGGTAGGATGGGATAACAGGAAAGCAGGAGCACTGCCAGAACAGCTGGGCTGGGAGCAGCAGGAAAGAGCTTCCCTCTGTCCATGGAGTGAACAGAGGAGAGGGCTCCTCCAGAGGCAGTGTGCAGAGCTTAGGGCACCAGGAGAAGGCAGTTTCATCCCCCTCATGACCTGGGGGTGTTTTGGAGGATCCCAAGGAACAAGTGCAGTGGGTTCTGGCATGTGAGGGTGAATGGTTTGGAAAAGACTCTTGGCTTTCTCTGCCTCAGCTTTTGAACTGCAGGCTCCAGTGGGATGCTGAGGGATTCTCTCAGTCCAGGCCCACAGTTTGGAAGCATCAAGCGACCACGCTTGGAACAAATTGCCAGGAATTTCCTCTGTAGTCGGGGATGGCTTCAGCTCTCATTAAGAACACACTGTGCACTGAGCAGATTGGTGCTGCCTGCCCACGGCTGCCTCTTGGGATGGGCTGGAATGCCAGAGCTCCCAGGGAGCAGAGGATCCCACAGCACTGATGGGGACCTTCCTCTGGAGCTGCTGTAGTTGTGGCCATCCCTCACCTGCTCCTGAAAAGGTCGAGATACACCCGAGTGAACAAAAGTGCAGGAGGGCTGAATTCTCTGGATCTGGGTGCATGGAGACCTTGACTTTTAGGTGGCTGATTTAAATCCAGAACAGATTGTACCAGCTGAAACTTGTTACCATCTGGTTCTGTGCCTGAAGTGAAGAGAGTTTTGTGGTCTCATTCTGCTCCTCAAAAATGTCACCATCGTTGAATTAGTGTTTGTAATAGCAGGGAGACATTCTTTAGTACCTTCAGGTCTGGGAATGTGTGCCAGGAAGCAAGTCTGCCTGCCATCTGTGGCATGTTTATTAGGCAATCCCCAAGCCCCTCTTTTATGATCTTGGATCCTTTCTACAGGAGCTGGAATAATCCTGTTAGAACCATGATGTTTATTCACTGCTTCCATCTTCTGCAGCCCAATTTGAGATGCTTTTAATAAAGGGATGTTTATTAAGGGATTGGAAAACAGAAGGAGGGATGTAATTTAATTGTAACCTCACCCATTGGTACCCTGGGGTCAGTCAGGTGCCCTGGGACGTGGGGAGTGTTACTCCTTGTTCTCTCCTTGTGTTGGAGGCAGCTGCCTTTGGAGCCTGGTTGCTACACATTAAACTCATCTTCCCCCAAATTCTGTTGACCAGGGACAGGACCTCAGGGAAGGGCTGGAGCTGTGTCAGGCTGGAGATCAGGAAAGGTTCTTCCCAGAGGGTGCTGGCACTGCCCAGGCTCCCCGGGAATGGTCCCAGCCCCGAGGCTGCCAGAGCTGCAGGAGCCTTTGGACAGGCTGGGATTGTTGGGGTGTCTGTGCAGGGCCAGGGGCTGAACTCTGATCCTGTGGGTCCCTTCCAGATCCATGATTCCTCATTATTTGGGTCCACATGTGCTTTGCTAGAAGGAAATAGTCAGCATAAAATCAGATAATAAACTTCCACTGCCCCTGGGGCACGAGGGGCTCCCAGTTTCATTGTCTCATTCAGATAAACTCCCTGTCCATCATGTTCTGTGTTCAGGAGCATCGCTGTGGATCCCTTGATCTGAGTTGATCTCTAAGCTTTGCAGGGAGCTCTTCCCCCCGAGAACTTCCTTGTTTTGTGTAGGAACCTCCTTGTTTTGTGTAAGGAACCAATTCCCTGCTGGTTAAACCCACCTGGAGTCCAGTAACTGGTATGGTTGTCAGGGAGTTTATTCGTGATGTAGACACAGAATGAAAGATTAAACTCTCTTTGTATAAATGAAGAAGTTGGTGCTGGACCAGCTGAGGGAAAATGTTGCTTGTTTGTGCTGCTCCTCCAAGCAGCAGATTCCACTTTCTTGGATCTGCTGTCCATTCCAGATAATGTGAATAAAGCAAATTTAAACAACTCAGCTCCTGATAGTGTGAACAGTAAACCTACCTAAATAACCAGATCATTATGTAGTAATGGATTTTTTTCTGACCAGTCAAGAGTTTTGACCTCTTTTTCTTCTCACTTCTTTCCTTGTGCTTCCTTCTGTACATCCGGGTCAGGCTTCATCCCAGCACATTTCCAATGCATTTTGCAAATTCCAGGCTTGCAGGAATATGTGACTGCAGGTGGGGATTTGAAACTGTGAGTTATTTAATAGCTGATAAATCCAGAAGTGTAATCTTCTTTTGGCCTTTGTGTTCAAGACCTGCTGGAAGTGCAGCTGAACCCTCTGGTTTGTAATAGGATTAGGAGGTTTTTGATTGGGTTAATAATGCTGGGAATATTTCCTCTGAGAATGTATTTCATTATTTTTGGTTCATTACTGTGCTTTTTAACTCATTAAGTTAAGTCTGGGCAAATCTGGCTGGAAACATCAAACATATCTTGTGTCTCGGTGCCTTTGGGCTTCAGGGGGCTTTTGTGTGGGGATGCTGGGCTTCATGGGTGTCTTCTGGTTTGGGAGAGCATCCAGGTGTAAGAGCTGCAGGAAGGGAGAGTTGGGAAGGCATAATGTAGCTTCAAATGATGATTAAGACTATTTATTTTAATTATTTAACCTTGGAATCAGTTGGCTTTCATAAGGCGCAACGTAGGAGGGATGTATGAATTAGTTTTAGTATTTGTGCACTCAAGGACAGAAAGAGCCTTTAATTATTTTTTTTTTTCTAGCAAGGAAAGGAAAGAAAGGAAGACCCATTACAATTTTATCATGTACATTTGCAAAGAAAAGATTGCAGCATAAATACTGAGTCTAGTTGGGACTAGGTCTGGCTTTAGACCCACCCCTCATCTGCCTCATAGAATCCTATCATAGAATCCCAGAACAGTTTGAGTTGGAAAGGATTTTAATCTCATCCAGTCCCACCCCTGCCATGGCAGGGACACCTCCCACTGTCCCAGGCTGCTCCAAGCCCCGTCCAGCCTGGCCTTGGGCACCTCCAGGGTTCCAAGGGCAGCCACAGCTTCTCTGGGCACCCTGTGCCAGGGCCTGCCCACTCTCCCAGGGAGGATTCCATTCCAATACCCCATCTATCCCTACCTCTGGCAGTGGGAAACCATTCCCTTGTCCTGGCACTGTAAGGAATTCCTGCTCTGAGAGGTGTGTTTAATCCTTCTCCAGGAGGTCTGGTTTGCCCAGTGGGGATAGAAGTGTTTTTCTACTGCTGCTTGAGCTTTTCCTCTCCTGCATAGCCGTGACCTGGCTCTGAGTGTTCCCTGGCCCTTCCACCCTGGGCAGGCACAGGGCTTTGGAAGGGAAAGCTCTCTGTGGGTGTCTTGGCCACACGGCACATCCTGGCTGCTGCGCGAGCGGAAGCGGCTTTGTTTGGCCTGTCAGATTATTGGGAATCAAAAGCACTTCTAAACTTGCCAGTAACTTGGTTTGGGGTGGAATAAAACAGAATTTTTAATAGAAAATTGAACTTCTCTGTAGCTCTTAAAAAATTCTCCAGATCCCTTTCTTCAGGACTCTTCCACGTGTGTTTTCTGTTCTCACAGTCACGTGCCCTGGGCTTTATTTTGGTGCTTTTCAGACTTAGCCACTTGTTGAACCACATTTTTATTCATAATATAAGACAAAACAATACAAGGCAATTTGCCATTTTCTTGCATTTAATAACTTCAATTCTGGAATTCCTTCTGTAATAGTACCTTCTGTTCCGTGCAATTTAATGGATGTTTTCTTGCATGCTCCAGAAAATACGCGGCTTTTAAACAAACACCATGTGTTCTGTAAAGCACCAGAGTCAGCACAAAAGTCAGGGCTTTACACAGCCTGTGTTTTGTGAGCATAGAGGGCATCAAATAACCCTGCAGCCAGAGAAACCAGGGAGATGGAGCACTGGAGCTCCTGGAGTCCACTGTTAGCTGTGGTGTCAGACTGGGAAACAGAGGAATAACCTCTGGAGCCATTTCACCTGCAGCAGGGACAGCCACATTCCAGAGGTGAGGCTTTGACTCCATAAACAGCCTGGTTCTCCTGCCAGCTGAACTCTCACTGTGCTGCTTTCCACTGAGCCAACAGAGATGTTGGAGCCATAATTCCACTCCCTGCAGCCTGGAAGAGCTGTGCCCATGTTCTCCATGGAGGGATCCCTCCTTATGGTGCCATTAGAAACCCATAATTCATTAACTTGTTTTAACTTTGTGCAGATTCAGACACTATATGTAGGGTATTTCTGAGCTTCAGTGGAATTCAGTAAAACTTGAATATTGTATCTGATTGCTGCCCTCACACAGGTGAAGATTGGAAGAGACCTGGGATCATCAGGTCCACGTGCCTGCTCTGAGCTGGATCAGCTGGAGAGATAACTCTGGGCCACTTCCCCTTGGGTTCTGAGTGTCTCCAAGGATGGCAGCATCCTCTGAGATATCAGATGACACATTTTTGGAGCTTCTTGTTGGCTTTTGGAAGAAAATAGGAGGAAAGCTGCAAAGCCACTGATATTGTTTTGATGTGGAATAAGGTCTTGGCTGGTTGGGGTTGTGTTCCTGGGAACAAGCACTTGTCCTCAAAGTCTATTTTGTTAAAATGGGAGGCAGTTTTATAGAACAAGTGAAAGGCACTCTGTGAACAGTCCCAGCTCTGCTTTCATCAGTGGGGATGTTGGAATTTCTGCCCTCAGCACACACTTACAGTCCATATTCTTGAGTACCTTTATTACAGAAAATGCCAATTTACTTAATTACATAATGGTCATTAGCAGACCACCCCAGGCTGCGAGCCAGGTGCTGCAGCCAGGGCAGAGCCTGGCAGTTCAGCCTCAGAAGGAGCCACATGAAGCCACAGCAGTGTTTCCAGATGTTCTGGAATGTTTTCCTGTGATGTTATCCGTGGCCTCACACCTTCAGTAGCAGCAGATTCCATGCTGATGGATTTATAAATGGCTTTGGGAGGGAGCAGCCACCAGCAGGACCCCTGTCCTTCCCCATGGCTCAAAATCACTGGTTTGCTCTTGCACTGCAGGTCCTCTGCTGGTCTGGAGTTCAGCGTGGGCTCATGGGCTGGAGCTGTGCCTGGGAAGGGGGAAGAGGATTCTGTCCTCCCTCAGGCTGGGTGTCCTGTTTGCCCTTGCACTGTGGTGAGGGACTCGTACAGCCAGTGGAGCTAAAGAGAAAATCACTGAAACCCAGAAAATCACTGAAACCCAGAGCGGTTTGGGCTGCAGGGACCTTAAAGGGACCTTAAAGCTCATCCAGTCCCATGCCTTCCACTGTCCCAGGCTGCTCCCAGTCCCAGTGTCCAGCCTGGCTTGGACACTTCCAGGGATCCAGGGACAGCCACAGCTTCTCTGGGCATCCTGTGCCAGGGCCTTCCCATCCTCACAGGGATCAATTCCTTCCCTATATCCCATGTGACCCTGCCCTCTGGCAGTGGAAGCCATTCCCTGTGTCCTGTCCCTCCATGCCTTGTCCCCATTCCCTCTCCAGCTCTCCTGGAGCCCCTTTAGGTCCTGGCAGGGGCTCTGAGCTCTCCATGGAGCCTTCTCTTGTGCAGTTGAACACCCCCAGCTCTCCCAGCCTGGCTCCAGAGCAGAGGGGCTCCAGCCCTGGAGTATCTCCATGGGCTCTCAGGACTCACTCCAGCAGGTCAAGAATGTGCATTTTGTGTCTCTGTGGTCCCTCTCATGAACAGTCCCTGTCCAGGGAACAGCAGACTGTGTTCCTTCACCATCTTCCCTTGGAGACAATCTCATTATCCACGTTGAAGTAGGAAAAGTGCCTGTAGCTCTGTGGATGTTACTTGGGGCTCAGTTTCCCTGTGCATTGCTCCTTTGCCCACTCACATGTGTGAGGTGAAAACATGTAAAGCCATAAAAAAGATTGTTAGAAATTTGGCTGTGCAGGTAGCGACATAGGTGATGTATCCTGAGACAAACTGCTGCAGAGAAAAAAGGGGAGAGAGGAGGAATTCCTCCTGGGTCAGGATATTTGCATCCTTTTAAAGGCTGAGCTTAATCACAGAATTCCAGACTGGGTTCGGTTGGGAGGGACCTTAAAGCTCATCTTGTTCCACCCCCTGCCATGGGCAGGGACACCTTCCACTAAAATGTTAATATTTTCCAACAAGAGGAATTCCCTGACATCTGGGCTTACGGAAAAAGAGGGAATAAACTAGTGTACTTGTCAGGAGGAGGGCAGTGAGGATGCCAGCTACTTCTTCTCTGCATCTTCTACTTGTCTGCAATTTGTTAAAGTCCTAAAATCAGGCAAAACACCTGGAGCCAAGTCCTGGCATTTTGAGGAAATGGCTTTAAAAAATGCCTACATATTTAAATAAACTGACTGAACGGTCACAGTTCCTGTTTATTACGTGCCTCCACCCAAATCCAAACCTCAAAACTTTCCAGTAAATCCAATGTGCAGAGATTTGGACCATGTCCCACCTTGGTGCCATCCCAGCCCCTCCATCAGGAGCAGAGTGTTTGCACTGGAATTGTGTTAATTCTGTTTTTTGTGTGGAGCTTTTCATCTGCATAATTTGTTTGGTGTCAGAGAAGAGCTCTAGTCTTTTGTCACTGATTTTAATGGAACTTTGAATATTCCAGGTATTATATATCAATATATGCAGGAAAACAGTGTTTCTCAGGTGCTGATGCAGGGGAGCAGCCCTGGCTTAGAGAGGCAGCAGAGTAGAACTGCTGCATATTTTTGTTTTGCAGCATTGCCCTGGTAAGGATGAGCTGATTTCAGTGATTCTGGATAATTTGCAAATGAGCTGCTTAAAAAATGTGGCATCCCTGGTGTGATGGGTACCTAAAACCTGTATATTTGAATGTGTGGCTGTGAATGGAGACTTGTGTTCAAGCAGAGGGATCTGAGAGTGTGTGTGATGATCATTGAAATATCATTGTAATAATGAAAGGCAAACTGGGAGCATTTAGAGGGGAATTGTCCTTGTTTAGTGGCTTAATCATTTGTTGTGCTATTTTTAAAGCTGGAATAGTTCACAAGAATAGTAGGAGAATATGCTTTATGTATTATTTGAGGGGCTGCTATATAAAAAAGGCTGAAATGAATAAATTTAATAATTCAGGTCTCTCCACCATCATCTGCAATATTTGCAGATGTGCTGGATCTGTATGTTACAGATACTCTTTTTCCTGCCAGCAGCTTCCAATCCTGTTCTGCTGAGTGCAGAGCACACCAGGGAGGAAAAGAAGTGAGGTAGACTTGGATTATGTGGTTGCCAAAATAATGGTGACAGTCAGGTGTGTCCAGAAGAGATGCAGGGGTGAGCAGGAGCCCTGTTTATGGTCAGATGCTGGAGGTACCTGAGGCTGATCTGGCATCTCCAGAGCTCGCTGACATAGCTACAAAGTGGTTTATTTTGTCCCTTAATACTGATTTCAGGTCAAAAGCTGCTCTGCCCCGTGTTCAGTGATCTCTGCTGCAGCCCCTGGGAGTGTGGTAAGGGAGACAGGGAGAGCAGGAACTTCCCTGTGCCTCCCCTGGATGCTGCTGGTGTTCCCAAGGCAGCCCCTGGGTGGGAGAGGAGCCTTTTATTGGTCATGTGTCTGTGGGAGGAGGAGATTCTGGGTTCTTCTGGGATGCTCTGGCTGAGGCTGTTCTCTCTGCCTTCCCTAACACAGCTTTTCACATCAGATAAAAAGTAAAATCTCGCTGTAACCTTCAGTCTTCAGACGTTCTGTGCATTTCCGCAGGAACGGGAGCAGCTGCCTGTGGGGAGGCCAGGAAAGCCTCTTCCCCTGGCACTGAGTTTGTGCTGATGCACCTTTCTCAGAATCCAGGGCATGCAGAAACCAAAGCTTGGGGGAAATCAAGGTGCTGGGTGTGAGTGAGGAGGGGCAGCCTGAGGAGCTGCTGTTCCAGCCTGCGCTGCCTGCGGGGAGTTCATTAGGGAGAAATGAAGAGACAGGGTTTAAATTATAATCCTCTTACTTTCCCAGAGCTGAATGCCCAGAGATTTCCCTCATTGGAGGGTTGCAGTTGTTTGGGTTGCAGTGATTGAGTTGTCACATTGATTGGATTTGGGGCTGTGGGAGGGCAGAGCCAGCCCAGCTCCACAAAGAAATGATGATTCACAATTAAAAGCCACATCCTTGCTGTCACCAGCACTCCACACTTGTGAGCCAAGTGACGGATTCTGCTGCTGTGGGGGATTTCTTCACCTGTGTCTGAGGCCAAATTCCTGCTGTCCAGGCCAGTGACCCACGGGAAAACTGCAAAAGCAGCCTCAAGGGCTGGTGTATCAACACAGCCACTCCCCTGCTCCCTTTGGGGTTTTCCTCAATGAAAATCGTTCAGCAGCTGGAAGGAAGACCAAGTCTGGTTGTTAAAAACAGGGATAAGAGGAGATTCTCCCTCCTGTACTTCGCTCCAGGGGCAGCTGCCTTTGCTCTTAGGGGCCTGTGTGAGTTAGAATTTATAAATCTAGGGACAGGACCCTTATAAGGTACAGTATGAAGAACACTGACTGTGCCTCGGAATGCCCAGCTGGGGGGTTTGAATCAATATTTAGCACTCAACCAGGTCAGGGAATGGCTTGGGAACAGACAGATTTTATGCAGGTTTTATGCAGGAGAAATGAGGGTGGGCTGGGGGTGTTGTGTTGTGTAGGGGAAGAAATGGATCTCTTAACAGTTTTATCCTCTTTCCAGACCGTGCATGTTTTTGGTATTTTAAGTCTTGACATTAAATAATAATAAGATATTTTTGAAAATGTGTGTGGTGGCACTTGGGTGAGTTTTTAGCTGGGTGCTCTCCATCAGTGGTGCAGTGATACATGAGATATAACAAGATGTTAAATCACCTGGGCAAGGGACCTGCAGCACCACGTTGGTCTGTGGCCATGCAGAAAAAGCCTTTGGGGCTGCCCGTGGCCCTGGCAAACCCTCTGTTGTTCTGATCACTCTGCCCAATTCCTCCCAGGAGATTTAAACTCGGTGCTGGTGTCCAGGGGGAGCTGGAGCCGTGGCTATGGGGCTGGGAAGTGACTGGGAATGCAGAGGTTTGGGACTGGGAAGTGACTGGGAATGCAGAGGTTTGGGACTGGGAATGCAGAGGTTTGGGACTGGGAATTCAGAGATTTGAGACTGGAAATGCAGAGGTTTGGGACTGGGAATGCAGAGGTTTGGAACTGGAAATACAGAGGTTTGGGACTGTGAATTCAGAGATTTGAGACTGGGAATGCAGAGGTTTGGAACTGGGAATGCAGAGGTTTGGGACTGGGAATTCAGAGGTTTCCTCCCAAGGTCACGGCGCTGGCAGCGGCCGCGCAGCTCCTGAGTCACGGTCATGTGCTGGAGCTGCTGCGGGTCCAGTTCTCCTCCTCATGTGTAACTTCAGTAAATATAGACCCAGCAGCCTTCCCTGAGCCGGGAGGATTCGGGAATTTGCCACAGGGATTAACCCCTTCCCAGCCAAGCCAGCCACAGCTCAGCAAGTGACATCTTTCTGCCCGGGGCTGGAAGGGTTTTGTTCCCAAAAGATTTTTCCAGAGGCAGAGCTGGGTGACTCAGCTCTTCTGAGCCTGATGTGTGTACTTTGCCTGTTTATTCCCAGGACAGGCAGTCCCAAGGGAGTCATGTTACGCTGCAGGCTCAGTGTTTATTAACCAGCTCGGGCCTGAGCTAAGAATAACTTTTTTCAGTTGTTTTGTTGATAGTGATTATTTTTCCTTGCTTAGCACAGGCAGCAGCTCGAGGTGGAAACAGTCCAGAGCAAGGATTTTCCCAGCAAGTTGTGGGAATACATAAACACTCTGCTATTATCACCTTCCTCCCCTGAACAGCCACAGCTGAAACATAAAATCAGGAAGGTGAGAGCTTTAAGGGAAGCAAATTGCTCTGTCTTGAAGTGGAGCCGCTCAGCAGCACTCTGTCCTCTCCCAGCAGTTATTTGAACTTCAGGGATTCAGTCCAGCCTTTAGATACTTCAGAACTAACATTTGTCTGCAGAGCATTACTTGCTTCCCTGCCTTCCCCTCCATGGGGGTTTATTTAGGGGATTTTTGGAGCATTTCCTCGCTGATCTCTTCATTCCCTCATTCCAGCCCCGGTGCACGGAGCCATGTGGGGCTGCACGTGACCACGTCACTTTCTGTACCCATTTAGCTGCTTGGCACAGAAAAAAGCCCTTTGGCAGATGAATAGATGCAATGCTTTAATCAGCTGATGTGTATGAAAAGCAGCAGAGTGCTGTGATTTATTCTGTTGGATCTTTGATAGTTTATTTAGGCTCCTACAGCTGATGTGAAGTTAATACCTGCAGAAATTTATAAACCACTTTTCCCTCTCTTTTCTTTCTCCTATTATGGTTTTAACACAAATACCAGTTAAGGCAACATCCCTCTGGTTGGAAACATGTGAAGCAGAGGCATTTGTTGTTGTGCAGTAGTTGTAAAACATACTTATTTAGGTGATGTTTGTGGTCTCCAGTGGGATTTATATTGCACTTGTTCCTTACTTGTGACCTTGCACCCATGGGGGTAATCTGTCCAAAACTGGCTTGGTTGATGACGCCTGAATAGCAGAAACCCTTCTGTGGCCTCTAGTTAAACCTTTGTATGTTTTTTTCTTTATTTATAACTTCATGCTGTGCTCATTCTGGTAGGGTTTAAATACTAAAGCAAGTTTAAACCTGGATTGTGTCACAGTGTCACAAGTGACATGTCACCAATGAAGTGCCTTCAGCACCGTGTTTCCAAATACCTGTTTTATAGTTTTACTGCTAAAACTCAGAGGATTTTTAGGCTTAGTGACAGCTGTGCTCCCTTTCTCTCACATTTCCTTTGGCTTGGGTGATTAAAAGAAAAAGGAGGCTGTTTTGGAGGTGGGTACAGACTTTGGGGCACAATCAGATACCTGACTTATCCTCTGGGAGTCATATCAGAGCTCTGCTCTGTCACATGCAGTTTAAGCCTGAAGAAAGTTTTCATGAGCCTAAAGATGGGGAGGAATAGTAGATATTTTCTTCTCTTGTTGCTGAGGTGCTGTGGGAGCAGCAGTTTGGAATGAGGTCTCATCTCCTGAGGAGCTGGAGGCACAAGGAGACAGTGATCAACTGGTGCATTTATTGGTATTGTTTATTTAGAATATTTCCCAACACAGTCACCTACCCTGTGTGCTCACTGCTGGCTGGTGGGAGAGATAAAGGGAGAATGACTTTAAACTAAAAGAGAGTAGGTCTAGGTTGGATATTAGGAGGGAATCCTAATCCTGTGAGGGTGGGGAGGCCCTGGCACAGGCTGCCCAGAGAAGCTGTGGCTGCCCCTGGATCCCTGGAAGTGCCCAAGGCCAGGCTGGATGGGGTGGGAGCAGCCTGGGACAGTGGGAGGTGTCCCTGCCCATAGCAGAGTGAGAAAGGGACTGGGTGAGGATGATTAAAATCCCTTTCAACCCAAACCCTTCCATGGTTCCATGATAGGAACAGCAGCATCTGGACCTGTGGAAGAAGCTTTAATCTTACATTGGGCAGAGATCCCAGATGCAGAAAGTGAGCAGCAGGATACTACAAAGGCAGGACAACTTCTCCAGGTTCTGGGTGAAAAGAGTTTCCCCACTTCTTAGCTTTGGGTTGTTCATTCTGGAATGACACTGGCACCACCAGCTCCAGCAGAATCACTCATCAAGTAAAAGGGGAAAAGAGTTGATGCTGCATCTGACATCTCAAAAAAAAAATAAAATTAGAAGGCTTCTTTCCATTTAGTTGTTTGCATTAATTAGGTTTTGGCAGTGGTGAAAAGGGAGGGAAGGGCTGGCTGGAGTGGATTGGATCGGGGAACTCTGAAAAAGAAAAGGAGGGACAGGGCAAACCTGCCCTGCCCACTCCTCAGAGGATGCTGCTGCCATCAGGAGCTGAGCAAAGCATTTAATTGCTCTTGAACCAGAGGCTGTACTGCTGTATTGGTATAAACCCCTCCAGAACAACATTGTCCAGCTAAATACCCTGCCCAGTGTGTTTGGTGTCCTGGATCACAGTAAAGACCTGGTGATGTACTTGGAGACACACCTTTTATCATCATTTTGACCCAAAAAGCTGTGAAAATGAGGCAGAAGCTAGCAGAAGGTCCTGCCTAGTTAAGTTTTGTGGTAGGAGCCGTTTCCTCATGTGTCTGTGGAGTCGTGTCTAAGTTTTGCTTTTTAAAAAGCATTTCCAGTGTGGTCCCAGAGTAGGATGGGATGGGGCTATTTTTGGGCTGTGCTCATTCCCCTCATCCCCTCTACCATGTTTTGGGAAGGAGTGTTTGTTATATTTGTTGTATTTTGCCTTTTCTTTTTCTTTTTTTTTTTTCTTTTTTTTTTTTTCCTTGAGACCAGGGCAGTGAATTGATCAGGGTTGAATTGTTTCCAAACTGTATTTTCATTTACCTAGTGTTGCACTTTAATCAGCAGGTGATTAGTCCAGGGATGGATAAGCAGAAATAAAAAGAGACAATGCAAACTGTACCCCTGTGCTGGCACTTCTGGGGCAGCTCTGGGAGTCTCAGGACAGGAAGGACTTGGAGGGGCTGGAACATGTCCAGGGAAGGGAACAGAGCTGGGAAGGGGCTGGAGCTCCAGGAACAGCTGAGGGAGCTGGGAAAGGGGCTCAGCCTGGAGAAAAGGAGGCTCAGGGGGGACCTTGTGGCTCTGCACAACTCCTGACAGGAGGGGACAGCCGGGGGGGTCAGGCTCTGCTCCCAGGGAACAGGGACAGGAGGAGAGGGAACGGCCTCAAAGTTAGATTGGATACTGGGAAAAGTTCCTGCATGGAAAGGGTTGTCCAGTCCTGGCACAGACTGCCCAGGGCAGTGGTGGAGTCTCCATCCCTGGTGGGGTTTAAAAGATGTGTAGCTGTGGCCCTTGGGGACATGGTTTAGTGGTGGCCTGGCCAGTGCTGGGGAACAGTTGGACTTGAAGATCTTAGAGAGCTTTTCCAGCATTACCAATTCCACGATTCTATGGTTCTTGAGAGCAAAGGCTGTTGCAGGCTGGTGGCTGGTTTTTATGCCATTGCAATAATAAACGATTTAAAAAAATAATAATGTAAATTATAATGTTTTTTTCCAAAAAGAATAAGGAAAAAGGCGCTCTGAAAAGTTATTTCTAAATGTCTCGTTAAAATGCGTCATCGGCAGAGCTCCAGAGCTCCAGTTTATTGTTACTTTGGGCAAATAACACTTGGGGAGAGCATCTGGTGGGATAAATTGTTATAGCCCATGGAAATGGGTGGAAGTAGGAAAAATGTGCAGAGCTTGTAGCCACGGCCTGCCTTCCATCTGGGATGATTTTGGGCTGTTCCATTGCGTTGGAAATGCTTTAATGCAGCAGCAGCTTCTGTTAAACACACTCAAGGTTGTTTCTTGCTGTTTGTCTGATTTTGGAGGATTTATTGGCAACATCTACAGTTCTGGCTTTCCTTGGAAGCTGGTTCAGGGGAGGCTTTTGGAAACAGGTGGCCAGGCCTTCGGACATGCAGGGTTTTGGTGACACTGTGTCGTTGTTTTCCACTGCAGCACTTGGGGAGCTCAGGTGATAAATAGTAGCAAACTCTGACTTACAAAATAGTAGTAAACTCTGACTAATAATTATTAATGGATCTGTTAGTTACTAGTGGAGCTACAGGCTGTTCCCATGATAGGCAGTGTTGATGAATTGGTCCTCAACAGAGATGGTTTCTCTGTTGCAATCTTTTCATGTGTCAATCCCTCCACCTGATAACATGTTCTGTTCCTGGTTTTTGGGATGAATCATTGGATCCACTCACTTTGCTTTTCTTGTACCCTGGCAGGCTCCTTATCCCTCAGGACAGAATGCAGCTCCCACCACGCTGGTGTACCCTCAAGCCCCTCAAACAATGAACACGCAGCCTCAGACCCGCTCGCCGGTAAGGAGCCCACGCTGGCCTCATCTGCTGCTCTCTCCTCCTTGTTCGTGTGTTTCTCTGTCTGTGTGTGTCTGTAGCACGGGGCTGGTTCTCTGGAAAGCCCATTTCACTTACCTGGAAGCACATCCTGAATGGCAAACCTTGATTGAGTTTTTCAGACACTATCCTGGTAGGATAATTTTCCTTCTAAAGTTCCTAAAGAAGCAATGGAGGGATTCTCATCTACCTTCAAATAACACCATTTATTTTTAGCCTAGTTGCTTTCAGGTTCACTTCATTATAGAGTTCAGGTTCATTGCCAGAATCTTTCTCTTTTCTTCTTTTTTTTCTTTTTATTTTTTCTTTAAGGATGTGTTTTATGCAGGGATAGACCAAAGATCAAACACAAGCAGTTCTCTGCAGCAGCACTCGGTCTCCAGTGGCCTCTGGGCTTTGCTCCCAAATCAGTGCCATCGATCAGTTCTAACCCTGGAGGTGCTCACATGTAACCTAGAGCTTCTGTGTACTGAGATCTTTTTGTGCTTAGCCCCTTTCTCATCCAGCTTCAGGCTTGATCATCCTTCACAGTCTGGTTTTTGGGGGTGGGTGTTGATTGTGATACTGCTCTGCTGTTGTAGGACTTCAGTTCCCCACACCAGGTACTTTCTGGGGATTCTCTGCTTGTAGCACAGCTCCACATGATGTTAGAAGACCCTCCTAGGGCATCAGAGGCTTTGCCCAGCTTCTGGAGGCATGGTGGCTTCCCATCACCACATCTCAGGGCTCCATCAGCCGAGGGAGCAGCAATCCTGCACCTCCTGCCCTTCTGTGTTAGGACACCTTCAGGTTGCCTATAACCCCCTGGTGCCTTCCCAGCACTCTTCTCTTTTTAGAGTAGGGTGAACACTCCTGGAGCAAACTGAAGCCTCTGAGACAGAGGAGTTTATCCACTAAACACGTACAAATACAGATGTACCCAGGGCAAGGATCCCCAAACCTGCAACATCACTGGGGCACTTGGCCAGCTCTGGAGGTTCCCCCTCCAGGACATGCCAGGGTTTGTTCTGAGGCCTCTCAACCTCTGCTGATGAACAAGCCAGGTAATGCTGACTTTGAAGTTCTTTGATGTGGACAGCTGGGAATTTGTCCTTAGTGCCCCATTCTGATCAGTAATGCAGGACACTGCTGCTAAAACTCTTTCCCCAGTAAGTATAATCATCTTTCTCTTTAATTGTTGCAAAGCACAACTAAGCTGGTATGGTTAGAAGTGGAGCAAAAACTTGACTGAAGAGCTGCATCTCTAAACCAGTTTTTTTGACAGCCCAGCAGAACAGTGCCAATACATTGCACAGAAAACTGGAAGAGGAGGAAGGTTTTGGAACAGAGTCCGGTTTACAGGTCCCTGGCTGGAAGAGGCTGGATAAAATACTGCATTGTAAGCAATATAACAAACTGTACTCCTTCTTGCAGGCAATTGTGCCCACGGCACTGTTTTTATTTCTTCTTCCTTTCTTTATTATATATATTTTTTTACCACATCCTTTTTTGTTGGCTACAGAAATGCACTGGTTTTGCTTCTTTGCTGAAAGCACGAGCTGCCGTGGCAGCCTCTGCCAGGTGAGGTGGTGCCACAAGGGCCCAAAGCTGAATTACAGCTGGGGAGTCTGCCCTGGGGTAGGACAGAGGCCAGGGCCCCCTGGGCTTTGTCACTCAGCAGAGAGAGAATCTGCAGGAAATTCGGCCAGTAAATGTCAAATTTTTAGGGTTCTGGCCCCGTAACTGAGGAGATCCTGAGGAAGAATTTATCTGCACCTGTCAGCCTTGTTTGTATTGTCCTGAGCTCTCCTGTGTGCAGGTTTTGCCATGTGCTCTGCTAGTGCCCATCTCACCCCATGACTAAAAGCTGCTCCCACCCATCACATCTCATTCCACCTCCCACCCCAAAGCAAATGCAAGACTAGCCCAGGCCTGAGCTACTCCTGCATTTGGTTCTTCGCTTGATTTATTTATTTGTAATTTAATTTTTTTTAGTTTATTTTTTAACCGTCCCATTTGGTGGTGAGGGGAGGGTGAGGAGGGGATGAGGAGGGTGGCAGGGTGGCTGTGCCATCCCTGGGTTTCTGTCGTGCTCTGGCACGGCCAGGGTGGGCAGGCAGGGCTGATCCAGCCCCTCCCTCGAGCCAGAGCTTCCTCCATCCTGCTCTGCATCCAGGGCTGCTGGAGGTGCAGAGCTCAGGCTTTGCTGTTCCCCCAGGACAGCTGCCTTTGCAATCCGTGTTTGCTCCCCGTTAGCATCGCTCCCATGGTGGGAATTGCAAAGCTCCAGCTGGGGAAGGAAAACAAAATCCGGGTCCTTCAGCACTGCTGAAAATTCCCCATTAGCTCTTGGCCACGCCAGCCCCCATCTCAGCAACACAAACTGTCCGATTTTAGGACTTCTGCCAAAAAAAGATATGCTGGAGAGGGTGCTGGAGCAATCCAGGAGGGGTGAGGTGTGCCAGCCCAACATCTGCAGGGAGAGAACATTCCTGTGTCCATGGAGCAGGACTGTAGGGAGGGGGGAATGGGGCAGGAAGGTTGGACCCAGGATTTATAAGGTTTTCCTGTCTTCATCAAACAGAGAAAAAACAACCCAAAGTGTCTATTTGAAGCCAGCAGTGACTACTACAGTTTGTTCTGTTGCTTACAGCTATTAACAGAAATAATTACTATCAAACAGAATTATTTTTAAAAAAATTTAAAATCAAGAGCCAGTGGTGACCAGTGCAAAATAGATGAGGGCATTTTTCACTAACTTGGAGCATTTATTTTATTTCTTGTAACACACATTACTTTCCACCATGGAGTAAACTTTGGCTTCTTCAGATATAAACTTCCAGCTCTTGTTTTAGGTGCAGTGAGAACAAATCTTTTCTGTGCAACAGGGATGAGAGAGGTGCCTTGGCCCTGAAATGAAGCAGTACAAGGTTTCTGCATCCCAACATTCTCTTTTTGGCTGTTTTCTTTCATTGGTGTCTAACACAGAATGTGCAGCCCCATGGAAAGGCTCGACCCTTCCAGGATACCTTTAGTCCCTTTTCCCAAACACAAAATATTTGAGGTGGTTTAGGGGAAGTTCTTTGGGAAAATAAGGACTTGAAGTGCTTTTATCTCCAGAGACTCATCCAGGTACCTGTTTGTCCTCATCCACAGAGCCACTGGGAGAATGCTGAGAGGCTCTGAGTCCTTCTGTTTTATTAAAGTAGAAATTACAGGTTTTTAATTTCACAGGGCGACCATGCTTTGCTTTTTTATTCTTCATTTTAAGGCTTAGGGAAAATTTTCCAGGGTGAGAAAACTATTTGGTGAACCAGTGCAGGTCATTCTTTGTAAACTCTTGTCCCAGGAACAGTCTGTGTGTCCACATTTACTCATTTCTGAAGGTTTTTATGACTTTCATCTGAGTGTCACCAAGTGCCACCATGAGGTGAAGGTAGAACTAATATATAAACACCAGGATTAGCAGAGTAGTTCTTGGAAATCTTTAAATCTAGGCAATTTAAGTGTTTATAAAGGAAAAGATCAAATGGACCAGTGAACATTTATGCTTTGCTTCGTGTTTGATGGCATTAGAGGAGCTGTAAGGCCTGCAAGTGAACCTGGGCCCACTTTTCCTTATAGAAAATAAAGTTATTAAGAAAGTCACTAATTACTAGCCAGTTTTGATCCCTGTTTTGAGGCAGAAAGTAAACCACAATGAGCCCCTGAGTGAGCAGAGGTGGCTGTGCTGAGCCATCACAGCAGAGGCATATGGTGGCTAAAGTCCACTATGGATGTAGTTGTGGTCACTGCAGTTAATTATTGGAGCTCTTACCAGTAGAATTCTCTGTCTCATTGTGGAGCTCTGCTTGTTACACTGAGAATTAAGGGTTTCAACACCTAACTCAGCTCTGGAAGTGGGTACCTTGTCATCTTTATTTATATTTTCCATTTCTTGCATTCATTTTTATTTCTATTTTAACAATCAGTTCCTTATTGGGAAATGCTTTTACTGTCAACTAAGCATGTTAAATTGGGATTATTTTCCTCTGCCTGTGGCCCAAGTGAGTGGGAGATGATTCAGTGGCCTGAGCACAGGGCTGGGAAGCAGGACCTGCTGTTCTCCATCCAGGCTGCACTGCTGCTGCCTTCGGGGCCCTGGGATAAGCTGATCCTTGGCTTTCAGAGGGTGACACATCCCACTCCTTACTGGGGCTTTGCTGCAACCCCAGTGGAGGAATACAGCTGCAAATGCAGGAGCAGGGGTGGACGTGCCAGGAATGGCTGCTCTTTGCCTCGCAGGGGTGTCCCACAGCCCTGTGCCTCCTGGCTGTCCCCAGCCATGGCTCTCCATCCTCTGCTCCCCCAAAGCCCCGCAACGGCTCCGGCCCGGCTGCTCTAAGCATTGACCTCCACCTCGAGCAGTTTCAGAATCTCCACTGCTGCTTGTTTTCAATTGGTTTTTTGGTTTTATGTGTTCTTCCCAGGCAGGATAAGGAATGCTTGCATCCCTGAGTGCCTTTAGGATCCGGGGCAGTTTTGCTGTTTGTCCCAGCTCCCAGCACAGTGCCCGTAGCGATGTCCATCGTGACGCCTCAGTCCCTGTGTGTCGCTGTCCTGCAGCAAAGCTTTTGACCGTGTCGTTGTTATTTTATTTTCTGTGGGTTTATTTTGCATAGAGTGTGACATTTTGGTTCGTTGTGGTGTTTCTGACTCTTTGTGCCTTTCCTTTTGTGTTTGTTTCTCCCGCCTTTCCTCAGTTTGCAGCGGGGCCTCGACCTGCCCATCACCAGGTACAGTACCTGCCCCTTCGTTATCACCCTGCACTAATTGGCTGGGGGGTGGGGGTGGAGGTGACTCACCCACTAACTCGAGTGGAGGAAAGCAGCCCTGCAGTAGCTCCTGGCACGTGCATAACCCTGCTAACAGCCGCCTGCACCCTGAGTGACACTGACCTCACCCGGGGTCACCGCTCCCATTAACCACCCCACACCCCCAGGGGAGGAGAACCTCTAGGAGTCATTGCCAGGGATGTGTGGGATTCCCTTGCTTTCTCAGATCACTATAAACTTGTTCTGAGTATTTCCAAAAGCTGGGTGGATTCAGTTTCCTGAAGATGTCACCTGACAAAATCCTGCTTTTCCAGCTCGGATCAAAGCAAACAACTTCCCAGGTCCTGCCTTTGTTGTGTGATACACCTGGTTATCTGTCACCATTGCATTGCTTTATGTCATTTTCACTTAGCCCACAAAAGCCAGACCTGTAGGAAACTTTCAGTGTTCCTGTTGCACGACTTGGACTTTGTGAGGAACCACTTCATTATTAAGAAGGAGAACTAGGAATAGCTGTGGCTCATGGAACTCAGGGGTGGCAGAACTGGGACTTCTCCAGTGTCAGGACAGATACACAGGCCCATCTGTCCTAGTCAGGGATTTGTCTTTTCTTCAGCTCCTACACTCCTCTTTGCCAAAAAGCTTATCCTTGGGAACTGATTTTGATGTTTCTTGTAGGTTTTGAAGGAACAGAGGTGGCACTGCTGGTGGGAAAGAGGAGAGGCAGGACAAGGCAGGAAAGCTCTCCCAGAGCTCTCTTGGCTTGGAAGAGGCAGGTTGTTTCCACAAGTTAATAGGAAAAAAAGTCCACTTAATCCTGTGGTGTCAGGACAGGGGCTTGAGGCATAGAAGGTTTGTTCCAGGGAATTATTTTGTTCTCACTTCACTTGTGTTCCTGAGCAGTTGAACACTGGGATGAGCAGCGTGGGGAGAGCAGGTAAGTGTTAGGTGGGCACAGACCCCAAAATCCCCATCATCCTTGTTCCTTCCAGCTCAGGGAGCAGCTGGGGAGCTGGAGCCTTCCAGATCAGGGCAGACAAAGGAGTGTAAGGACATGTGCAGCTAGGACAGTAAGGAGATGTGTAAAATGGGACATGTGCAGCTATTGGCTCATAGGCAAAGGTGGCATGGGACCTCTGGGAGAGTGATTTGTGTACATGGTTGGACAGGCAGGGGCAGAGGAATGTTTGCAGGATGACTTCAGGGGCAGCCTGGGCAATGATGGGGGCATCAGGATCTTGTTTAGATACTTTTGTTGTTGACCTTAACTTCAGGTGGGTGTTTATACTGCACAATACAGAGAGTGCACTACTGCTCTGCAACTCCTTAGTTCCTTCACGGGTCATTCCTAAGGGATGTATTCAGTGGGAGCCATTTCATGTTCTCCTAAAATTTACTGAGCTTTCTCTGAGCAGGTTTTGGCCCTCGAGTCTTGAGGCAGCACAGCCTTGGAGGAAATATTCCCATGACTGGAGCTTTACTGGTGGGACTTCGCCACCAGTCTGTCAGAATGGGATCCAAAACTTTCCTTTGGACTCACTTGTGGCCTTACTCTGCTTGTAAATTCCAAGTGTTTTCCCGATTTTATCACAGTTAGATTTTTGTCTCTGTTACATTTGAATGTGCTTATAATGATCTGTGAGAAGCTGTCACCATTAGAAAAATATTCCAGGCTTTATTCCCAGTTACATCTGTCATGTGCTGCACCAGCACAGGCACAGAGGAACCTGGGCTGTGGATGAGCTGTTTGTTTCCTTTAACCCAAAACACCTCTGGTGTGGACTGGGGGTGCAGACAGGGATTTTGGCCTCTGCCATGTGCAGGAGGGTCATGGCTCTGGGAACAAGTTCATCCTAAACCCGGCACTCACTCACTGGATGCTCAAGACCAACGTAAATAATTATCCTCACATGAGAGTTTTTAGACTTGGTTAAACTGTGTAACACGAGCTGAGAGCTTTGAGACTAAGATTCCTAAGCTAGAAAATGCTAAATAGGTAAATTGGCCTCAGCAGGGCTAATATTTACTGCAGCAACTCCACATTCCCTTTGAAGACAGCTGCAGCACTGTGGGGTTTGCAATTCCCTGTGTCCATCCCTGCTTTTATTAACATGTGCCTTGTATTGATTCTGGGTCTACTTCAGGCAAATAATGGATTGTTCTTCAATGTTACTGCCTGTAATTATTAGATCTTTAAGGTCCTCAAATGAGCATGATTTAAGCACCTGAAGTTGAATGACAGCTTTATGAGCAGGGTTTTTTCCTGGGTGGAAATTCCTGCCCTGGAGTTGGACAGTTACAGTGGGAGTTGGTGGAGCCAGTTAATGCTGAAAGAAGGATGACCCCACTGTGTGAGAGAAAATAGCAGAGATTTAGGGTGTTAACAATAGTGGCTGAAGGGAAATGAAATAATTGCCACAGTTCTGACTGGAAGTTAAATGTGCATCAGTAATCCCTGATTCCAAGATCACGCACTGAGAATCTGCAGGAAAACCTCCCTTTACAGGAGACAGAAAACAGCCCCTACAAAGTGTTTGGGGCAGTATTTTGCACGGACTTTCCCTGTTTTTTCTTTCTGAGTGAGGCTCTGGAGTCACTTTGTTGCTTCTGATCCTCACAAAACACAGTTGACAACAGCAGTTTTCTTCTAACCTGAGCCCCAAAATGCAAATTTTTGTTACATTTGAATCTGCCTGAAACCCCTTCACATATGAAGTGACTTGGGGAGCGTGGGGTTTATTTTAGAAATGGGTACTCAGAAGAGGCTGGCGTAATTAAAAGCAGAAAGCAGAAATACAAATTGCAATGTGGTTGTTTCCTTTTGACTTGAACTGTGTTTGAGACGGATTGGCTGCTCATTTCTCAGCCTCTCACTTGAGGTTGTTGGTGGAGTTTATTCCAGTTTTAGCTTGGGGTTTCTTGAGTTCCTCTGGGTGTAACTGGTACAACAGAGAATGGGCTTGGCTGGGTGCTGCTGTGGCAAAGCTTTGGGACTTGGAGAGGTTGGGAGTTCACTCCCTGAACTGACCCAGCTGACCATTTTGTAGCTTTTTTGGGGTATTTCAAGTCAGAAAGTGATGGGAAACTGCTGCAGCCACTTCCCTGTCTGCATCCATGAGTGTATGAAGAAGCTGCCACATCTAAACACCAAAAAGGGCTTTTCCCCTTCATTTTATCATTTAGTAAATAATAAAACTGAAAGTCTGAGGGGAAGGAAACGAGCCTTGCCTTGAGCCAGCCAAAAGAGCTGCACTGAGGTGCTGGGGAAGCAGGACCTGGGGGTTTGTGCTGCAGCTCCTGCTCCTGGAGGAGGGACAGCACGAGAGGAAATGGCCTCAAGCTGCAGCAAGGGAGGTTTGGGTTGGATACTGGGAACATTTCTTGATGGAGAGGGTGGTCAGGCACTGGAAGAGGTGGAGTCAGCATCACTGGAAGTGTTCAAACAATGTGTGCATGTGGCACCTGGGGACATGGGTTAGGGATGGACTCGATGATCTTAGAGGGTTTTTCCAACCTAAACAATTCTGCAGTTCTCTGTTCTTCACATCTCAGGGCTGCAGCTCCTCAGTTCTTACTGCATTGCCCATGCAGGCACTTCCTCCTCCCTCCCCCAGGCCAGGCTCAGGTTATCCCACCAAAGGCTGGTGCCTGGTGGCACCAGAAAGACTAAAAATTAATAATAGGGGCACGAGAAGCTTGAGTGAAGTGCAGAGCTTGGGTGACAACTTGTTGAACTTTCCTTTTGCTTCCATTCTCCAAACCTCCCAAAGAGCTCCATGGACCCATCATAACATCCAGCCATGAGCCTAGGAAAAAAGTAGATGAATGCCCATGCTTGCCAGGCTGAGCTTAGCACAGGTTTGTTTTCAGGCTCTTACCCCACATTTCTATTTTTGGTGCAGCTTTGGGTCCAAGGGAGCACTCCTGGCACTGGGAGCCATGGCCTGGAAATACAGAGCACCTGGCAAATCCATGAAAAGCAGTGCTGGGTGATCAGAGGGGGCTGGGGCTCTCCTTGGTCTCCTGCTTTTCCTAGGTGGCACGTTGATCATTGATTTTATTACTCTGAGCACGGAGTGATTGGGGAAGAAAATGAAGAAGATTGTGGTAAATAAAAGGATTTGGGAGGGTTGGGGTATGTGAGCAGTGACTAAAGAGAAAATGGCAAGGAAGAGCAGAGGGATGGGCAGGAGGTTTGAAGTGGAAGAGCCCCAGGCTGTGTGCCACAGAATGGAGCTGCCCTGGGCTGTCCCCCAGCAGGGGAGCCTCAGGAGGCTCCAGGGACCAGCTGGAGGCTCTGGGATTGAGCAGCTGTCCTTGCCCAAGGAGTTCCCAGTGCTGGGAGTTTCCCTGGTGCTCCCAGTTGGTTGTGAGCAGGTTCTGGGGGTGCAGCAGGAGCCTGAGGAGCAGATTCCATGGGTGGAGTCTCCCCATCTCTGGCAGTGGGAGTTTTCCTGCACTGCCCTGTGGATGGAGGTGCTGTTGATAGAGAGAGGTCTCACTTCTGCCTCCAGCCCTTTTCACTTTGCATAAACACACACCTGTGGGGTTTATTAATTTTTTCCAGCCCTTCCTTCCTTTCAGTGAGGCATGTGTTGTACCATACTTACAGCTTAAAAACAACCATTATTCAGTGAATTGCCGTGAAAGAAAGAAAGACATTTACACTTTTTGGTGTCTTTGGATATCAAAAAATCATAAATTCCAGTGATTCTCACCATAAATTCAGCACCTGTACTTGGTTCATGCCACGCTCCTGCATCTTCCCCACATCTCACAGCCACACAAAGGTTTTATCAGAGCAGGGCCATGGCAGGCTGTTGTCCTTCTCATTTGCTTTCTCCACCCTCACTTGCAAACTTTTCTCCCCAAACAGTTCCCTTCTCCTGGTTCAGGTCACACTTCCAGCGTGCTGGGGACAGCTCTTCATCCAGGTTGACAGGACTGGACATAAAATCATTGTGCTCACCTTAACAATGTCTGGTTACCTGAAAGAGAGTCATCCAGGGCTTTCCTGGAGAGATTGTTTGCTGTGGGGAACAGCTCAGGTGTCATGAAGTCTTCAGCAGCACCAGAATGGCCATTTTAAGCTCGTTGTCATGTTGAGGATAGAGACATCACAACTTCCTTCTGTCCTCCCTACCCTTCCCAAACCTGGGGTGGATAATCCCAGCTCATCCCTTCATTCCCCTCTCTTCTTTTCTCACTCCTCCTGGCAGTTACTCCCTGTAACACATCACTGCACAGCAGCCAGCAGGATTCAGTGTGATGTGTGGTGGCCTAATTATTATTATTACTTTTTACTGAACAGTTAAATATGAGGCATTTCTTCCCCTCACAGTCTTGGTGCAGAAAAGGAGAGAAATCCATGATTGGAGCCAGGGTTTCTGCTTTATCTGCTCTCTCTGTACCACTGAAAGAGACCAGAAGGAGGAATATTTGATGTTTTAGAAACAGAGTAAACATAAAGTCTTTCTGTAGTGTCATATTTCATGCAGTAAATAATGGTTTGATTGGGTTTTTTTTGTTTTGTTTGTTTTTTTTTTTTAAACTTTTATACTTCCATATGAAACTTTCCTAGGAGAGTTCTGACCCTGTGGGACTCTGGCAGCAGAGTCCATGGTACCACTCAGTGTCTTTTCCTGGCTGTTTCTGGAAAGGATGAGTCAGAGCAGGGCAGAAGCTGACTGGAACTGTGTGCATTTAGGGTGCATGTTGTATCCTATTCCTTCCTGTTGATCTGTAAGCTGTTCCATTGGCTTTCTTTCTGTTTCCTGCTGCTTTCTTGCTTCGTTATTGAAGGGAGGATTCAGACCTATACAGGTAACTCTAACACCTGGTTCTGCATGGCATCAGTGTCTCTCACCTGGTCACTCCTCTGTCAGTGAATGCCTCAGCGTGCGGTGCATCCCTCACCTCCTGAGCTGCAGAGCCAGAGCCTGCAGCCCAGTGCCCATCCCAGGGTGCAGAGCCAGGGCCTGCAGCCCAGTGCCCATCCCAGGGTGCAGAGCCAGGGCCTGCAGCCCAGTGCCCATCCCAGGGTGCAGAGCCAGGGCCTGCAGCCCAGTGCCCATCCCAGGGTGCAGAGCCAGGGCCTGCAGCCCAGTGCCCATCCCAGGGTGCAGAGCCAGGGCCTGCAGCCCAGTGCCCATCCCAGGGTGCAGAGCCAGGGCCTGCAGCCCAGTGCCCATCCCAGGGTGCAGAGCCAGGGCCTGCAGCCCAGTGCCCATCCCAGGGTGCAGAGCCAGGGCCTGCAGCCCAGTGCCCATCCCAGGGTGCAGAGCCAGGGCCTGCAGCCCAGTGCCCATCCCAGGGTGCAGAGCCAGGGCCTGCAGCCCAGTGCCCATCCCAGGGTGCAGAGCCAGGGCCTGCAGCCCAGTGCCCATCCCAGGGTGCAGAGCCAGGGCCTGCAGCCCAGTGCCCATCCCAGGGTGCAGAGCCAGGGCCTGCAGCCCAGTGCCCATCCCAGGGTGCAGAGCCAGGGCCTGCAGCCCAGTGCCCATCCCAGGGTGCAGAGCCAGGGCCTGCAGCCCAGTGCCCATCCCAGGGTGCAGAGCCAGCCCAGTGCCCAACCCAGGGTGCAGAGCCAGAGCCAGCCCAGTGCCCATCCCGGGATGCAGAGCCAGAGCCAGCCCTGTGCCCATCCCTGGGTGCAGAGCCAGGGCCTGCAGCCCAGTGCCCATCCCGGGGTGCAGAGCCAGCCCTGTGCCCATCCAGGGGTGCAGAACCAGCCCAGTGCCCATCCCGGGGTGCAGAGCCAGCCCAGTGCCCATCCCTGGGTGCAGAGCCAGCCCAGTGCCCATCCCGGGGCTGCCAGGGCCACTCCCAGCGCAGGAGGGCGAGCGTGGGGCCAGTGCCAGGGCTTGCTTGGCTGCCTGGGCCTGGCGCGTGTGCCAGGGCAGCACCTCATGCCAGCGTGGTGCAAGGCTTTGGGACCACCCTGGGACAGGTTGCCACCCTTTGGAAAACAGGGCAGGACAAGTGACCTGGATGTGAAGGAGAGACATGAAGTGTCTCTGGCCTCTGTGAAATTCTGGATTTTTAGCTCTTTTGGAGGTAAATTGGAGCAGTTGCCTTGATGTTTTATTTCCCTGGAGTATTTATAAAGGTGGGTTTTTTTAGCAGCCAACCCACCTTATAAAAAGAAAATTAGACAAACTGATTTTTCTAAAGATCCCAGCTATAAAATTCAGGGGATACAAACTAATAATTATTAGTTTGTAAAGTTTCTTGCCTGTTTCTGCCTTGTAAAATAGAAAGCCATAGATGTCCCTGCTGTTCACAGAGAAACACGGACTGTCCTGCAGTTTTCTGGAAGTGTGGCAATCCCTGGAAACTAACACCATAACTATAGTATTGTAAAGATATTTCCAATTCTTTCCCAGGAAGTCTGACCTGTTCTTTATTTTCTCTCCTCTCTCCCTTCCCTCTCCTAGTTTTTTCAGAGGCCTCAGATCCAGCCTCCAAGAGCCACCATCCAGAACAGCAGCCCCTCCATCCGTCCCGGAGCGCAGACCCCGACTGCCGTGTACCAAACCAACCAGCACATCATGATGGTGAACCACCTGCCAATGCCCTACCCGATGCCTCAGGGCCCCCAGTACTGTATCCCACAGGTAAATCCAGCATCCAGGCATCTGAGGAGCTGCAGAGCAACGTTTGCTCCATGGGGGGGTGTCTCAGGAGCTGCCAGGAGGACGTGGGGATGTGTCTGTGAAATCAGGCTGGTAGTTGCATATCATGTGCCAGGGCAGGTTTAGGTTAGGTATTGGGAAAAGTTCCTTCGTGGAGAGGATGATGGGGCATTGGCAGAGGGCAGTGGTGGAGCCACATTGCCCAGGGCAGTGGTGGAGCCAACATCCCTGGAAGTGTCAAAGAAACATGTGGATGTGGCATCTGGGGACAAGGTTTAGGGGTGGGCTTGGCAGTGCTGGAGGAATGGTTAGACTTGGTGATTGTAGGGGGCTTTTCCAGTCTAAATGATTCCAGGATTCTGTGGTTCAGCCTCTGTCCTTTCTCTGTATGAAGTATTTGTTCTGTGCATGGAGGCAGTAGAAACCAATCACCTTTTTCAGGTCTCCCTCAAAAACGGTAGGAAACCAAGCCCTTGGGAAATATTTAGTGTGTTAAAAATACCTAATTTGACTTAATAGATCCACAGGCACTCCAGAGCCTTGGGCCTCATAACACAGTGTTGCACTCAGGGCAGTGACTCTGTTCTACCTCAGCTCCTGTGTCCTCCCTGCCTTGGCTTTGCCTTACTTTTGGCACTAACATTTGGAGAGGTTTAGGTGGATATTAGGGGAAATTCCTTCATGGAAAGGGTGGTGAGGCACTGGGAGACGATGCCCAGGGCAGTGGTGGAGTCCCCATCCCTGGAAGTGTTCAGACACTTCATCATCCACGTGTGGATGTGGCACCTGGGGACATGGTCAGTGGTGAACTTGGTGGTGCTGCTGGTTGATGGTTGGACTCGGTGATCTTAAAGATCTTTTCCAACCTTAACAATTCCATGATTCTGTGATGCCCAGAGCTGTCATTAACCAGTGTGAGGGTCAGATGAGCCCTGTTTATTGGGGGGGGGGGGCTCAGTTACAGGCTGCCCCAGTCCTTGTACAGTGATGGTTGTTTTTGTTCCCCAGTATCGTCACAGTGGCCCCCCGTACGTCGGGCCACCCCAGCAATATCCTGTGCAGCCACCAGGACCAGGACCCTTCTATCCAGGCCCAGGTCCTGGAGAATTCCCCAATGCCTACGGTGAGTTCTGCTTGGAAACTTCCTACAGTCTTTTCTTGGTGTGTTTTTCTGTTGTCAAGCTGAAGATTTATAATAACAAGCTGGATTAGCATTTGTTTGAACTTCAAATAGCTGCTAAATTTGGTGGTGTCACAGCCCTGATTATTCACTCCTGAAAAATCCCAGAGTATTGTTTGTGTGAGTGTGTCAGGAAAGGCTGCAGCTGCCCAGGATCTCCTGTGACCAGGAATGGGGCTGGTTGTTAGTCCCTGCTCAATCATTATTATTTATTCAGGTATTGTGGGTACATTTGACAGTCTTGGTTTTCACTGTGCCATGCCCTGGCATTACCAGGGGTTAACAGTTCTTATCCCAGTGTTTCTTGTTTGGTGTGTGCTGGGGGATAAGATCAAACCATGTGGGTTTTTCCCTGGATTGATGCTGCAAAGACAATTTAGTCCAGTGGAAGAGTCGGTCACCTCTGCAGAGGCCAAAACTTGGCCTTTTCATGCATTTGGTCACTCACTGCTCCCTGCCCGCTCACACTCTGCAACCTGTTGGGGGCAGAGATATTCTCAGGCTCCCATGGTAATTCTCTGTTGGAATTTTGGAGCCTTGGGGTGAGTGATTCCCTTCCAGGCTGAAGAATAACAGCCCTGCTCCCTTGGCAGAATCACAGTTTGCTCTTCACACACAGAGATCCCTTTGGAGGGAGAGAAAAACCCAGTAGCTTCCCTATGCATCATTCAGAAAGGTCTCTTATTTTTCCTCTTTTCCTTCTTTTATTTATCTGGTCTGTGTGGAACTCATGGGAATCATTGAAAGGTTGCCATGATGCCTTTGAACCTGGTAATGCAATTTCAGAATAGGAGAGAGGGTAATTACAGGGCAGCTACTTCCTGGTGGTTGATCCTAGAGAAAACAGAAGAAATATTGTAATGGTTCTTCAAATCTGATCTACTAGATGAGGAAATTGCCCAGTATTCCTCATTTTTTGTGCTGTTCCAGGTCTGCTTTCTTACTTCCTGCTTGCTTAGTGCCATTTATCTGTCTTCACTCCTGTAATTAGGAAAAGGTTCATTTCCAGCTGCTTTCATCTCCTGGAAGCGCCTGGTTTTTTGCAAAGATCTTGGAATCCTTCAGTCCCAGCTTTAGGTTGCTGCACCTGTGGAGCATCAGTGGGTGAAGCCAGAGCTCTCTGTCCTGCAGAGTTTTCCAGGCAGGGAAGGTTTCACCAAGGATTTGCCTGTACTTACCCACCTTTCCCTCCTGTCACTCCCTTGCTGTGTAAAGGGACTGGGAATGCTCAGTCTCTCTCCAGGTGCTGCCAGGTTTGGGGAACAGCTAAATCTAGTCCAGGCATGGATAATGCTGCTGGCATTGCCTTTTCCATCAACCACAGGACTTGTAGCCAGTGTGGCTGCTGGACATCAAAATCATTGCAGTTTGGCAAGAGACCTAGAGAAGCTGATGAGGGAAAATACAATGGAAGACAAAACTTGTGAAGATGGATGGTGCAATTTTATAACTCAGTTTTGCAGTTTATCATTCTCTGATGTCAGAGAGTTTCTGTACAACACTGGGAAAGACCTTGAAATGATCAGTGGGTAGGAGGGAGAATAAAAGTTGGTGAAGAACTGGAGGGGATCAGAGGGAGCAGAGCAGAGAGCATGGCACTTGCAAATGCACTTGGCTTGTCACAGAAGCTATTTCTTCCCAGAAGTTAGTCTTTTCAGCATTTGGATTTTTAAAATACTTTTCATAAAGGGAGTCATTCCCTGAGTTCTGCTGGAGTTGCCTCTCCAGCAGGGATCACATTACAGGTGGTGTGGTTAAATCTGATTTCTGGGCCTACCAGTGAAAGGAATTCACACCTTACAGGATCTCAGGCTTCTCCTGTTCTCTCACCTTACCCAGGCTCTGCTTGGACACCTGCTCATCAGCAGGGTTCATAGAATCACCAAATCCCAGGATGGTTTGGCTTGGAAGGACCTTAAACCCATCCAGTCCCACCCCCTGCCATGGGCAGGGACAGCTTCCACTATCCTAGGCTGCTCCAAGCCCTGTCCAGCCTGGCCTTGGACACTTCCAGGGATCATGGGGCAGCCACAGCTTCTCTGGGCAACAGTTTTTGATTCCCAGCATGCAGAGATGCTGGTAGAGACTTTGAGGCCAGATCTGGAGTAGCTCTGCTGACCCTGAATCTGTCTCATTCAAAATGAGACATTTCTTGAGTGATTCAGCCTGCCCTGGAGTTTCACTTTGAGCTCCTTGATGCCATGCAGTGCTCCCTGCTTGGACAGGAAAAAATTCCCACTCTGAGGGTGCAGACAGGGAGCCTGCTCTGAGCTGGGGCTTTCCAGCTTTCAGCAGGAGGAATGCATCCTTGAAGTTGTAAATCAGGCTGTGTTGGACTGATGTAATTTGCTTTCTTGGATTTCACCCTTTGCCTGAGATCCAGTGACCTCCCGGTTGGGTTACAGGCACAATCCTGATTTTCATTCCCAGTTACAGGTTAGTTCAGCTGAAGAATAGATCAGAGGCAAGTGCAAGCACTCAGTTCATCCAGCATCCATGCCTAGAAGGGAGAACACCCAGCAGCACCTTACACATTCCCCTGGCACCTGATCCATGGGCAGGAGACAGCTCTGCTCTGCCACCCTGATCTCTGGCATGGTCTTAAAGCACTTGATTATTTATTGAGCCACTCTTTCCACTGGGAATCCATCATGAACCACGAGAAACCATAATGAACCACACTGGCTGTTAGGAACATGATCAGCACCGTGGTGTAATTCTGCACTCATCACCGTGGTTGTGCTTTTTGTGTGTTGAAGCATGAGAAGAACATTGCTCGTAATTAAATTTTCTGGTTATGCTTCCAAATAGGTTGCAGTTGACCTCGCAAATTGTTGTATTGGTTAGACTGAATTTCTCTACAAAGGCAGAAAACCCCTGATAAACCAGCAGCAAATCCAGCAGAAAACCTTCCTGTTTGTCAGGCAGAGGAGTCCAGGGACGGTCTTGCAGTGCCTCTGTGGTATCCACAGCCTCTCAGAAAGGGATGATGTACGTGGCCAATTTTGGGTCGTGGAAATCAAATAAGAAATGGTGACTGAATCTCTTGTCTTGATGGAGCATCAGCTTCTGTTCAGTGGCAGTGGAGCCGAGCAAACGCAGCACTCCCAGAGAGATGCTGGAAGTTCTGGCCAGCTGCACCTCTGCCGTTGGTTGTCTGTCCTGAGCTGATGTTGTCCCTCTGGTTTGTGTCATTGTTGCCCCAGGAACACCCTTCTACCCCAGCCAGCCCGTGTACCAGTCTGCACCCATCATTGTGCCTACGCAGCAGCAGCAGCCGCCGCCTGCCAAGAGAGAGAAGAAGACGGTGAGTGAGGCCTTGGGGCACCCAGCCCCGGGCTCTGTCTTGGGTGGGAGGTGCAAGGACATGAATAACGTTCTTCAGATTAAACCTGAGCTTTACCTTCACTGGAGGCCCTGGCAGAGGGTGCCCAGAGCAGCTGTGTCTGCCCCTGGAGCCCTGGCAGTGCCCAAGGCCAGGCTGGATGGGGGGCTTGGAGCAGGCCATCCCTGCTCCCAGCCTGGGACAGTGGAAGGTGTCCCTGCCCATGCTCTTAAGATGAGCTTTAAGGTCCCTTCCATCCCAAACCAGTCATTTTGTGATTCCCAAAGAGATAAAGTGTAATTAAACATTGCACAGTGCTGTTTTCCATTTTTCTATGGGCACTCTCTGAGTTTGTGACATATCAGCCAATCAAAAAGGAAAATAATTTTTCTGGCTTTAAATAAACATAAACAAAAGCAGCATGGTTTCCCCACGCCTGGAATCCTCACCTGTGCTGCTGCTTAGAGTGTTCCCAAAAAGCCAGGAGGGAATGAGTGAACTCAGCAGTTCAGGAGAATGTTGGGAATTGGTTCAAATGACAAATTAGAAATCATTGAATATTATGCCTTGAAAAAGGTGGAAAACCACTAAGTTGTGGATGTATTTGCAGGCTTGAAAGAACCTGACCACATTATCAAAGTGGATATGGGTTTGGAGAGCACATTCCCTCTCTTTCTAGTTCACTGGGGGGAATTTGAGAGAGGCAGGTGAATGGAATTTAAACTCATCTACAGGTGGATGGTGGGGAGCAGCGAACATGTATGGGGTGAATGTAAGGTTTAACCAGGAAAAGATGATGGGGGCTTGGACTTGTGAATGAATCATTTGTAAAGTACTGAAAAGGAAATTGCAGCAGTATTTGTGTGAGAGTGTTTTGGAAACATTAAAAGAACAGTTTCCTGGGGGTAGAAAAGAATAAAAGGACTTGGACATGTCTCAAAATGCAGACTATTTGCATCTTTGGAGTTTTGAGGGTGATCTGGGGTGACACTTGATTTGGGAGACCGGAAGAACTGAACAATGTGTGAGCTGTGCTTGCAGGAAAGGCCTTTTTGGTGGCTGCTCTCAGCAGCTTTTTTGTCACCTCTTCAGTCCCCAGGAGTCTCTTTTCAGCATCCCAAACACGACATGCCCAGATCCCTGATGCCATTGAAATGCAGAGCTGATCAGACACGCTCAGCTGGGATTAAGGCAGTTCCATGCCAGCCAAGATCGTTCTTTGAGGCAGAAAAGGGATTTTAAATGCCCGAGATGCTTCTCTCTGAATGTGCTGTTTCAGCTTGGTAATTGGTGTTGCAACTGGAGAAATGAGAAAAATTAAATGTATTAAGGTGCACATGCCCACATCCACCATGAGTATTTGAGTACTACAAATTTCCCTTGCAGGCAGGGAAATCTTGTTTTTAATTCCATTGACTCTGTGTCAGGTGGAGGAGAGGGCAGGAATTAGTGCCAACTCTCAGGTCCTTGTTGCTGTAGTTAATGAAATAATTTAGCAAAAAAACTCCATCAAAAATAAGAGAAGCCCAGACTCAACATCTTGAGTACAGTGTGTGTGTTTATGTGTTCACAGCCCAGAGTAAAGCCCCCATCCCACCAAACTGAGTTTGGCAAGTCACAAAACCCTTCTGCAGTTACAATTTTATAGCCCAGAATCCCGGTGGGGTTGGCTTGGAAGGATCTGAAGGACCATTCCCACCCCCTGCCATGGGGCAATTATGGGGTGGTTTCCAGCAGAACCCCTGCACTGGGAAGGGTGATGCTGTCTCTTGGCTTGCTTGGAGTTGCTTGCTTGGATTTCTGCATGGAATTAATCTCGAGTTCAGCCAAGAGCTTTGGAGAAGGTGGGCAGATACACAGAACTCTGTCTTCAGGGTTATCAGAATCTCCAGTTCTTACAGTGGAGATGAATCCCAGACATGCTGGCTCTTCCCCCTGTTTAGGGACATGGATTGGCTCAAGTGTCAGTTGAGGATTCAGTGAGTGTTTTGGAGTGGTTTATTTTGGAAAATATTTTTTCTTCCTATTTTGGGGCTGTGAAGAGACTCAAAAATCCCACTTTTTTCCTAAACACTGCAAAGTTCTAAGGACTTGAGTTTGTTCTTTCAGTTTCCCTTTCCTCCACTCAGTATTTTTGTTTAATTCCTTCTGTTTTGGTGGAACTTGGGACTGATTCACTGATTTGCTTTCCCCCTTTCCCAGAAGTGGGCTGGCAAGGTCAGGGAGTTTCCTGTCAGAGTAAAAGACAGCCTTTTCTCCATTCTTGCCCTTTCCACTACTGGCCAGCTTAGCTTGTACCTAAGCTGTCTCCCACATTTTCTCAGTTGCAGGAAACTCACGTTCCAGCAGCAGAGCAGCCTGTATTTTGAATTACAAGGTGCACATATTTAGACTGAACTGGTGTGGTTGATGATTCAATTAGCTTTTGATTAAATAAGGTGTTGATGAAGGGATGACATGCCATGCATTCCAAACCATGGAAACAAGCCACATCCCAGTGTTCCTGCTGAGCACCAGTTCATCCCAGAGCATCTCCTGCTGGGTGTGGTGGGAGCTTGTGCTGCCCACCCTGCTCTCCACCAGGATAGCAGTAACAGGAGCACTTGTGGGAATTATTCCTTTGTTGTTATTGCAATTCTTTCAATCCTGTAGATCCGAATCCGGGATCCAAACCAGGGAGGCAAAGACATAACAGAAGAAATCATGTCTGGAGGGGGCAGCAGGAACCCCACCCCCCCCATCGTCAGACCCACCTCCACCCCGACTCCACCTCAGGTAAGGAAGGGCTGCGTTCCTCCCCTGTGACCTTTGCCCTGCTGTGCCTCTCCCTCACACCTCCAACCACACCCTGACCATCTCAGAGACCTGGATGCTCCCAAATTATCAATACTCTTCAGCAATTATGTTTTCCCAAGTCTGATCATTCTTAGCAGTCCATAGCTTGTCGATGTGGAGCCCCAGTGCTGCTGTGCTTTCCCCTCCCTGGTTTTCTATCAGCAGTAGATTTTCTGGTTTTCTATCAGCAGTAGATTTTCAGAGCTTTTCAGCATTTCAGTGTTAAAGGAGGAGCCAAAATATCTGTGGGAAAGGAGGTGTCTCTCTTAAGTCTTGTGCACCTGAGGAAAGTCCGTGTCACACAGGCGATTGATTACAGACCTTCAGTTGCATCACTGTTCTTTCTGCCTTTGTGCAGCTGTTTTAGAGTCACCAGAAGATCTGGAGCTCAGGAATTTTCTCACAGAACTGTAATAAGTTATCACACATTTGGGTGTTCAACTTAACACAATGCATTTTGGTAGTGAGAGAAAATTTATAAATATTCAAAATAATTTTCTGTAGCTCTTAAATCCCTTCTTGTTGTACACCTTTGAGTCTGACCCCTTTAAGTCCCTGGTTAGAGGTCAGGAAGGTTCTCCAGCTGATGGCTGGGCTGTAGAGCAGAGCTGGTGCTGGGATGTGATTTCTTCTTCCACGTTCTTCCCTGTTTGATGTCACCAGCTTTTGGCAGCTTTTAAGGTGAAACAGCTTTTTCTGAGCTCAAACCTGCCTTTCCTCTCCGTGTGGGAGTAGATTTTCTGCTGAAAGTTCTGTTCTGAGGTAGGAGCACAGCTCTGTCTGGGAGCACTGCTTGTGCTGGAGTGGGAGCTCAGGATTCCAGGGAGATGTAACTGGAATCACTGAGGTGAAGTGAGAGCCTGGCCTGGAGATCCCTCCCTGGGAGCAGCAGGGTTTCAGCTTTCAGCCATTCCCAACTGAGTCCAATCCTTGCATCTCCTGAAGGCACCAGGTAAACTTCTTTCCATCAGAGAAGACAGTAGGGATGCCAAACATGGGAATCTTGGTAAGATCATCTCCCCATTTCTTCTTGCTACCCGACCTTCCCCGTTGGAAGTGGGAAGAGTTGGAACCAGCCAGGATTTCCTGTGGTATTCCTGCACAGTGCAGTGAATCCAGGCACTTACCTGATCATTCTTACATTCTGAAATCTATTTTAAGGCACTACAATTAAGTCAAACAGAAGGAAATAAATGTGTTTCAAGAAGAGGTTACTAGGCCTGAATTCTGATCAGCTGTAATTTATATGCAGAGCACAGCAGTGATGTCCAATCATCTCCTCCAAGGTATGCAAATATTCCATTGTTTAATATCCAGCCTTCCTTTTGATTAGGTGCTTGGAACCACTTTTGGTAATCACAGAAGAGCTCTGAAATTGGGCTTACCAGAATAAGTTCATTAGTGTAACATAACTGAAAATTTAAGCCCACTTAAGCCAGGAAATTCAACATTATTGTCCCAACAGCTTCTCTAAATCAAGTCTTCGGAGCACGTTTAATATCTTGGGTGAAATTAAATAGTGCCTTAATAACTGTGCTCAGGAATTGCAGTAGTGGGGGTGGTACTGTTTTGAACAGGTTCAAGTCAGTAAATTTTCAATATTCAGCCATAACTTTTGAGAAGCTCCTGACTTGGGACAGCTCCTGGGAGAGTGCAGGGGGAGCAGAGCTGCTGTTGTTTGTTCCACCCCCTGGATCAAACCCTGCTCAGCCCCTGGATCAAACCCTGCTCAGCTCCTGGATCAAACCCTGCTCACCAGGGTGCTCGGGGAGATTTCACTGCTTGAGCACTCAAAATGTGAGTGTGCAGCCTCAGGGCTTGACAAGACCACATCAAAGTGACTCCCAGTCCAATGAGATTTTTAGAATTATAGCAAATGCTAATAAAACTTCTTTCTCTGAATCTGCTATCTCATTATTTAAATGGTACAAACAGAGAGGAAGAAATGTCCTCAGGAAGTGCTGGAGACCACTCCCTGTCCCAAATTCTGCATTTGAAAAAGAATAACAATTATTATTATTATTATACAAAAGTTTCAAAATTTTCATTTTTTTATTTAGATTTTAATTACTCTATTAACAGACTCAAATAAACCAAAACTTTGCTAACACAAGCCCAAAGAACCCTCTTCTCTCAGTAGATTAAGTGCTGAACATCAAAAAATTGTTGGAACTGTGCTTAACATCAAAAAGTTACTGGAATTTTGCAGAAGATGAGCATTGCTGCCAAGATGAGCTGCTTGGTTTGAGCCATTCCTGTACCTTTTACTCAGCAGTGCTGACCAAAAACTGCTTTAGGTGGAGTTTTCCAGTGCCTCTGCAGAGTATTTTAATTGCTTTCAAGCAAGTAAAGTGCTTTAAAATTCCTGCAAGAGAAGCTGGAGGTACATGGAGATATGATTTATCCATTTCTAGCCAGACACTATTTTCACTCTGATTTTTGCTGGGAAGAGAAAGAAAACCCAGGGCCAGAATCTGATTATGGTATTTCCTCAGCATTGGCTTCCACAGAAGATCACTTTTTAAAGAGTGAATACTTTTATTTTCCTGGCCAACCTCTTCCAAGTCTCAGTGAGTTTGTCAGAGTTGTGTTTGCTCAGTGTCCAGGCCGTGGTGGGGTAGAAAAACCCAGCAACCCTTGGAGCATCATAAATCAGGGGAGCAATTTTCAGTGGGTTTTTTTCCTAAAAAATCTCTAAATGCTCCATTTTGCAGCTGCAAAACTCAGTGCATAAGGACCATTTATTAATTTGCAATATCATTCCCACAAAATAAATGTTTTCCACATTTCTTAAGGAAATACATTTCCTGACCCAAGAAGTTTCTGGGCTCACAGGTTTCATCTTCACTGCTCTGCTTAGGTTCCTGTGGTTCTTATCACAGTTTCCTTTCTCCACACTGATTTCATCCATAAATTTTCTTATAAAATGAAAGTCCTGATCACTGAGGGCGAGGGGAAAATGTTCTTGAAACCTGCTCATTTGTAAAGCTGGGTTTTCTTTGGCTTCTTCCCTTTGGCTGGAGGCTGGGCTGCAGTTCTTCATCCATTCTCTGGTCAATCTGTCAGGCTCATTCCTGATAGAGGAGCAATCCCAAATAAGACTTCAACCCTTCACTCCCACTTAAACCTTCATTCTTATTTTTCCAGATGTGTTTTTTCCTGGTCTTCCTGAAATGGTGAAAAATAGTATCTTGGAGATAATTCCCTCTTTGTCCTGCACTGTTAGATGCAATAGGTAAAAAGCTGGAGATGGGAGGAATAAACAGAGTCAAGAGATGCAGGTTGCCAGAGCGTTCCCTTTTATAGGGAAATAAGTTTTGCATGGATCTCTGAGAGCCTGTCTGCAATCAGGAGTGATTAAAAAGTCCTTTTCCAGTAGATGTTCAGAGAAGTTCATGGATGTGGAACTGGGTGAGAGCAGACATCTGCAGACTGCTGCCTGGCTTTCCACTTGGGATTAGGAAATTAAAATTTAGCCCCATTTTCTTCTGTGCCTGGTCCCTGGTGTGTATTTAAGGGGATTTTGTGACCAGCTGCCTTGTCCTGTCTGTGGTCACTCCAGCAAGTGTCTCACCTTCAAGTCTGAGGCACTAACTTGATCTTCCTTAAATTCTGAGACTAAATACAAAGGATTTTATCAAACTTTCTTGAGCACAAGTGAGTGTTTGGTGGGAGATAATTGAAATGTGTGTGTCTGCCACAGGCTGGGGCTCCTTCAGTGTTCCTTCAGTCTTTGCAGGCCTTTTTGTTTTGTTCTTCCATACGGACAATCTCAGTCCATTTCTTTGGGAATCTGCTCCTCCTGCTCTCCCTCAGATTGCTGCCCAGCTGGTTTTATTCTCCTCTTGCTCTGCAGGTCCCACCCCCTGCTTGTAGGCGGTGCTGGGGGATGTTTTTCATCTAAGCTCTCCCAGTCTGGGATGATTTTCCTCCTGGGATAAGGAGAGCTGTGTGTGCAGAAACATCTGTGCACCATTCATCCTGTCCCACACACATCAGCTGTTGATAAGTACATGGAAGAGTAAATCAATAGATCTAAATCTCCAAGGGGGTTGAAATAATGGATCACTAGAAAAAGGAGTCAAGTCTCAAAAGTGAACTGAAGTCACAGAGAGATCCAGGAGCCTTGGTGTGTGTCCTGCATGGAGGAGCTCCTTGAGAGGTGTTGGGAGGGCAAAGTGTGTTGATAACAGTGCTGTGCTGTCCCTTCCTTTCTGTTCTTAACACGGAGCATCTCCTTCCCCTTTTCCTGCTGCCTTTTCCTCCCTTTCCTATGAACTTTTTGGATTTATCCAATTGACCTGTGTATCTTTTCTCTTTATTTTTTTCTCTTTGTTCTCCCCACATTTGGTTTCTCCTCTCTATCCCACCATGTCTCATCTCCCCCTTGCCTTTGCTGCCTGTTTTTATGTTCCCAGGCTGACCCTGTTGTCCCTCCCCCCCAGCAGGTGCCCAGCCAGGTCCCCGAGCCCGTTCCCACGGCGTTGGGAGCTGTGGAGAGCTCCCACCCCTCTGGCAGCACCCCCGGCACCGCGGCCCCCGCCTCCAAACAAGGTCGGTTCATGGAGATTTCCTCCCTCATTATTTTGAATCATTTATTTTTTCCCCTCCTTTCTTGTTTTAGTTGGAATATTTTTGGCAGGGAGACCAGCAGGCAGCAGAAATAGGAGGGGAGGAACTTCTCTTCCTCCAGTGGAACATTTTAAGTGTGTTGCTAAGGCAATTAATTGGAATTTGCTAATGTGGAACTGGTTAAAAATAATTGTCTTCAATCTTCTGTGTCCTGAACATTGTTTCAGAGCACACAGAAGGAAGAAACTCCTCTCACCCAAGTGCCATCCTCCAGAGCTCAGCGTGTTGTCAGGGAAACGCTTTAGCCAGAGAGGCTTTGGATCATTTGGATAATTAGCCACAGCAGTGGCATGGATCCAGAGGATCATATGGCTTCCCCAGAGCTGCTTGTGTGTCCAGTCCTGTAGGAATGGGCAACATTAACTAGGAAAAAACCCATTAGTGTGCCAAGTGTCTCATAAAGCACATAGCAGATTTTGCTGACTTTGGTAAAAATGGCACAGATGGAAAAAGTTTCTTAAAATTCCATTTCCTTGGACAATCCTCTCAGGCACAGGATGGGATCCTTGGGGTCTCTGCACAGGGCCAAGAGTTGGACTTGATGATCCTGATGGGTCCCTGCCAGCTCAGGATATTCCATAATATACATTGGAAGGGAGATTTTTAAACTGTTCCGGGACTTGTCCCAGGAGGCGACAGAGCAGACCCAGGCTGTTCCCACACTGGAATTTGCAGCCATTGGGAGCTGCAGTTCCTGATGTGTGGCAGCAGGATAGGTGCTGGGGTTCAGAACTGACACCACTGTTTGCTTCCCAGTTTCACCCATGGCATCACAGCCTCCCGGGATCTGCCTGGAGCAGCACGTGCAGGGACATCATGGAGTGCTGGGATTTTTATTTCAGAGTAAACAGAGTATCATGGAGTGCTGGGATTTTTATTTCAGAGTGTCCAGAGTCACAGAATCACCAAAGTCGGAAAAGCCCTCCCAGACTGAGTTCAACCCAGCACTGCCATGTTCAGTACTAACCATGTCCTCAGGTGTCACATCCACACTTTTTTTTTTTAACACTTTCAGGGACAGTGACTCCACCACTGCCCAGTCAGTGCCTGGCCACCCTTTCCATGAAGGAATTTTCCCAAAATCCAACCTGAACCACCCCTGGCATAACCTGAGGCCATTTCTTCTTGTCCTGTTGTATATTCCCTGGGAGAGGTTTGCTAGAGGAAAACCAAGCCCCAGAGGAGCACAGCTCTAGAAAAGGGGACAAACCAACATCTCTGGTGCTGCAGATGCCCTCAATCCCAGCACAGTCACTGCTGGAAAGCCAAGGACGGTGTCCCTGGGGTTGCTCTTAGGGCCACCGCGTGGCCATCGGGGTCTCCCTCTTCCAGTGCTCTAAACTGCTGCAGTGTCTAGAAATTGGTTGTAAAAAGTTGAAAAAGGACCTTTGGGGCTTGGCTGGTCCCATCTCCCACTTAAAGGCAGGCTGTGGCTCTGTCTAGATGTTGGTGCAAACCTTTGATGTCCCCAGTGTCACCTGAACAAGGCATGGGTGGGTCTGACATCCTTTGGCTCTGCTGTGGCTGTGCTGCCTGAGCTCCCCTGCCTGTTTGGTGCTGCCCAGCTCTGGCACAGCTGCTCTTCCCTGTCTCTGTCCCCTCTGCCAATATTCCCTAGTCCCTCTTGCTGCCAGGGACATCCTCTGAGCACACCACCGGTCACCTGGTGGCACCGGTGACAGCTGAAGTGCATCTGCCCTTGGGACAGAGCTGGGGCTGAGCTGTAAAGCTGTGGAATCACAGAACATCTCCAGCCAGAAGGGTCCTGTAAGGATCCCCAAGTCCAACCTCCTGCTTCTCACAGGACCACCTACTACTAAATCATATGACCAAGAGCTCCTTGAACTCTGAGCTCTGAAAATCCAGCACTTTCCATCACAGTATTTCATCTCTGTGTATGAAAATGTGGATTTCCAGGACAAACAGGTCTTATCCCTCTTCTCTCTCTCTTTAACCTAATCCCTTTATAGGCAGCTGTGAGTAAACTGGAAGTAAGTGTGTTTGCTTAGTTACACAGCTCTGACAGTGCTGGTTTAAACATAAAGCAGGGCTTGACTGGGGTTTAACACTGATGAGCTTCCCTGTGTTTATCTCCGTTCCATCCCAGAAAGAGTCAAACATTTGTTCCAGTCCAAAAATTGCTAAAGAGCACATTTATGTAAGCACTGCAGGGAAAGCCCTGGAATAACACCCAGCCATGGCTGGGGGGGCAGAGCAATGTAGGGGTTGGTGTCAGTAATTAACAGAGCCTGTTAATAATATTTAAACTGAGCTAATGACTTTTGGAGGGCATGTCTGTTCAGAAATACATGCCCAGGTATCAAAATGATTTTTCACTTCAGTGTTGGGGGATTTTTGTTTCCAAACCAAAAGCAGTGACAGGTAGGGCTGCATGGCTGAAGTGTTCATTCAAACCAGTGTTGTTGTTTCTCCAAAGTCCCCTCTGCCCTGTTCATCCTGTGGATCAGATCTCCCATGCTTTTCCTCTCCTGTGCCCGTTGGCAGATGTTGAAGTTTGGAATCAGGCTTTCATTGTGATTCTGTCACACCCAGTGTTGCTTGTGCAGCTGCTTCTAACTGTGAGCAGCATCTGGCTGGTATGCTGGGATCGGGGTCGGGATCAGGATCGGGATCAGAGCTGTGTGCTCTGCCAGCAGACCAGGATCTGCAGTCCCTGTTGGCTTGGTCTGGAAGTCATTCCCAGGGCTGGATTGGGATTGCATTATTTGTATCCATGGTTGTTTGTTTTTTTTTAAAGAGAAGCCTTTGGCATTTCATAAAGTCCCAGAATGGTTTGGGTTGGATGGACCTTAAAGTTTCTTCCATTCTGACCCCACTGCCATGGCAGGGACACCTTCCAGTTGACCAGGTATAGGAATTGCTACTAACATAGCTTGAAGAATCACATTATTCAGGTGCAAGTTCTGGTTCCTGGAGATGCCCCTCGTGTGTCCATACCCACCAGGCTGACAGAGGAAAGGGGAGGATACTGCTGGAGAATCCAGGTCAAGCCAGTGGCCGAGCCTGCGGAGCCTGGCTGCAGGCCAGGCTGGTGCAGGAGGTGCAGTGGGATAGAACTGCATGGAATCAGAGCTGCCCACATTTTTTCCACTTGCAGAGGTTCAGTGGGATGTTTGGAGTAGTATTAACCTCTTTTTAAACCTCTTTCCAAATCTTGCAATGTATCAGACATGGAGAATATACAACATGGTTTGTGGAGAACAGATTAATGTCAGACCCCGGAGTCTGGAAATCTCCAAAGCCCCTCTGCTGACACTGAGTCAGTCCTGGTGCCACCTCGTGAGTGTTTGCATCAGGACAAAAGATGGAAAAATGGCAGTGAGCCCAGCAGTTATTGTCAGATAAACACCACAGAGCAAGAACAAATTCCTGTATCCAGTAAAATCTTCCTCGTCCACTGCCCTGGCCAGTCTGTGCCATTGGGACCACCCAGCAGCCCAACAACAGCTCTTCCGTGAAGCAGGCAGTGGGGTCTGTCCCACTGGGTATGTGAAAGAATCTTTAAGGAATAATTTGGCAAAAACTGTATTTATCGGGAAATTTTAAAAAAGATCTCTTGATATTTCCCCTGGAACAGCCGGCGCTTCCTGTAAATACTTTCTAAATATAACATGAGGAATGATCTCAGTGTATTTAGGAAGAGGGATTTGATCCAGTTGGGATGAATTGCGTTGATTTTTGGTTTCCCTCCCCAACTGTGAGTTGTTCACGTGACTCTCTGTAATAGTTGGCAGGTTTGAGTCCTCCTCTGCCAGGACTTGGATATTGTTCTCTGGGATGGGGGTTCAAGTTCAGATTTGCTTCTCATTAGCCAAATCTGCTCCTCATTCTCCAAAATCCCTCCTCAAATCACTTTTCTCTGGGATTTTGCACACACAACCTGTATCCATGACAAGAACATTGGCCAGACAAGGTGTGGTTTGAAGGAAGTGAGTTAAACCTCTGGTTTCAAACACAGCTGTGGATTCGTGCTGGTTTTATCTCTCAGAATTATTTTCTTAACATTTCAAATGCATTTGGTTGGGGTTTTTTTTTGAGCATTCTCCTTTGACTCGGGGAGAGAATACCCAGGCAGTTGTTTATAGTGAGCTGTAAATGTCAGGAATGCTCCAGGAGTTCCTGCAAAGGATGTTCCAGAAATCAGAGGTGATGTATTTTCTTTTTCCAGACCAGTTCCCATATCCTTTTTCTTCCATGGAGCCTCCAGAATCAAAATCAGCTGTTGGGATATTCTTTCCCATCTCTTTCCTCACTTGTTGTCCTCCTCCAAAGCCATGTCCCTGGGTACCTCATTAGGTTGATAAACTACTGCTTTGGCCATGGGCCTCTCTAATGCTGCTGGGGCTGCTGACGGCTGCCAGCAGAGCTCACTTTTGCTCCAGCTATTCCTAAAGGTGGGATTTGATGCTCCAGGCAGTTTCAAATGGGTTCCCCTTCAAAAACCCTTTGGTTCTCCTTCAGCCCTTTCCTTTCAACTGAGCTGTTGAATAAGCCCCAAATGGAAATCCAGCAGAGCCAAACCTGTTCAGTTGTACTGAATTTTGGTGATTTGTGGTTGCTTGTGGCCTTTGACTTCCTAATCTGAAGAGCAGGTTTGTGCCTCTGGCTTTTCCAGAATTATTTTTGCTGGTGTAACAGTGTCCTGAAGGAGTTCAGTGTTCCTGCAAGATCCTAAATGATAATGGCTCATACTTTGGAGCAAAGAACTGGGAAGCAGCAGAGCTGCAGCAGAGCTGCAGCAGAGCTTTGGGAGCTGTGTGATGGCCATGGCAGGGATGGGATCACCAGGTCTTTTGCTAATCATGAGATAAGTGCAGGGACTTCTTTCTGCACAAGATTTTGGGGGTTGTGTTAATACATTTCTTCCAAACATCTAATCTAAATCTCGCCTCTTTCAGTTTAACCCATTCCCCGTTGTCCTGCAAATTTTTGTTCATGTAAAAAGTTGCCCTCCTTGCTTTTTAAGTCCCCATTGCACTGGAAGGCTGAAATGAGTCTCTTCAGATCCTTCTCTTCTCAGGATGGCAGAGGTTGTGTTTTCAAATTTAGATTCCCAGTGAGGTACAGGGGCCTCTGGTGTCTTCCTCAGAGCTCCTTGGCAGAATGCAGGGACAGGAACCAAGGGAGCCAAGGCACTGGGCAGGAGCATGGAGTTGCATTGCTGTTGATAATGTGTTTTTTCTCCTTTCCCAGAAGAGAAGCCAAAACCAGATCCAGTATTAAAACCACCTTCTCCAGTCCTCAGACCAGAACCTGCTGGGGAGAAGAAAGATCAAGGTGGGCAGACGACCGAAGCCCCCACCTCAGTGGAAACCCCAGCAGAACTTCCTCGTGCCCCGTCGCCAGCCCCGGCCGCTCCGGTCGCCGCTGTCCCCACGGCCGCCGCTGTCCCTGCGCCCGCCGCTGCTGTCACCGTGTCCAGCAAAGCCCCGCCCGCGGCTGACCCGGAGGACAAATGTGAACTGGCCTTCCCCAGAGAGGAGGCGATGCCTACCCCCAGTGCCACAGCCTGCCCGGAGCCAGCGGCCCCTCCTCCTGCGGAAGAGCCCGGTGCCGAGGCGTGCACAGAGCCCAGCAGTGCAGTAGCATCCCCCGGTGACGCCCCGGTGGCAGTGCCGGCCGGGCCCGCTGTCACCAGCGACACGAGCAGCGCCGGGGCCACGGCCGAGCCCGGGGCAGAGGCGGCCCAGGCGGAAGCTGCGGCGTTGACTGTGGAGGTGGAGCCCCCCGAGGCCCCCCCAGCGGAGGTGGAGAGCGCTCCATCACCTCCCAGTGCTCCTCTCGCTGCTCCCTCTCCTCCTCCCACCCCGCCGCCCACCCCGCCGCCCCCATCCCCTCCGCTTCTCGTCGCTGCTGTCACCACTACAGCTCCTTCTTCACCTCCTCTCCCGTCNCGCCCCGCTCGCTGCTCCCTCTCCTCCTCCCACCCCGCCGCCCACCCCGCCGCCCCCATCCCCTCCGCTTCTCGTCGCTGCTGTCACCACTACAGCTCCTTCTTCACCTCCTCTCCCGTCCCCGAGTGCCCTCCCTGTTGTCCAGGGAGATTTAGAAGGAGAGGAGAGCACAAGAACTACTCTTAGTGAAGAGGTAAAAGATACTGAAAAGAAGGAAGAGACAGAAGCAGATGGGCAACTGGAGGAGAGCCGGGAGGCTCTGAGTGTGAACTCAAGCAAGAGTCCTGTCCCAGGTAAGCGCTGGGCTCTGTGGGTTCATGTTGGGAACTGCAGGATGAAGGAAAGGAGCTTTTTCTTACTCCAATAGATGTTTCTGTTCTATCATCCAATAGATATTTCTGTTTCTGTCTGCAAAAGAAAAAGTCTGGTGGTGCTGCATGGCTGCTGTGATTGTGAAATGCTGATCTTCGTTGGCAGGGATAGAAATCCCTCCTGGTTGTTCACAATTGGTCACTGGCTGGCACTGGGCTCATGCTTTCATGGCAGCACCGGGCTGCTGGAGGGGGAGTGCAGAGCACACTGCTCTTCCTGGAATCCCAGGATGGTTTGGTTTGGAGGGACCTTAAATCCCCTCCAATGCCACCCCCTGCCATTGGCAGGAATACCTTTCACTGTCCCAGGGTGCTCCAAGCCCCAGTGTCCAACCTGGCCTTGGACACTTCCAGGAACAGGGCAGCCACAGCTCCTTTTCCCCCCAAGGTGAGCAGTTGGTCCAAGGGCCTGTGGCTCTGGATTTGGGACCCTGAAGCTCTTGGGATGAAGCCCCTGAGCCAGCAATTTCCAGAACTGCTGGAGTTAGGTCTCTTCCAGCTGAAAAAATGTGTCATGGTGTTCTCAGGTATGGGAGAATGAAATGGACCATTCACACTCACCCAAACAACTGACAGCAGCGTCACACCAGGGTCACACACCTGGGTCACACCAGGGTCACCCACCAGGGTCGCACCAGAGTCACACACCTCTACCTGCCCAGCCTTCATTAGTGATGCTTCTGCTTTTCATTTGCAAAAGTTACATGTAAGCAAAATGTACAATTTAAAATTTAAATTCTGCAGTTTACATTTTAAAATTCACTAAAATCGCAATTTCTGCAACTGTCTTTTAAAATCCAGCTTGTTTCTCTAAGTGTTGTTGCCTACCTTTGGTTTCAGCCCTGCCACATCTCTGGTTTGGCACTGTGGTTTTAGCACTCTGTGTTTCCTATGGAAAACAGCTTTTTTTGCAGGACTTCCTGGAGATCAAATTGTGGAAAAGAAGTTAAATGATTGATTCCTTGTATTTGCTGCTGGAGGGGTGTAATGGGGGCTGTTCTTCACACCAAGCAGTGTTAAAGTTATTTCATGTGTCACATTTTCTACATCCTGTTCTGCAGTTATTTCAATTCCTTGGAACTTGGTGAAGCTTGGACAAAGAGGACAAACAGTCAGTTGTGATTTGGATCATGTTGGTTTCATTTTTTTAAAGTAACATTTCATTTAGGGTTTTTTTTTTTTAATTTTTTTTCTTTGATAGATGGGAAATGGGCTCAAAAATCTCAGGCTCTGATCTTAAATGCACTGAAAGGCTGAGGTTGGCCCTGTTCCATGATTGTATGATGCTCAGTATGCTGATTTTAAAATCCAGTATCTACAGGTGAGAAGAAAGATCCCTTTACTACACCGACCATGAGGATTCTTTCCTGTTAATCTTCTATTTTTATTTCACTCAGGTCATTTCATAGCTGTGGCACTTGTTGTTCTTTCAATCTGAGCTACTTCATAACCCGAATTAATTTCCTTAAAAAGGAGAGGAGAAATGGGACCCTGTAAATAAGGTTTTGCACAGGCAGGTTCCAGCTTTCAGTGTTATTGCTGGCTTTGTAATGGCCTGTAGTTTAAATTAAAAAAAAATTAACTTACAGTGTTTGGGCTTTTAATTATGCAGAAGATTAATTTTAATGCTGTAATGTCATTATGCTCCAGAGCACACATTAGCCAAGCCATTGGCTTTGGCAACACGGAAACAAGGAGTTCTCAAGTCATGTAAAAGATGACTTGAAACTCAGATTTCTATTAAAAGCTCAGGGCTTCAAAGAAAGCACAAAGCTCTCCAAGTGGTTTTTTGTGCTCTACCCCTGATTTAATGATCCTGAACTATTGCATTTCTCTGCCAGCCTTCTTTTCAGCAATAATTTTCCAGTTCTTTCTTGGAGAGAGGAAGAGAGATTGAAATAACATCATCTGAGGCTGCTTGCTAATTCAGGAACAAGGAACAGCATGTCTGCCATATACATTGGAAAATCCAGATGCTGACCCTCAGGAGCAAGGAGAAAGGGTTGTATTGTTGTGTTTGTCTTGGACTAAAGGCTGAGAGATTTTTTTATGATCTCTGGAGTTAGGATTAAACCTGGGATAATGGAAACTTCTCGAGCACGTGCTGGTAGCTGTGAGCTCTGTGACTTTGAGCAATATTTCTTTGGGGTTTTCAGGAGAATGGTGTTTTTATTACAGAGCAGCTTGGCCACAAATCGTGCCCCTGCTTTCCCTTTAAAGGGAGCTGAGCTGGGCTGGCTGGGACAGTGCTGGGACCTCTTGGAATAATCTCATTCCTGCAGCAGCTCCTCATGCCTGTCCTTTTCATAGCTATAACCTGGCCTGCCTGATTTTGGGAATGAGACCTTCATCCCCTCCTCCCTGAGCTGCTGGGGCAGCACTGCTGAGGCTCCCAGGTGGATCCCCTTTTTTGCACTGGAGGTGGCTTTTTGGGGATGAACAAAGGGATTTGCCTATTCCTGCAGAGTTTTATAGGACACACCTTCTGTTCAACAGTCAGGGAAACCAGACTTGGATTTTTTACTCTGTCGAGCTCTGTGGTGAGAAAGAAAATACATTCAGACCCTTAAACATCTTTATGCTGCAGCAGTTATTTTTTTACAGCTCAACTAAAGGACTTCGTCAGTGTTTGCAGGGAGAGGCCAGAGCTGGGTTAATCCTGTGGGGATCCAGGGGAACCTCCATTCCTCCTTTTCCACTGGCATTAGGTCTCTACCAGATTTCCAAGGTCAGGGGATTCTGCTGGAGCACCCTTGTTGTATTTTACACTGAATTCTGCCTACTCTGAGCACCCTCACAGCGAAGTTGGCAGCTTTGGTGGTTCAGTCTCTGTGCCTGTGAGTCACTAGAGCATCATTCCCTGCTCATCAGCTTCACTGGTTGTTCATCCTGATGAAATGGGGAAGATTTGGTGGGTTTCAGAGCACTAAACCACTGAGCAGTGCAGGGTGTTGTACCCAGGGGTGGTTTCTTGCTGCTGACCATGTTCCCCCATTCTCAGGGCACAGGTTGTGTTCCTGCCTCATCAGGAATTTTTGCCTGAAGTTTTCAGTACAGGCAAAGCTGTTATCTGCAAGGGGCAAGAGCACATGCTTTTTACAGTAATTAATTCCTACTCATCTGCTCTACAAGGAGAAAAATATCTTATCAAGAGAGGACCTGGGAGCTCCAATCCACACTAAAAACATCACCCTGGCTAAAAGTCATCAACGACTGTTGCTTTTTATTAAATTCTGGGATTTCTGTAGCTACAGTAAGGGGCCAGCTCTTTCCAGGCAAAAAAACAGGAAAAGCGTTGTTGATGGAGTGGAATTTCTGCTACCAGAGACCTGAGGCCTTTGATGTCACCATTCTATCATGGCTATTAAAAGAAGCAAAGAGGAATACAAGAGACTGATGTGTGTCCCAGACAGAACTCCTTGGGACACAGGAAGCTGAAAGAACTTAATACACATGGAATTCAAAGGGCTGTTTCTTGCAGAGCTCATTTATGAGACATATTTCTGTATTAAGTAGCCCAGCTATGGCAAGTCCTGGAGTTTCTGAGCTGAGGAGGCTGTAACGAGCAACTTGGGCTGTAATTGGAAATACCTTGGAGACATTTCTCCAGCACCGAAACCTGGAGAGGCAGAAACATAAATCAGGTGTCGCCTTTTTCTTGATTTGCTGCCATAACCACTGGAATACATTTTCTTTTCCATGAGCTGGAAGGCGTTGGTGAATCTTTGCTTGGGTCTTTCATGGCATGTTGGATAATAAAATAAAAATGTAAGAGCTGGTATTAATTTAGGCTTCACAGTTGGCACCACATCAGAGAGGAGAGGCCTCGTGTCCCGCCGGATGGGCCGTGAGCTCGCGGGTGGGTAAATCCTGTGGGAAGATGTTCCACTGGGAACGTGACACAGCTGCAGAAATGGCTGAGGGAGCCTCGGGCCTGCTGAGCAGATCCCTGCAGTGGTGGGGTTAGCACTGGGAGTGGTGCCCGGGGTAGTCTGGAAGGAAGGGTTTGTTCCTCTTTGCAGTCCTAAGGTAAATCTGTGTTGTCACTCCTGTTATCTCCCTTGGCTTTGGAAGCCGTGATAAGAGCTCAGAGTGTTGGTTGGGTTTCTCGAGTCCCTTTTCCAAAGGAATGAAATGAGCTGTATACAAGGTCTGGAAGTGTGAATAGTGGCAAACATGAACCTGCATTTGGGCAGGACTTAAACTGTTGGAGAGGACATGAAGTTGCTCAACTTGGGGACAGGAAAATGGAAAAGAAGACCAGAAGTGTCGGGAGTTGTTCCTCTCCAAGAGCCAAACTGGACACGTGACTTTGTATTTCCCTACAGCCTCACAGATGAAACTCCCATCTTCAGATGAGTAACGCCATTGTCCTGTTGGATTTGAGGTTTGGGAAGGTTATCACCAAAACTCACATCAGTGCAAGTTCTCCTTTGAGCTCCTGCAGCAGAAATGTGAACTTGACAGAAAAAAAGAAATCTGGTGTCTGCTGTTTTAAGAGTGGGGAAGACTGAGCAATGTCTCCAGAGATCTCTGGAGATCCACCCCAGGCAGCCACACAGCACAGCCGGGGGTTGGAACCCCCGGGCTGATGGAAGTTGTGGGATTTAAGGCAAGACTCATTCAGGAGGCTTGGCAGGACTGCACCCTCTACAGAGCTTACTTTTGCCAAAAAAAGGTGGAAAAATGTATACTTGAGCAGCAGTAATGTTCACATCCTGACAGCTGAGGAAGGAAACACCCCGGACCATTGCCAGCCCCAAATCCATGACCCCTGAGTTTATTTCTGTGTAGTTACAAATGAAATGTTATTTTACACCATGGATAGTTTCCATGGTTTGAGTTTGAGGGCAGTGAAATTCTGTCAGATTAAAAACTTTGGGATTGATCAGTTAAATTACTTGGCTGTGGCAAAATTGAGTTTGTTGCTTTGCAGGCCTAATCCCTTCTTGGAGAAACCCCTGGAAGTGTGCAAGTGACATCACCAAACAAGACTGAAAACAGCCCTTTGAAAAGTGCTCAGTTTTTGCTGAATTTTCAGCAGATTTTGTGATGGAGGGAACTGGAGAAGTCTGTCTTAGATCTCTGCTTTGCTGAATTCCATAAATTACTATGTGCATGGACACTGATCATTCTCAGCCCTGGTTTTGCCCCTGGATACTGGGAATAACTGGGCTGTTCTTGCCAAGGCAGCTGCTAGGAGCAGCAGTAAAGGCTGATCCCAGCTCGGGGAGACAAAGCAGTGTTGCAGTCTGGGCCTATTTGGCCCTTCCTCTCCCCTCCTTTGAGCCCCAGGAAATTCAGGATTTGTGCTGGGGCTCTGCCCTGCCCTTAAAGCCTCTCCATAGGGAGAAGCAGTGGATGGGATGGGCAGGACCTGGAGCTTGGGAGATCTGGGTGATTTTTCCAGCCATTGGTTCTGTGAACAAGGAGATGATGTTTGAATATTTAAATAAGACTTTCCTTTTTTAATTAATTTTGTTTTTGGGGTGTTCAGCTTGAAGGTGAAAGTCTTCCATCAGCACCAGTAGCTCCTGTTGCTCTTTGGGCTGGGGCCTGGATGTGGTGATTCCCACGGGAATCTGCAGGTCCATGGTCACCCTCCAAACAGGAAAACACTCTGGAGAAGCCACAGAAACTCGTATTTATTCTTTGGGGCAGGGGGAACGCAGCAAATCCCATTTGCTCCACGCCCTTAGGAGCAGAGTTGGCTGTTACTAACTCTTCTTATGTATCCGTAGTGAAGAACCTTTCAAAATTCTATTTTATTGTGATAAAGGAAGTGCACACTGGGTTTTTCCACAGTGTCTGCTGGAAATCAAAGGCCAGAGCTAGAAATCTGTTTGCAGTAATTTTCAGTCACAAAATCAATCCCATTTACACTCTGTTAACCGGGCATGTGTGCCTGGGATCCAAATTTAAGCTGGGAGCATTTGCCACAAATTAGGAGCAGATTGGATTAATGGGTTTGTCTCCTCTTAATATATTGTGTGGTTTCTTCTACCCTTTAGGGGGAAAACATGATTGGAGTAAATCAGTGCTGATCTTGGGAGTACTCTGTGGTGTTTCCTTTGACTTGGTTGGCCAGGGAGATCATTAATGCTGGAGTTACAAACCTGCTTTTAAATTGAAATATAAATCCAGCTCAGAGCAGTGCTGCAGGATTGAAGGAGTTTTCCTTTTGGATGAGATACTGGAAATTTGGGCTTGCTTATGGTTAATATTAGAACGATGATAATTTTTGAGAAAAATATGTTGACATATTTTAAAAAACAACCTTCTCTCCCAGCCAGCGCCTGGTCTTTCCAAAAACTTGGCTTTCTGAAGGTTTTTTTTCCCTGCATGATCCTTGTACATCT
>VZRH01005945.1:65058-94602 GCA_013397555.1 Urocynchramus pylzowi | reverse complement strand
TTTTTTTTCCCTGCATGATCCTTGTCCTGTTAGCAGTGACCTCCTTGCCTCCAAGTGCCATTTGGAGCTTGAATGAGCAAGTTGTAAAACAATTCCTGTGTTTTCATGTCATTCTAATGATTGTTATTGCTGCATTGAAAGTCAAAGTGGTTGAATCAAGCTGAATCCTCCACAAGGCTGAACTGCTTTGTTGTCCTGTGCCTCAGACCGGCCCCATCAGCTCCGTGTCATGCAGGGTTGTAACAGATGCATGTTTACATTGCAGCCCAAACCGCTGTAACTGCACCAAAGACCTGGAAGAAACCAAAAGACCGGACCCAAGCCACTGAGGAGGTGACAGAGGCAGAAACAGAGGTGAGAGGGAGCCAAAGCCCTGCTTTACCCAAATTTAAAGATGGTGTTCCTCTCTTGAAATTGTACTTTAGAGACATTGCTTCCTCGTTGTCTCACAGGATCCAGGGCAGTTTTGGGGAGGAACTGCTATTCCACAGCATCCTTGAGATAACTGGTGTCAGTCTGCTCCCTTTTAAAGCTCTTCAGTTTTCTTTGGGTTTGCCTAATTTAATGACTAATATAATCACAGAATCACAGACTGGTTTGGGTTGGAAAGGCCCTTAAAGACTCATCTCATCTCATTCCAACCCCTGCCATGGCAGGGAATACCTTCCACTTGAAGGTTCCACTAAACTTCCACCAGCCTCCCAGCACTGAGGAACCCCTTTCAGTGAAGGGTGAGGAAAAAGTGGGTTTGGATCCCTTAGCACTGCCCCATTTTGGTCCCATGCCACCATCCTGATGTTTGGCAGATTATTCTGCACAGGGATGTCATGGTCAAGGATAGTTTTCCTGATGACCAACTGATGGAGAAGCTGACAAGGGAAAATGCTGGTTTTCAGGCAAAACTACCTCAAGAGTGATGAGTAAAGAAAACCTCCCTCACTGCTGTTCTGGTAGGGATATTGCAGCAGGGGGCTGTGCTTAATATCCTGGGTCAGTATGGGGTTAGAATCAATCAGAAAAGGAGCAAGAGAATAAAAATGTAGAAGTTCAGACTGCCCAGTGTGTGGATGAAAGCTGAGGTTGGCCAGATGTGGTGCAGAGCAGGAGAGCAAAGGGGCTGCACCAGCAGGTTCATCCTCCCCTGCAGGAGTTGTGTCTCCTGCACTACCTGGCAGTTCCACGGAGGAATTCTTCAGAGAATTCCCTTGAAAAATCTGCGAGAAGCATTTTAGGATGTGGTGCCATCAGGTAGGGAGGCAAAGGATCAGGAGCCGCCTCCAGAGCACCCTCAGTGAAGTTATTCCTTTGTTCAGTGCTAAGAGGGGCTGGGATTTCTCCCGGGAGAAGCGCATTCCGACGCCTCCTCGTCTGAATGCACAATCAGGCTGTGTCCTTGGAGAGCTCTAAAATTAACAGCCAGGGATACTATTAATGCTTTTTCCTGAAACTGAGATGCTGGAATTGTGGCTGGATCTCACACTGCCTTCCTTAATGGCATCTGCTCCAGTTGGCATCAGGCATTTAAAGGAAGAATCCCCAAAACAAGCACCACATGCCCTTTACCATTCCTTTATCATGGATGGTAGGAGAAGAAGAAAGCAGAGTTGTGTTTCCAGGCTGGGATTGTTCATGGCTTAACAGTTCCCTCCATCCAATCCCGTGGGGATTTCTTGGGCAATGCTGAGTCTTTCCTGTTGCACCATTAATTATTGGTGGGTTATCCATGGGAATGAGCTGATAAATCACCCAGTGGCTCAGTGTGGTGTTCCATATCCCTGTGTAAGATGCATTTGTATTCCTGCTGCTCCCAAAAATGCCATGTGAATCCATGAAGAGCCGTTTCACGTGCATTGAATTTGTCAGGGTGTTTCTAACGAAACCTCCACTTCTGTCTGTGCTCCAGCTGAAGGAGGAGGAGGAACCTGCAGGGGACAAAGTACTTGAATCAGACCAGGACAAAATGAGCCATGGGCTTCAACCAGAGAGGGAACCCTCAGAGCTCAAAGCAGTGAAAGCTGTGGAGGAGAACGGGGAGCAGGAGGCAGAGCCGGTGCGAAACGGCGCCGAGAGCGTCTCAGAGGGCGAGGGCACCGACGCCACCTCCGGCTGCACGGAGAGCTCCGGGGAGGGGCCCGTGTACCAGTACAAACCAGGTAAGGGCTGCTCCATCTGCTGCTCTGCCTCCCTCCTGTTAGGGCTGCTGGCACCTTGAGTGTCATCCCTACGGGTGTTCCCACTGGGGCTGGAAGGGGATTTAGTGTGCACCGTGTGCAGCTCTGCCGAGATCTGCAGCCCAGCAGGTCCCAAGAGATCTTCCAGTGGGGCAAAAGGGGAAAATGGTTTTTGTCTTGCTGGTCATGGTCAAGAGAAGAGAAAGTCACTAATTCCTTGAAACTTTTGTGCATTTGAATGCTGGCTACAGCACTGTGGAAATGGCAGAGTTGATTCCTGTGTGATTGACAGCTGGAAACCATCCAAGAAATTCCAATAAACCAATATACTTCTGAAATAAGAGGTGGTTAAATAAGAAATGAAAGTGCTCATTGGGTCCTAAATACAAATATGTGTGTTCATAAAAGATTTAATTTCCTGGCTAAGTTGCATGGATCTTTGGATTTCTGGAAAAGTAAGGAAAAGAAATAGTTTGTGGTTTTCAATCCAGGCACTGCCCAGATCAGTCCCATTGATTAGGGTATAGGATATCTATGGAGCATTTTTGTTATTTATGAAGACCTTTTTGTTATTTATGAAGATTTTGTAATTTATAGACCTGAACCTCAATTAATCTACTTCATTTAGAGAGAACTTGAGACCAACTTCTCAGTTTCTCCCAATTTTTAAGCAATTTCTTATTCAAGTGAAACTCTCTTCAAATAAAGTAGTCATTTTTTAGGAGCCCAGAAATTAAAGAGTATAATAATAATAAGGAAGGACTTGGAGAACCTGGTAGACAAGGAGCACCACCATTAAGGGACTCCACTGCAGTGGTTATTTCTGCACCACTTTGTTCTGACAAAGACCTTAATTGCTTTGGTTTTATTAATTCAGCACAGTCATATTGTGAGGGGAAAACACAGAGGCCTCTTGATAGCTCATCACACTCAGGGTACCTGGGCAGTTCACTAGCCAAGCACTTCCTGAAGTTAATCTATAATTCATCAGCTGATGCAGTCAGAACAATCCCAGTTGTGTCCAGATGTCCTTTCACTCAGCTGGAGGGGTTGGATGGATTCCTGGGAAAGCAACATACATCAGACTTGTGCAACAGTCCCCAATTTCAGCTCTGCTCTTCTGAGAATAGGAAATTTCTGCCTTTGGAGGAATTGTGTGTTTGATCCCTGTCTCTCCCTGCATTGGGGATCCTTCCTGTGATGCTGCCCAGCTGCTCTTCACGTTAAAACAGCTCCTTGAGAGCTTTCCAGGAGAAGGAAATTACACATAAACTGCTTGTTGTTGTGTTGGAGCTTTTCCATGGTAAATGACAGGTACAGTGGGCAGGCCAGGAATTCCAGCCAGGATCCAGCCAAACCATTTCTGCACCCCTGTATCCTGAAGCTCTGTAGAAATAAAACTGCATAAAGAGCTAAAGTTTGCAATCACTTCTGCATATTTTCATTCCCAGTTATTAAAACCCATCGTTGGAGTAAGTCCCTGCTTGTGGCCTCTGCGGGGGTGCAGATGGTGAGATCCCAGAGATTCAAAGCCAGGGGTCAGGGAGTGAAATAAAGGAGTAATAAATACCTGAAGGGTTGATAAATGCTGAGTAATGCAATCTGGCATGGTGGAGATCCAAAGGTAGCATCTCATACAGATATTTTCCTTCAGATAAAACTTGTTTTCTTCCCTAATTTCAAACAAATTGTGTGGCCAGTGCTGAAAATCCCATCTTCAGGCCACCAGAGGCTGACTTTCCTTGTGCTAAAGTGGCTGTAGGTTTATGCTGTGATTTGCACCAGGCAGGATCCTCCACACCCGAAAAGCCCCATGTAAAATAGGTGGAAAGTTGTAATTCCCAGATCATGGCCTGTGGTTGTGACTTCTCTTGTTTCTGCTTGCTATCTCCAGCCTGGGTTGTTCACAGTTCATGGTTTCACATTTTCAGAGGGTATTTTTGTTCCATGCTCTGCTCTACTTGACTTCATGTTTATAACTTAGTTTTACACCAGACAAACCCCTTTAACTTCCTTATTTTCACACAGAAACAGGGAATTGTCCCCGTTCTACTGTATCCCACAGGAGGGTGGAAGTCAAAGTTAGGTACATGGGTTAGAACTGGAATTAGTGACCAGATCCAGGTGTGGTTGGACCTGGCTCTACACTCCCTGTTGTTCATGTCCCTTTAATGTTACGTGTGTTGCCCTCCTCTTTCCCTTCAAAATGAAAATCAAATTAAATTGAAATGTCCCAGGCTGGTGCAGCAGCCTCATCCCTTTGGATTTACCAGAACCACATCTGGGTGAGCAGGGAGTTTGTTTCCTGTGACTCTCAGGGACTTCTCTCCCTATAGAGCAGTGGAAGCCCCTGGACCCAGAGGGGAAGAAGCAATACGACCGGGAATTCCTGCTGGATATCCAGTTCATGCCTGCCTGTATCCAGAAGCCCGAGGGGCTGCCTCCCATCAGCGATGTGGTGCTCGACAAGGTGAGAGGAGAGCCCATAAAACAGGTATGTGCAGGGTTTTGATATAAATAAAGATCCATAAGGCCTCATTCCTGAACCATTTCCATGCTGGGTTTTGGTGGGAAGTGGGAATAGTTGGTCTCATCGCAAAATTCTACAAATAGAGGTGTTGGTGCCTGATGAATGTGCACAGATGATTAAAAACTGAAGTGTTTTTGATAGTCTTTATCTAGATTAAGTTATACCAGGATGTTATTAAAGTTTAAAATTACCCAGCCATGAAGAGCTGAGGATCCAAGCAAGGCTGGATGGAGAGGCAGTGGCTTCTATTAGATCAATTAATTGATCTATTAGATCAATTAAAAAGCAGAGAGAAGCTTTTGGGCAAGCTGTTTTTTGATCTGAAGCAGTTTCTTCACTATTTATAAGCTGATCTAATAAAAGATCTTTAAGAACTCCATTCTCAGGCATTCTGGGTTTTCTCTCCAGCCTCATCTCAGTGCTGATTGTCTCTGCTGGAGGTCTGGGCTTAGTGAAACACTTGGGATTTCTGAGTGCTGATGCCGAGACCTCGTTCTGCTCTCACTGAGAGCTGGAGAGTTCCTTGCTGGAGAGTTTGATGGAACCACGACAGACTCACTCTTGAGACTCAGGGATGTGGGTGATCCTCATGTGCAGAAACATTTCCGCTCTGCGTTTCATACCCAGGCAGATTGTAAAGTGCGGTTTAATTGCCAGAATTATTTTGTCTACCTTCTATTTTCCCATTATTGTTTCTCACTGTTCTGTTTGAGCTTCCTGGGCTCAGTTGCCCATCTCTCATGTTGGCACAAAAGCCATTGCTTTGAGGGAAGGTGGCAGTTTCATGCTCCTGAACCAAGACAGGCCCATGTTACTATGATTTTATCCTCCATAATCCTTGAAATGTATCTGAGGTCCACCTGTTTCCTCAATAGTCTCCTGAAGATGTGTTCTAAATTAAATGCTTATTTTTAGCATAAGTGTGGATGCCTAAAACTTGAGCAGTTTGTTAAAAGCTTTAATTTGGTTGTTAAATGTGACTGTCATGGTTTAGCAGATGCTGTCTGTAGATTGCATGACCTCTGTTTGTTTGCTCTGCTCACGGCACAGGTCAGCCAGCCCAAATTGCCGCTGAGGACTCTGGACCCCCGGATCCTGCCACGAGGCCCCGACTTCACACCAGCCTTTGCTGATTTTGGGAGGCAAGCCCCCGGGGGAAGAAACGTGTCTGGAAGTGTGAGTTTACCCCAACTTGCTCATTTAAAAACTGGCCTTAACACTGATGAAGTCCCTCCTCAGGATTTTGGGCCTCTTCCAATGCGCCGGCCGTTCTGGTTTTGTCAGGATGAATGCAGGTGTGATGTTTGCTTGGCTGACAAAATGTAGGGGAGTTGGAAACAGTTGTGGATGTTTGTCACGGGTAGCTGTTGTTTGGGAAGGGTTCATCTCCTTCCTGTTTCCCTGTGTGAGAGGTGGAAGCGTTTCCACACCAGGACCCGGCAGTCGCGTGTGCGGTCGCGCGTTCGTCGTACAATAAACCCGGCGTCAGTGCGTCAGCCTGGGGGCTGTGCTGCAAAACACACCCACAGAGCAAAGAGATTTTACTAACAAACAAAATACAGCCAGCACCTGTGTGTTCCTGCTTTCTCTGTGCTTCCACGTGTTGCTTTGGTCACTTCATTCCTTGTTTTCCCACTTTACCGCTGCTTTCCTTTCATTTTCCCTTCTTCTCCCTGCGTCTGGCTTTGCCCACACTGTGAAATCCCTCCGTGAGTTCTTCACTTGTGCCTCTGCCATGTCTTTTCCTGGGGCACAGGTGCCCCCAGCACGTGCTACCCCGTCAGTGCCACTGGAGGAGGACGCTGCTGCCGTTAGGGGCAATCACTGATTTTCAGCTATTGAGCTGCTTCTGCTGCGTCCATCTGGATGTGTCTAATGACACAGCCATCATAGAGCTTTCAAATCTGCTGGTTCCAGAAGAGTTCCCTGAATCACCCCAACTTCCAAGCGTGCAGGTTTCCAGGAGTCAAACCCAGCGATTTTGGGTCAATGTAATATTTCTGGTTTGGAGCAGCCTCGTGGCCGGTGCCTCAGTTCTGGGGTGCACACCTGTGTCTTGGAGTTGCCTCAGTGCCACAGTTTCTCTTGGAGCACCACCTGATCCACAGAACCTCGTGAGGTCGCCAGTGCTTGCCGTGTTTGGGCCGTGCCGGCTGCGCTGTGGCGCCTCCTCTCCTGTCAGTGCTGAGTGTCCCGAGCCCTGCGGCGCCCGGGTAACGCGGCTGTCGCTCTTTGTCTCTCCGCAGGCCTGCAAAGTGCAGAGCACCCCTGGATTGCCCTCCCTGGCTCGGTGCGGGCCCCCATCATGCCCTCTCTTGGTCTCGCCTCACCCACCATTGAGGAACCTGCCGATAGGGGTAAGCCAAATCCCCCCCTCTCCCCCCAGACTTTGCACCTTTTTGTAGAGTTGCCTTTTTCCCCAACACCCACTGTTGATAAAGAACGACTGGCAGAAAACTTTACAAAAAGGTGCAACCTTGTTTAAAAAAAAACCGAAACAAGACTTGCGTTGTACCCCTCTAGGCAGTCTTCAGTGGTGGGTGGGACATCACCAGCTGAGGGCATGCTGGGACGTTGGCCCGAGCGGGATCCGCGAGGGTCTGCACTTTGCAGACCTGTGGAAAGGGGGAGAAAAGGTAAGTCCCGCTTACCCCGTTCATTTGGAGCATTCAGCACGTAACATACATCTTACATTTGCGCCTTTGCAGAGCAGAGCCTCTCCTTGCCTTGTTCTGGAGGAGGGCTGGAAGGTGACGTGGTTTAACCAGCCTGTCCTCGACACCGGCGGTTGTAGGATCCGAGGGTTCTGAGCCCCAGCAATGCCAGACGTTCCCCTCTCGTGACGCATGGCCACCCCTGCGTGTGCGCTGCCTGTCCCCAGCCATCCCACCTCTGCACAGGCCATGCCATGAACCATCAAACCACTGCCTCTTCCTTGCCCCAAATAACGTCGAGCAGCTCAGCGCTAACTGCTTCCGGCACGTTGAGAGTCTTTTGTTTTGCTTCTTTGGCTTTTGTCTTTGTTTCCCTCTTTTTGCTTGAACGTGTTTTATGACTGTCTCTGGCACTAACCAAAGTTGCGTCGGACGGCACCGGGGTGGAGTTGCACAGGAGCAGAATGCAGCTGGGAAGGCTCTTTGGTGTAGGCAGGGTTAGGTGAGCGTGGCAGGTGAGGAGGTGCAAACTCGGAATGTGGGGCTGGAGCGGACGGGTCCGTCCCTGCACAGGCTGCGTTTGCTTTGTTCTTCCTGAGAGGTGACGGAAACTGAAATCACCTCAGTTTTTGTTCCCAGAAGGCACAACCCCTCCCACCATCAAAGATCAATTTCACTGTCTGCATTCAAAGCCTCTTATAGAGGGAGAAGCACTTTCCTTAATTCCTTGGGTGGTTTATAAAGTATTTCCATGACTTGCAGCCTGAGTGGGAGCACCAGGCCAGTCTATGCTGCTGTGAGTCTTTGGCTCTTCTGCAGGAGTCTTGTACCTGTGTCTTCCTGCTTTCCTTCCCTGTATCCTCCTCTGGAAGAGAAGTCATTCAGATTAATGCAGGAACACCTGGTCATTGCCCCATGCCCCAGAACCATCATTATTTACAGGAAGCCAGGCCTGAGCTCAGGCACCTCTTTAACTTGCTGTATAAATCTGGAGCCAAAAACCCCAGACCCCCCAGACCATTTCTCTTAAAAGTTAGATCCATGAAGATGTTATTGCATCTTCAAAGGATGCTTCTGTTCACTGATTGAAAACCTAATCACACAGTTTGAACTGAGTTTATTCACAGATATTAAAAACATACAGTCTCAAATAAAGTCTTCGTTGCGTTGGTACTTGAAAGGTCTGGGCTCAAAGGCAGCTGGAAGTGAGGAGGTGACAGGTGACACGCTAGTGCTCCGTGCATCCCTCAGTTTTCCAAGGGAGTCTCTTCCCTCAGGGGTGGGTGTTTGCTGAAAAGGAACATTTGCATGGACCCGTGCCCAAGGAAGTTCTGTGCCCGTGGAAGTGCCGGCCTCTGCGACTTCGTCCCCGCGCGTTACAGCCTGGTGTGTTTGGGAGGTCCTTCAGACCAGAGCTGCCTCTGTGCAGGAGATGGGGTGGCTGCAGGTCACCTCTCCTTGGCTTTGCCCCTGTTCTGGGGAAAATGAGCTCAAAGGTTTGGGTTTTCAGGGCACACTCCAGCCTGGCTCTGATTACAGAGCCATCCACAGGCAGGACGTGTGTGCTGAGCTCTGGCACGTGTGGCTGTGGCCAGTCAGTTTTCTGTGACATCGTTATCTGGCCTTTCAGCTGGAGGGAAGTCTCTTCTCTCCATGTTTGCAGCGTGGTCAGAGCCTGGGCAGCAGAACTGTGTAACACCAGAGGTGGTGTGTGAAGGCAGGGCTGCTGTCAGGCCTTGCTGAGCCAGACCGGTGTCAGTCAGGGCTCAGGGTGGGAGCAGAGAGGGGACACAGGGAGAGATCAGTGTCTGCTTTAGGAAGGTGTCTGACACACACAAACATCCTGAAGGCTCCCTGTTCCACTGTTGACTTCTCAGGGGTGACCAGCTGGTACGGTGGCGCTACAAGTGGTTGGACTTGATGATCTTGGAAATCTTTTCCAAGATAAATGATTCTGTGAATTACAGCATTCATGGGGCTTGTGCCCCGTGCAGTTTGAATAATCTGCTGTGCTATTTCTGTGCATGGCAGGGGATGTGAACAGGGGTCTTTGTAAATTGAGGGGAGCCCAGTGACACCCTGCCCCTCAGAGCCCTCTCCCAGGCACTGCTGGGCACATGGAGCAGGTCACAGTGTGAGGTCATTGTCTTCTGACAATATCTTCCTCTGTTGCTGTTATCCCAAACAAGAGCTCCAGCACTGCTGGTGATCCTGCTCATTTGCACACATTTACCTTGTCAAAGGCAAGTGGTTCAACTCCCTCCTGCCATTAAGGAGAGTTTTGCCTTTCAGTAACCACAAACCCAGGTTTGTGGCTGATGTATGACATAAGAGGCACCAGCCAAGAGCCCTTGCCTCATATTCATTGAAGCTCTTCAAGTAACTGCAGTGGCCTTTTTGATGCTTGTTGAATCCCTTTGTTGAACAAAGCAGTCTTTGAAATGGCCCATCTTCCATGAGTGGCTGCTGAGCAGATTAATTACTGCTGTGGGAAGTACCAGGTTTGATAATGGAGTTTTACTGCTTTAATTTGTACCTTGAGGTTGGCCATTTGTGATAAATGAATTCAGAAATGTGAAAGAGCATGGGGGAAGAGTAACCTCCCAACAGCACCTGGTACCTTTAGTCCTTAATCAGAAGCCCCCAGATAATGAAGAGGAGGTTTGTGGGTGTCTTGTGCCCTACCACTTGTACATCTGGTGAAAAACTCCTGAGCTGTGGCAGGTTTTGTGCCTGTTCAGGAGGAACATCACCTTCCACAGGATTGCAGAGGTGCTTAGGCAGTTCCAAAGCACCCTGATTCCCTTTGTTCTGTGCAACCAGAGTTTGTCCCGTATCTGTTAGGATCCATATTTTTCAAGTGCAGGAGCTGCAGTGATATTCCTTCACCGTGTTTTATGTAATTCCCATCTCAGAATGGCTTTGTTGGTAGCAATCTCCAGTAAAACGTAACATTTCTGGCAGAACTGCCAATTTATCATTGTAAGTGGTTGGAATGGCATGTTTGAAATACACCTGTAAGGGCTGAATTCTTCCACACCTTGCTGTGATGTCTCAGTTATGCAGTTTCTGACTCCCAAGAGGCACTTTTGGCCAGCTGGGGTCAGTTCTGCCCCCCGTAGCAGCACCCGGAGCGCCGCCGGGTTGTGTAGGTTGTGTAGGCAGAGCCATCCCATCTCTCTGTTGGGAAAAGCTGCCCAGAGAAATGTGTTGGGTGTCTCCACGTTCCCTGTGAGCAGCCCGGAGCAGTGTTGGGTCAGAGGGACTCCTGGTGTCCCAGCAGGACGTGCTGGTGGCCAGCGGTGCCGTCAGCGGGTGTTGGCGTTTGCCCGGCTGTGTTATCCAGTGTGAGTTTAAAGTGGGATATAACAAGGAATGTTTTTGTCCTAGTTGTTGAATGTTGGACCGAGGAGATCTCAGCCAGGCCAGAGGAGGGAGCCCAGGAAGATCATCACTGTGTGTGTGAAGGAGGATGTGCACCTGAAGAAGGCAGAGAATGCCTGGAAGCCGAGCCTGAAGAGGGAAAACCAAACTGAGGACCCAGAAAATGTCAAAACCCAGGTGAGAGTGTAAGCAGGTCTGAGGGTGCAGCAGCTGCTCCAGGTAATGGTGATGTGCCTTCCCTCTTGTATCAGCCAGTGAAAAAGGGTGATGAATTCCATTTGGAATCCCAGCTTTCCCCTACCTTGATGGTATTTTTTGTATGTTTATTCTTGACCTGGCGTTTAAATGCCAGTCCTGTATATTAAGCAGGGAACACCAGACAACCTCCTGTCTCTCTTCCAGGATTGCTTTCCTACTGCTGTTTTACTGGAATATTTCTGTCTCCATTCTGAAGCTAAGAGCCCTAAATTCCCAGCACAGAACTTGATTTTCATCTCCTTTTAGACCACATTTCTTCCCTGACTCCTCAGCAAGACTGAAGTTCCTCTGTGAAGTCCCTCAGTTGGTCCTGCCCAGCCCAACAGTGCCATCTGAAGCTGCCTCTGTCCTTCTCCCCCTCCTCCCCTCCATAGGGCACTCACTCTGGGAGGAGGTGTTTGTCTGGTGGTCAAGCTTGCAATTTGCAGGATAAGTTGGGATGGTCTTGAAGGACACTGGAATTCTGTTCTTGGAGCTAATGGTGGCATTGTTGACCTCATTATCATCCTGGATAGGAAAACGTAAAGTACCTTAAAGTGAATTATAGGAGAGGTTGATTACCTCTGGCTGAAGGAAACAGAGGCCACTCCCTGTTAATTTATATCTCATGGATTAAACTGATATAAAGAAGAGTATTTCTGACAGGAAGGGCTTTGTGCCTCTGTTGCACTTGACAAAAGCACTTGGGTGTTTCCAAAATTCCTGCCCTGTAGTCTTGGTCTATGGTAGCCAAGTGAGGACTGGGGTTGGGCTGTGCAGAAACGTGTGGTGTGTCACTCAGCTTCCCAGACATTCCTACAGGATGTCTCCATTCCCCTGTGGGAAGCATCCTGGCTCATTCCTGAAATCCACCTGCATTGCTTGTGCCTGAGCTTGCAGTGTTTCTGCCGTTCAGGAGCTGTTCCGCAAGGTACGAAGCATCTTGAACAAGCTGACGCCCCAGATGTTCAACCAGCTGATGAAGCAGGTGACAGACCTGACGGTGGACACGGAGGAGAGGCTGAAGGGAGTCATCGACCTGGTCTTCGAGAAGGCCATCGACGAGCCCAGCTTCTCCGTGGCGTACGCCAACATGTGCCGCTGCCTGGTGACGGTAAGAGCTGCACGGAGCTGCTCCGGGCTGAGGGGCAGAGGCAGAAACTGCAGAGAGCAGAGTTAAATGGTAGCTTCTGAGTGTAAGTAGGAATAATTAATGTGCAGTATTGGTTTGTTGGCCATGCCCAAGGCAGAGGGATTTGCTTGGAGCAGTTGTTGGGAGTTGAGAACTCCTTGCTCCACCTGGTCACAAGATGAGTCGTATTTGGGAAGTTCATGGAATCACAGAAGCATGGAATAGCTTAGGCAGGAAAGGGAACTTAAAGCTCTTCTCATTCCACCCCCTGCCATGGGCAGGAACAACTTCCACTATCCCAGGTTGCTCCAAGCCTGGACACTTCTGGGGTGGGCAACCACGGCTGCTGTGGGCAACCTGTGCCAGGGCCTCACCACCCTTCTGTGTCTGTCAGTTCCAAGGGAGCCCAGGATGAGCCAGGCTTTGCACAGATCATTCCCAGATGGTGAATTTGGGACAAAAGAGCCCCCTTTTCCCCAGGTCCTTCATGACATGCAGTGAAGGAATATGCCTTAAGCCTTCAGCACAGAACAGGAGTGTTTTTAAGCAGGGGGTGTTTTTAAGGGATGGATGGAAATGTAATTCATCCCCGGGCGGAGGTGGTGTCAGCCAAGTTTGGAGTGTGACTTTACATCTGCAATGTAAAACTCCACTGGAAATCCTGATGTGAGGCTTTACTTTCACAGCCTTGCGGAGCCGTGCAGCTCAACATGAAGAGCAAAATAAGTTGTTATGGATGACCCCTCCTCTGTGGAGTTTATCCCTATTTCTGCTGATGTTTTTCTTCCTTCTCACTCCAGCTGAAAGTGCCCATGGCAGACAAACCTGGGAGCACAGTAAATTTCCGTAAGTTGCTGTTAAATCGCTGCCAGAAGGAATTTGAAAAGGACAAGGCTGACGATGATGTCTTTGAAAAGAAGCAGAAAGAACTCGAAGCTGCCACCACTGTAAGTGGTGTTTTTCTCCATAAGTTCTCAGAGCTCTCTCAGAAAATTATTTCCTTTTGAAACGGCAGTTGATTTGGGGGGATTTTGGAGTTGAGACTTTCATTCTGTCACTGTGCCTGAGGATAATAAAAAGTACTTGCCTTGACAGTGGGTTTATCCCAGCATCTTTCTGGGCTTCAGGAGAAAAAGAGGGAACAGTGTCTATGAACATAAAACTGGATCTTTCAAAGAGTTCTGTGCACTGGGAACGTGGTTTTGCAGAGCTGCTTTCCTGTTTTACAGCCAGAGGAGAAGACGCGGCTCCACGACGAGCTGGAAGAGGCCAAGGACAAGGCCCGGCGGAGATCCATCGGGAATATCAAATTCATCGGCGAGCTTTTCAAGCTGAAGATGCTGACAGAGGCCATCATGCACGACTGCGTGGTGAAGCTGCTGAAAAACCACGACGAGGAGTCCCTCGAGTGCCTTTGCCGCCTGCTCACAACCATTGGCAAGGACCTGGACTTCGAGAAGGCAAAGGTGGGGCAGGAATGGGAGCGAGGGATGAGGTTCTCTGGACAGAACTGGAAAAATGGGTGTGGGGTGTTTTTATTTGAAGATTTGTTTTTTCTTCAGGAATTTCCATATGGCATGAGGAAATCATCCGCTCCTCTGTGGATGTTTCGTCATGACCTGGCCTCACTCCCTGCTCTGCAACAGATTCTGTGTCATTTTCAACTGTGTTCTCCAGTTGTTATTTCCGAAGATTTTATCCAAACACACAGCCCAGAAATGCTCAATGTTTCCTTTTTCCAAGTTCAATATCCCTCTTCCTTTGTAGTTCCCAAAAAATTATTATTTCCAGTTGAAGGTTTATGTTACCTACAATAGCCACCATGAAATGTTTTGTTCAGGTTAAATCTGCAACACCCTCATTAACCAGTCCAAACCCCAACCTGAGCCTCAGGGGTGCCTGTGGTTTGTGTCATCCCTGTCCCCAGATGTGCTGGGATGTGGCAGCTGTTCTGCAACCACAGCTCTCCTGCATCCTCCTCCCCCTTTTCCAGCAAATATATCTGTAGCAAGGAGCACTGTGCACTCCAAGAGCTTCTCTTGGCACAGACAGTCTGCTGCTCCTTCACAAAAACCAAGCTTGGGATGAACAACTCGAGGGTTTTGCCAGGAATCAGTGGGACTGGGCTCTGGAAACAAACGGAGCTAATTGTGTTCAGCTGCCCCGGGCAGGGAGTTCCCTCTGCACTCAGGGATCTCAGGGATCACAACAGATCAGTCCTGAGCCTGAGGGGAAGGAATTTCCCAGGCTGTTCTGTGAGCATTGACCAAATCAGCGTGGTTTATCAGCATCCCAGGCAAACACCCCGTGCTGGGAGCGCAGTGCCCGCGCGGGATTCAGTTTCTCCATGTGCTTTGGGAGGAGAACCAGGTCTGACTTCCAAGCTGAGGTCAGGCTGGATGAGGCCTGGATGCTGTTTTGGCCTTTTGGAGCACTGTAAAAGCCAACATTTTGGTGCTCTGCTGGTTCTGCACCCTCGAGCTGGGGCATGGCGGGGCACAGAGCGAGGGAGCAATTCCAGATGCCTCTGTCCTGTCTTTGGGATTGGTTATTTCTGTCAAGACTGAGAGAATCCTTCTTAATGGGGTAGACACTTTATTATGTGTTTTTATTGAAGCTGAACTATTAGTCACAGTTTAATTAAAGCTTCTAAACAAAGTTCATTGGAAATGGACTAACTTTGGAAACATTTGCTCCCAGAGCTGGAACTTTCCAAGGAAAGGCCAGAAACAAATTTTAATGGATTTTTTTCTTGTTTGTTTAACTACAAGGACAAAGGTTTAGCTGGTTTTTAGTGAAGAGAGTGGGAAACGTGGTAGAAAACTGATCTGAAACTCTTGTTGTTTGAAACAACCAGAGGCTCTAATTTGAGAAAAAGGCTTTTTAGAACTTATTGAGCCAAATTTAGTCCTAACTGGAGATTCTGTTGATCCCAATTCATCTCTTAGTGTGAACCTATTGGGATTCCACCACACAACTTTCTGGATGAGGAGTTTGTGGGGTCTTTTCCCCCAGCTGAGCCCATTAAACTGTTCTTGCAGAGAGACTCAGAGCTGCTGCTCAGTCTGGCCTGTCTCAGCTCAGGGGATAAACCATGGAATGATGTGTCTTAGGCTGGTTTTGTACCCATTTTGTTCCCTGAGCCAGTTTTTCTGGGGCTGAGGTGAGCACACAGCTGATTTGAGGAGGGGAAGCTCAGACTGAGATATTTTTAATGGATGTAATGTTTATTATGTACGTGCAGAGGGTGTAGATGGTTTGTGTAATTAAAAACCCAGAGAAAGTGTGTGCCTGCACAGTTGTGCCTCATCTCCTGCACATGCTGGAGACCAGCACTCACCTCTCTGGGGAGCAGCCCTGTGTCCCTGATGTTTCTAGCACAGAAATCCCAGAATGCAGGACCCTCTGGGTGCCCCTCGAGGGAGTGTTTTCATTTTTCTTCCTGACATGCTGATGATGTTTTTCTTGTCTAGCCCCGCATGGACCAGTATTTTAATCAGATGGAGAAGATTGTGAAAGAGAGGAAAACCTCCTCAAGGATTCGGTTCATGCTGCAGGATGTAATAGACCTAAGGCTGGTAGGTCCTAGTTCCAGTGATTAGAAGTGTGAAATCATGGGTGCCCAGACTGGTCTGGGTTGGAAGGAACCTTAAGGATCATCTCATCCCACCCCCTGCCACGGGCAGGGACACCTTCCACTGTCCCAGGCTGCTCCAAGCCCTGTCCAGCCTGGCCTTGGGCACTGCCAGGGATCCAGGGCCAGCCACAGCTGCTCTGGGCACCCTGTGCCAGGCTCTGCCCACCCTCACAGGGAAGAATTACTTCCCAATATCCCATCTGACCCTGCCCTCTGGCAGTGGGAGGCCATTCCCCTTGTCCCCAGTCCCTCTCCAGCTCTCCTGGAGCCCCTTTAGGCCCTGGAAGGGGCTCTGAGCTCTCCCTGGGGCCTTCTCTCCTCCAGGTGCACACACCCAGCTCTCATGCCAGTCTGTCATGCTCCCTTCCATATCCAGGCTGGATAAGCTCTCATGCAAGAGCAGGGGTTCACAGCTCAAGTGGGATGTTAGGGGGTGATGTGTTCCCCTTCTCCCCCAAGTCTGGCTGTCCAAAGCCAGGAAATGTCTCCATGTTGTCCTGGTGCTGTGGTCAGTACACGTGCGGTGCAGGTCACCACACTGTGCAGGTGAAGACGTGACCATGGGTGGAACAAACCTTCCCAGCACCTGCAATTCCCCTCAGGGGAGCTGGTTTGGGTTGTGAGGAGGCTGAAGTCACCATTTTGGCTGCAGGTAGATAATTACCCCAAGAGCTGTAATGAGGCTGCAGCAAGATAAGGGACAGTGTGGTCATTCCAGGGCTGGAAGGGTCTGGGCACTGCGTGGCTGAAAAGACACATTAAGCAAGGAAAGTGTTTTTGGAGTGACAGCTGCTCCTCTCTGCAGGATTCTTGTGTCAGCCATCACCATTCCTGGAGTGCAAAGCACTGTTTCCACTTAAAATCAGTCACTTCTTGGTTTTTTTTACTTTCAAGGTTTCATTTCTTCCCTCAAGCTTGGAGGAGAGGCTCCCACAAAGAGTATCAGTCATAAACAGAGAATGACAGCAGCTCTTCTCTTTCCTCTGAGCCTTGAAAGAGAAGCTGGGAATGTGCAGGCTGGGGATTAACATGTCCTGAATTCAGTCAGGTCTTTGCTGCAGTTTCTGTACCTGAGTACAAGGCTCTGCTCTCGGGTGCTGGGATAATCATGTCCATAATGTGTCCCAGCTCCACAGGATTTTCTCCAGCCCCTCTAAGGCATGACTAGGGAGGAAGGATGAGGCCTCATTCCCAATATTCAAACTCCCCATGTTTGATGCTCCCCTGGAAGTTTCCCTGAGCACATGTTTGGTTTTTTTTGCTTCTTCCCCAGTGCAACTGGGTGTCACGGAGAGCAGACCAGGGCCCCAAGACCATCGAGCAGATCCATAAAGAAGCCAAGATTGAAGAGCAGGAAGAACAGAGGAAGGTGCAACAACTCATGACCAAAGACAAGAGGAGACCGGGTAAAGTAAAAGCCAAGTTGGCTGCTCATTTCACATCCATTGGCCTTAGAGGGAATCCCACATAAAAGGAAAAAATCTGTGGGGTTTTTTTCCTAAGTGTAATGAGCAAAGGGAATTGGGGTCTGATATGGCAGAGGCTGGAAAAGGAACAGATCTGCCATGGATTGGCTGTGGGGATTTTCAGGGGCAAATCTCATGGGTGAAAATAACCAACCAACAGTAGGCCAACAGTACTTACATGTTCCATTCATGCAAACCATGTTTGATTTTGTGACAGGCTGCCAGAAATCTGATCTAACAAGTTATTACTTAGAAGTCAGATTTGCCATCCATTCTCATGCATTGCAGAGTCTCATTTGTAGAGAAAAATATCTTATTTCAGGAGTAACCATGTTGTCTTTAGTTGTTAAAGTCATGAGGTACTGACTCTGTGTCAGGGAGTGTCATGGCATCACCTTAAACTGCTCCTGGACCTCAGAGCACTGTCTGAAGACAAATTTGGAGTGACTGGGAAAATGAAGATTGGGACAGAGCAGGGCAAGGAGAAAGTAATTTTGGGGATTCTTTAGGGATTGGGGGTTTCTCTAGGGATTGTCAAATGAAAGTGCTTTGAAAACAGGGTGTAAAGAAAATCCATGTAGACTTTAATTATCCTAAAAGTGACACCAGGAGAAGGTGAGGAACCTGGGAGTGCCTTAGGGGCTCCATGTCAGACCAGCCAAGTGCTGAAGGAATTGTGGGATGAGTGAGGCTCTGGTCAGGGAAAGCATCTCATCTCACCTGCTCCTTCTGTGAGCTCCTGAACATGCAGCACCCACAGGAATGCAGAGAAATCCAGCCAGGAACCATCCCTTCCAAAAGCAGCCCTTGGAAGGAGCCAGAGCTATTGTGTGAGAGCACAGGCAGGCAGGCTGGTTATGGCATGTCAGAGGGAAGGGCGTTCCTGAGCAGGACCCTGCCCGTCAGAGCAGCGGGGTGTGCTGAGCTGGGCTGGGCTGAGCTGGGCTGGGCTGAGCTGAGCTGGGCTGGGCTGGGCTGAGCTGAGCTGGGCTGGGCTGAGCTGAGCTGAGCTGGGCTGGGCTGAGCTGAGCATGGCTCTGTTTGTCCCTCAGGTGTCCCGCGGGTCGACGAAGGCGGCTGGAACACTGTGCAGGGGGCAAAGAACAGCAGAGTGCTGGACCCCACCAAGTTCCTTAAAATCACCAAGGTAGGTGCCAGCACAAGCCTCCTTCAGGGCAATAAAACATCTGTTAGTCCAGGAAGGATCAGGACGGTGTGTGCAAGTCAAAACTTGGGGCTGGGACATGTTAAATCTGAGTTAATACTGTGTGTAAATCAAGCTGCATTATTTCCTGAGGGAAAGAAGTGTGCAGACTTTCTTTTTCAGGTTCACAGTGTCCTTTTAGTAATCCAGAAGCTTTCACAGTCAGAAAATTTGCATTTTATTCAGTGATGAAAATGTGAGCCAGGGTATTGTGTGACATGGAGATGCAGCACAGCACCCATGTTCCATGGGTCTCACACACATCACCTGGGGGTCTCAAACACCTGCTGGAAATCCTTGGCTGCCTTAAGTTCTTGAGACCCTATTCTGATGCTGCCCCTCAATAAAACAGGGAGGCCACATCCATTTTGATGTATCACCACCAGCAGCACTCCAGACTTAGGATGTTCCAGTAGAATGGGAAGAGCTGTGTCTGCTCTTAGGGTTTCTTGACTTGGTGGCATGGTTGCATCCCCCAGTATGTGATAAACTCTTATGTTCATCCTCCAGATGAGCATCTTCCTGTTATTTCACCATTAAACTGATGAATTTGGGACAGTTTTCCAGGCTGCAGGTTGGGCAAGTTGGAGATTTTTCCTTTGTCGAACTTCAGAACAGCTCTGGGTTTTCTTGCCAAGGAGAAGTCTGGCCTTTGCATAAATCATTGACTCCTAAATATTCCCTTGTCCCACTTAATGTCACTTGCCCTGAATTTTTACACTCAGTGCCTGGATTCTTGGAGAGCTGTAAAGAAGGATCTTGACAGACTGCAGCCCTTCTGCAGATCCAATCAGTTTGTTCCTTCTGAAAGTCATAAAACAGTCTCCAAAACTTTATTAGCAGGAGAGGTTCAGCCTCCTCCTGCCTGAGCTTACAGCTCACCTGGGAAAAGCCCTTCTCCTCTATTCCATACAAATAGAGCTGCTGGAGCAGCTGCTTTGGAAGGAAAGAGGAGCTCCCCCGAGATCTGTGAGGTCACAACCTCCTTGTCAATAAATTCTCCCACTGAACATTGTAAAACCAATGTTCTCTTCTTGCCAGACATCACTTCTTCCTCCAAGTTCTGCGACCTGTTGTCGTCTTTTGCCCTGTGGATTGTTTGGTGCCCTGCAGATCCCCCCAAAGCCATGACTGGAGAGTTGATGGACAGTGAAACTGGCTTACACAACACAAACAAACTGAACATCTTTCAAATATGGATATACTGAGTTTTTCCAACTTCCTGAGCTTTAGAATTCCCAATAAAAAGAAGCTCCTGCTCACTGTGAATGTCTCTCACTGACATTTGGAAGAGACTCTTTGTGATGCTCTTTGTTGTTTGTGTCCCCTGTCTTGGGCCACAGTTTAGTCTTCCAAAAATTTGTGAAGTGCATTTTGGTGTTCACAAGACTGGGATTATTGTCAAAAAATCTCCCATTTATTATTACACTGTACGATTTGCCCTTGTAATTGTACGTCCTGGTGTGTTTTACAGCCCACAATAGATGAGAAGATTCAGCTCGTGCCTAAAGCCCAGTTGGGCAGCTGGGGGAAGGGCAGCAGTGGTGGAGCCAAGGCAAGTGAGATGGGTAAGTCAGGATGGACCCTCACCCTCAGCTTTGCTGCCAAAGAGCAGGTTTGGGTGGCCTTCACAGAGTCATGGAATGTCCTCAGCTGGAAGGGACCCACAAGGGCCATTCAGTCCACCCCCTGGCCCTGCACAGACACCCCAACAATCCCAGCCTGTCCAAAGACTCCTGCAGCTCTGGCAGCCTTGGGGCTGGGACCATTCCCTGGGGAGCCTGGGCAGTGCCAGCAGCCTCTGGGGAAGAACCTTTCCTGATCTCCAACCCAAACCCCCCTGGCCCAGCTCCAGCCCTTCCCTGGGTCCTGTCCCTGCTCAGAAGGCAGAGATCAGAGCTGCCCCTCAGGAGGAGCTGCAGCCCCCAGTGAGGGCTCCCCTCTGGCTCCTCTCCTCCCCTCTGTGTGTGACCTCCTGACAAGAAGGGTTGAAGTGGGGCAGGCCCAGCCTTTTCCCTGCAGTTCTGTCCCCGTGGCTCTGGCTGAACTGCTCGGTGATGCTGAGCTATCAGCAGCTCCTGACCTTGTCGCTCTGCTCTGTGTTGTCTCCACCATCTCCAGACTCCTTGCGACCAAGTGCCACAAGTCTGAACAGATTTTCTGCCCTGCAGCCTCCAGTGTCCCCAGTATCTGCCTCATCTTCATCTTCAGAACTAGAATCTCGCAGGGCCTTAACGAGGTGAGTGTCGCTCCATCGCTCTGCACTGCTGCCCTTTGCACCCCCTGCTCTGGGCAGCACTTGGAAAGAAGAGAATTCCTTGCTTTTCCAGGAATGGCTAGGTCCTTTTCCCACTCTGAGTTAGCTTTGAACATGCCTGTATTTTATAGTATCATAGGAGAGAGAGGGGGAATTAATTTTTAAAACCATTTTGATTAATGTTTTAGTTTCCACTTCACCCTTCAGCCAAAGGTAGTTGTGTTTAACAGATTAAAAACTCTTCAGATAAAATGTAGTAATAAATAGGCTGGATTTAATGGCTGTGAATTCAGCCAGGTCAGTAGGTTTATTTATCCAGGAAAACACACCTAAAACCTGGCAGAAATGCAGCATAAAACCATGTCTGACCCTTCCCAGCAGGTGTGACCTGCCCATGCTCCTGCATCCAACAAAAAACTGCAAAGCCTCTTTCTCACTCCAATTCCTTCAGGGCTGCAGCCACTCCAGCTTGGAGTATGAAACATGTATTAACCCTCAATAATTTATTAACTCTAGGCACGGTTTATAAATGTACAGTTCATTTAAAATGTCACTGGATCTTCCTTCCAGTGCACACAAGCTGCTGAGTTGTTTTCTTGGGTTGTGCCTCTAATGTTTTCCCTTCTATTTTGAGTAAAACTTGGGCTTACCTGGAAATTATTCCATTATGGCATCATTTTGCCATCTTACTCATTAACACAATAATTAATAGAACAGATCGTTGTCACCTGTTGTTGGGAGCCTTCACTGTTTGGGAGGTATTTTTCAATTAATGGGTAAAAAATACGACTCTGATGGAATCACAGAATGATTTGGGTTAGAGAGAGTTGAAAGATCACCCATTCCCACGGCCTGCCATGGGCAGGGACACCTTCCACTATCCCATATTGCTCCAAGCCTTCCCAACCTGGCTTTGGACACTTCCAGGGATCCAGGGGCAGCCACAGCTTCCCTAGGCACCCTGTGCCAGGGCCTCACCACCCTCACAGGGAGGAATTTCTTTGTTACATCTAATCTAAAGCTCTCACACCATTTCAAAGGGAAACAGAGTCCTTGTGTTATAAAATTCACTATTCCATGGATAAAATGGGTGCTGTACACCATTGCTTTCCCATATGTTCTCTAGGAAGCATTGGCTGTTCCTGTCCACTCTGGGTATTTGTGTTTGTGCGTCCCTGAAATTGAGTCAATTTTGGTTGTGGGTAGAGCTGTAAGAAACAAAGTCAACAACCCTGTGGGGTTTTTGGGGTGTTTTTTTCTGCAGTGAAGCCCTTGGGTCCCTTTCCTAAGCTCTGAGCGGGTTTTTGTTTGGCAGTCGCGGGAGCACGGGCAGGGAGAAGAACGACAAACCTCTGCCACCTTCCCTATCCCGGCCCAACACCTTCCTCCGGGGCAGCAGCAGCAAGGAGCTGCTGCTGGACAACCAGGCCCAGGAGGAGCAGCGCAGGGAGATGCTGGAGACAGTGAAGCAGCTGACAGGAGGCATGGAGATGGACAGGAACAGCACCGAGGCTGAGAGGAACAAAGCCAAGGAACCTGGTAACGGCTCCTCCGTGCTCGGGGAGTCTTGCTGAATGTGTGGAAAGGCACAAGGGAGAGCCTGTCAGGAGCAGTGACAGGTGTCTGTGCAGGGCACTGTCAGGCTGCTGCAGCTGGGATGCACCTCCCAGAGCTGGGTGACCCAGCTGAGTCGGGCAGGCCTGGGCCTTATCCCTCTCTGCAGCTCCTCCGTAGGATCCAGCAGGGCTGAAAGGCTGCAGGTGCAGCACCACCCCGTGGCATTGTCTGGCCTGTTTTATCCTGTCACTGTCCCACTGGCTTCTGGGCACAAAGTCCCCCAAATCAGTGTCAGTTCTTCAGGAATGCTTTTTCAGTGCCCAGTAAAGCCATATCTACCCTTTTCAATCATTCCCCAGGGCCAGGGCAGGGATTTGGGTTTGGGACAGATGGTGCACAGCAGCTTTTTAGCACCGTGTTGTTGCCAGCCCTCCTTCCAAGCCAGCTCTGGTGCAGCAGGATGGTGGCACCCATCAGTGTGACTCGTCTGTCACCTTGTCTGTCCTACTGCTCCTGCTTTTCCCTCCTGCCAGCCTGGGCTGATCTGTTAGTGGGAAAGTGGGGACACTTAGGATGATGTTCCCAGTGGACAGAACATTTATGTAAGGACAGTGTTCAGTTCCTTCCCTGGGAAACATCTGGAAACTGCTGCAGTGAGGGAAACACCTCGACTGCCACAGCACAGCACAGGCTTGTCCTGAAGCTTCAGGATGTTGTAGACAATCCATGGGGACCAGGGTTTTAGGATGTGATTGGGAGATTGCCTTGGGCTGCTGCCCATTGCAGTCAGCGTATTTTAACTTTGCTGCAACAACTCCCATTTAATTATTTAATGTTCGTGCAGAGCTTTGAAGGTGTTCAGCCTGTGCCACTGCCAGCTGTGATCCTGCAAGGTCAAGTTACAGAAATACTGGGGGTTCATATGGGGGAAAAGTAGCCAGGAAAGAACCCCAGAATGGTTTGAGTTGGAAGGAACCCTCAAGCTCATCCAGTTCCAACCCCCTGCTGTGGGCAGGGACACCTTCCACCTATCCCAGGGTGCTCCAAGCACAATCAAAGAACTACCCTGTGCCTGAGGATGGGACTGGGGACACACCTACCTTGTGACTTCTGTTCGCAGAATGTCATCTCTAAAATGTTGATTTTCCTTTTCCAAACATTTTTTGTTGTTGTATTTCCACCAGCCAAGCCAGAAGTTCCCCCAGCTCCAGTGCAAGAAAAGCCTTCACTATCAGAAGAGGAAATAGAGAGAAAATGCAAATCTATCATTGATGAGTTCTTGCATATTAATGATTTTAAGGTAAGCAAGATGAAAACCTCACTTAACAGAAAGCTCTGAGGGGCTGCAGTGATTTCTCTCCAGGGTGTGTCTCTGGGAGCACCCAGCCCACACAGAGGCAGTGGGAGCAGCAGGGCTGGGCAGAACCCAGCAGCAGCAGCAGCTCCAGGAGCACTTTCAGGACACTTGTCTCCCAAGCTTGTTTTCTGCCCAGCTGGTAATAGGAAAAATAGCCCAGCCTGTGTGTTTTAAGTAGCAAGATGGATGTGTATCTGTCATGAATCACTGAGCAGCTCCATAATACCAGCAATTTTGGAAGCAGAAAAGCTAGTGGGAAAATAAACAGAGGTTTTCATTTAGTTATCAAAGCATGTGCTGTTCTGATCTGGAGGCAGATACAGCAATACTAAATATTGAACAAACCACTCCAGAGGATTTTTAATAAACATTGGAAATTACTGAGCAGCTGTCATCACTTCCTAGTTAAAAGGTTGAAATTTTGTTTCCCTTGTAAATGGGTTTTTTAGCTCGTCCAGGGAGTTTGCAAGAAGTGTTACATTGGCTGCAAAGCTGCTTCATTTGATCTTTCACTAAAAAAAATTTTCAAACCTGCCAAGTTTGAAATGGCAGCACTTGGGAGTTACTAGTTTGGCACCCTAAAAGCAGAGTTGCTGCTTCCATTTCATTGGACTTCCAATTAATAATTGGAAAGAGGAATATTCTCATGATGGATTGTTTAGAGTTCACATCTAGTTATTGGGATAAATTATTAAATACTTGGTTTGGAGAGGAAAAGCCTTGCTCTCATTGGCAGTGAGCTGGCCTGGGACCCAGGGGCTGGTGAGCCAAGGAGTCTCTGCTCTTTTTCCTGCTTGTGGTGGCCTCCAAAGGCTCCCCTGGATGCCTGAGATGAAGGAGCCACTTCAGTTCCCTGTTTGCAAATACAGCAATGTGTTTCTGTGGCTGGCTGGAAATGGAGCTGAATTGCACTAGACAGGGCAGGGCTGGTTAAAAGTCCATGGAATTGAGGCAGCTTGTTTGCATCAGGAATTAATTGGTACTGGGGAATTCTTGGCACTCTTCAGGAGCAGCAATGCTCTGACTGCTTAAACTCATGTTCCTGCAGCCACCCATGAGTGAGTTCCTGCTGTGATGAGCAGAGGAATGGCCCTCTGCAGGTGTTTGGTCCTCAGAGTCTGGCCTGACCATGAGCTCAAACTGCTGAGCTGTGACCCTGGTGACAGCAGGGTCGGCCAGCAGGGTTCCCAGTGTGTCCCAGGACAGCAGGACCTGTCTGATGAGCTCCAACCCGAGCACGCAGGCCGGGACCACCGGGCTCCTGACCTGCAGGAAAAAGCCCTGCAGGGCCTGAGGAAACACATCTGGGGCTGCCAGGTCTTGGTGACTCAAGGCATAACTAGTCACAGAGCAGGTGCCTGTGGTCAGGAAGGCCACTGAGATCTGTGGGCTGGACCCAGAAGGTCACTGGAATGTCCTTGTGATGGCAATGGAGATTTTTGATGTGGGACTTAGAGAGCTGCTCTCAATGTCTCTGAGTGGTTTTTTTGTTTAGGTTGAAAAATGCTTAAGTCAGAAAGTGTGAGCTTTAGAAAGGGGAAATCTTCCTCCAAGTGTTCCCCAGCTATTTTCTGCTTCTTGGTGGGCTGTGGGTTTGTAACACAGGCATTTGTGCCAGGTCAGATCAGTAACAAATCTGATCTGATACCCTTTTTTTGATTTGGCTTGATGTTCGATGCTGTTATCGATGTTTTGGTGGCATTCAAAAGATAACTCCTGCCATTTCACCAAGCAGCCCTGCAATGTGATTGTGTATTTTAAAAATTGTTGCCTGAGTGGTATAAATTCCATTATTGCTATTACTGTTGTTTTTGTTATTATTATGTGATGAGGTTCCACAGTCAAATTTAGCACTTTCCCTGGCAGCCTCACTAAATACTCATTTCACCAAAAATCCGTGGTGTTACAGGAGGAAATACTCTTGTGCCACGTGTTTGCTGCTTTTCAGTGGAAGGTGACTGCTTTGTGTTGTTCCACAGGAGGCCATGCAGTGTGTGGAGGAGCTGAGTGCCCAGAACCTGCTGCCCGTGTTCGTGCGCGTGGGCGTGGAGTCCACGCTGGAGCGGAGTCAGATCACCAGGGATCACATGGGCCAGTTGTTACATCAGCTGGTGCACTCGGGAAAGCTGAGCAAGCAGGATTTCTTCAAGGGGTTGGTATTCTGCACAGAGAATCCACAGATTCTTTTCCTCAGTGTTTCTTGCAAATGGATGCTGTGCTGCAGAGAAATGATCTCCCATCTTGTTTTGGTATCCTGCCCTGTCTACGCATTGTTTTGGAAGGACTGTATCATTTGGGTGTATTTATAAGGAATATTATTATTGTAATATATTTTAAAGTGTTTCATATGCTTTAGTGAACATAAATATGTTCATATTTATATCAGCTTTTATTTTGAAGCAGATCTGTAGGTGTCTGTTTAAATGTGTGTGTTCAGATCCCTATTCTGGGCTGCATTTCTCCCTGTTTGCCTTTTGCAAATCCCTGAATGTAACTGGAAGAGGAGGCAGTCAGAATCCTTCACACAACATCAGTACCTGGGAGCTCTGTAGCCTGAACTCCTGTGCACCTACAGAGCCTCAGCCACTCTCCCACTGGGAAGAAGGCTTCACCCACACCATGCCATTTCCCAGGACACCTCAGCTAGACCGGCCAAACCTTGAGGGGCTGAGGAGGAGAACACAGCAGATGGGTTGGACCTGCCTCGACAGACCCGAGTTTCGGCTGCTGGCTCATTTCAGCTCCCTGAGTTTTGTGTTCCCAGCCTGGTGTCCAGTCCTAAAACAATCCCTGTTCCCATGGAGGTCCTTGGCAGCACTCAGTCTTCGCTGGGGTGCAGAGCAGGAGGGATTAAACAGGGATAGGCACAAATGCAGCAATGAAGGAGCAGATGAAGTATACTGAGTTGCTGAGGAGTTGGCTCTGTCTGGCTTTAATCCGAATCCCTGTCATTGTGGTACCACCGATCGCTCCGACAGGAAACTCCCTGCGCCCGTGTCTGTCCCTGAACTTCTTCCAGCTCACAGGAAAGGTTTAGGCAGCCTGAACTCAAAACCGTATGGAAAAGCTGGAAAAATCCACAGGGAATACTCTTGTTTCCACACAGCACTGATGGTCAGAGGGACTCGTTTGAGGTGATACATATCCAAAATGTATTGTGATTAAAGCTGTTCTCTAGCTTCCTGGAGTTTGGATAAGTGGATCTTGATGAAATATTGGGATCTATGCTCTGAATGTGACATAAACAATGTGAAACAACTCCTGAAGATGATGGAAAGGGCAAGTGGTGTTCAGTGGGTGCTGTGGAGAACACCAGAAACCCCCTCACCTACAGACACAGGAGAAGTGTAATGAGGGATCACAGGATGAACACTGGTCCCAGCCACAGCTGAGGAGATGCACAACAGGAAAACAATTTGTGGCAGAAAGGCTGGAGGAGCAGCAGGAGGATGCAAAGAACAAAGCAAAGGAGATGGTTTGAAACATGAGAGAAAATGTGGATTTATAGTCACTAAAGAGGACACCGGACTTTTCAAGGTTTTCGGGGAGAAATGAACCATGGTAGAAACTGGCAGGAGAGCAGAAAAATTACCATCTCCCAGGCATGGGAAGTGAAGCCACCTGCAAGGGTTTAATGGGAAAGAAGAGTTTTGAGCCATTCTGGAAAGTGTATCACTGGGGATCAGTCCTATAATTCCTGCTGCAGATAGAAACTCTCCTCTGCTGAACTGAGCTCTTACAGACATTTCACTGCTTATCTTACATTTGGAATTCTGTTAGGATTAACCCCCTTCTCGAAATGTTTGGATATTTTTAAGAAGGTTTCATCTACTTGATGGTTTATATATACAGACAAAAAAGCTTTTTTGTTTTATAGATGTTACAGTTTAGCAAGTGATTTGTACTGGGATATAAGAATTATTATAACTGGAGGTTTCCTGGATGTATCTGTTGGATCTACAGAAGGTGGTGTCTTTTCCATATATTCTCCTTGTTACTGCATGGAGAAATTCAGTCTTGGTAGTTTGGAAGTACCAAAAGCATAAAATGGCAATAGGTTTTTTGCTACCTTTGTAATTCTCCTCACACCTCTCCCTCTTCACTCCTCTTTTATGTTACAAAATATTTTAAAGTGCAGATTTCTTTGAAGGAAATCTCTCCAATTAAGTTTTATTTAATTCTTGATGTTTTTTCCTCCTTCTGAAGTTTTTCCGAGACCCTGGAGATGGCGGATGACATGGCCATAGATATACCCCATATCTGGTTGTACCTGGCTGAGTTGGTGACCCCCATGTTAAAAGAAGGAGGAATCTCTATGAGAGAACTTATACAGTAAGTGATGCTTTCCCAGCTGTGCCTGTAGTGTTTTCTCAGCTTGGTTCCCATCAGTAGGTGAAGGATGAGCATTGTTGGAGGCTCAGCTCCCCCCAGGAGAGCTGTTGAACATCCTTGGGGGCCCACACCAGCCTGAGAGCTCTGCTGGGAAGGGAGCTTGGTGCTTTCACCCTTGGAGAAGGGTTTTATCCATAAGTCTGCTGTTTGTTTCAGCTGAGCTTAAAAATACCCCAGTGCTGTAGAGTGGAGCCATTTGAGAATAGGCTCTGGGAATTGGACTTGAAGAGAGTGAGGTATTGCAGAGGACCTGTGTGGCTCAGAGGGTAACTGAAGGAGGGCTGGGTTAGGTGGGATATTTGGAATAAATTCCCCCCTGTGAGGGTGGGGACGCCCTGGCACAGTTTGCCCAGAGCAGCTGTGGCTGCCCCTGGATCCCTGGAGGTGTCCAAGGCCAGGTTGGACAGGGCTTGGAGCAGCCTGGGATAGTGGAAAGTGTCCCTGCCCAAACTATGGGATTCCATGTCTGTACCACCTGGGCACTGCCTTGAAGGGGCACAAAACCTTGTCTGCAAGACCAGAAGCCATTTCCTGGACCAGAATTCCTGTATTTTCTGTATGTCTTTATATATTTGGGGATTAACTGTGAGCCAATTGAATGGTTCCTATTACCAGTATATTAAGAAAATAACAGTCTTTTCCAAGTCTACCCAAGTGCAGCATCCCACAAAAATTAGTGGATTTGACATAAATATAACATTTTTTTGGATGGAAAATTCAAGTCTTTGTAATTAGCCGTATTGTGACAAGGTCACTGCATCACTAAATGTTTTATCAGCAGTGCTGGATTAATCAAATCCTTCCTCCCTGGCAGAAGTTAAAGGTGATTTCCTGCCTCAGTTTGATCACTACTCCTGGATTTGCATCCCAAATATGAATTATAACAGAAAAACACCTGTTTTTCTTTCATTCTAGAGAATTTAGCAAACCCTTGCTTCCTGTGGGAAGAGCCGGCGTCTTGCTTGCTGAAATCTTGCACCTTCTATGCAAACAAATGGTGAGTGCCCCGTGCTCCTGTCCTCCAGAGGGAGGAGTGGATGCAGCGCCCGTGGTCATGCATGAAACCTTCACTATTCCCACGTGAGGACATTTAGGGATGGGCCAGCCAGTCCAGATAACTTAGGAACCTGCCTCGCACCCCCAGTTTCCAACCAAGCCTTACGAGGTTCCAAAAAGTTGAGTTAACTTTTTGTTTTCTCATCACTTTTCCCTTTTGCAGGTACCTTTGCACCTGGCTTCTCCCAGAAGCTAAGAGTGCTGAAATACTGCAAGAGGGACATGCTCAAGGGATTTCTGGGCTGACCAGAAGCAGCAAGTGCCGGGAATCTTGCGAGAGAACTGTTCTTGCAGACCGGAGAGGTTCTCAGGGTTCGGATAAGCTCCCGATGGCCTCAGACTGCTGTGTGCTTATCCAAACTAAACCTGCCGACTCTTGAGGTTCACCCAGCACTGGGGTAGTGACACCTCCTCACCCCGTGACTCCGAGAGCTCTCTTTCACACCTCACAGCTGCGTGTCCAACCAGTGTGGTGGTTTCCCTATAACTCATCTCCATTTTTGTCCTTTT
>VZRH01005945.1:48265-65020 GCA_013397555.1 Urocynchramus pylzowi | reverse complement strand
TTTTTTTTTTTTTTGATCCAGCTAAATCCTGCACTTTAGATAGTGTCTATTTCCAACCCTGTAAAATCCCTCACTTGCCTTTTTTTTTTATTTTTTTGAGCATGCATTCAAGTAAGGTTGAATGTTCCAGGAGCATTTCAGTCCAACAGTGCAAAGAGTGACTTTTTATTTCTTTACTTTAGTCTTGTGCTTGTTTGGAAGTCAACTTCCATTTTTTTTTTTTTTAACTATTCTGTGAAAGAAAAGCTGCTGTGCTCTGGGTGTGGAAGCACAGCTTTGGGTCTCTGTTTCTGCCACAGCTTTCTGATCAGATCTTGTCCAGGCCAAGACTTGGACTCAGGTATTTCAGTCTAACATCAGCCATCTAATCCAGATCTTGGTGGATCAGAGCAGGAACTATGCACAGTTGGCTCTTAACGACCTGTATTGTAAACTCAAAATTGTAATCTGCTTTGTAAGCTTAAAATCAGGCAGCATTTCTCAGCTTGACTTAGGCTATTCAGTGATCTCCTGTGAGCAGGTGCTGTAAGGTGAAACTTTGGCAAAGCATTTGGGTGAAAAGAGCTGGTTGTGCTCAGCATTTTCATTCTTGTCAGAACTGTGTGTGTCAGAACTGTGCTCTCTGAGGCAGGAGGCTCAAAGGTCAGTGTGACATTAGAGGCTGCAAAAGGCTGAACTGTCTGAGCTCAAAGGCACTGCTCTCAAGGTTTCCATAAACTCTAGGAACTGAAGAGAGAATTTGGGATTATGTGCCTGAATTTGAGGCTTGGTCTCTGCACAGAAAACAGCCATGTAGATGAGGAGTTTTCTCAGAGGAGCAGTTTGCCAGAGCCTTACTGTCAAGGCAAGGGAGTGATGGAGTGAGTCAGGAGCAGGGTCAGAGTCAGCCGTGGAAGGTGCCCTGTTCCACGTGTCACTGCTCTGGGTGACCTCGGAGCTCGCTGTGAACCCCCCGTGTCACTTCTGCCTTGCCCATTGCCCGTCACGAGGCGTTGCCCACCTGACAAGATGTGCATTCCCAGGGGGATTGCACATGTGGTTTCTCTTGCACGGGGTCTCCAGATGTTCTCACTCGTTGCCGGGCGTTTGTTGGGTGGCTGAACTGTCCTTTATTCCTCCTGACACAGCTGCACCATTCCGGCCCCTGTGAGTTCCCAGGGTGTCCCTCAGCTCTTTAAATGGACAAACTGCTTGTGTTTCAGAGCCATAAGAAAGTGGGAGCCTTATGGAGGGACTCTGGCCTCAGTTGGAAGGACTACTTGCCCGAAGGGGAGGATGTACATACCTTTCTCATGGAACAGGTGAGTTCAGATCATTTGCTTGATCTTCCTGTTTGTTCATCCTCTTCCATCCCATTCTTATGCACAGTTGAAATATGGAATGAAGTGTCTCTAAGTTGGGGTAGATGATTTCAGCACCACCTTTTGAAGCAGAGGGAGGACAAGCCTGTCCCTGCTGCTCCCAGACACACGTCTCCAGTCACCTGGCTTCCTGTAGGAGACCTGTTTCTCCAGCTGCGAAAAAGAAATTCAATAATGAGTTTTGGAGCAAGGACAGACAATCTGCAGAAGGGCCACAATTAATGGTAGCAGTTATTCACTCATCCCACCTTGGATTATGATCCTGGAGGGAGCCAGGACTGATGGAGGCACCTCACCTCTTGCTGGTGCTGCTCCTCAGAAAGTCACTGTCTCCCTTTGGAGCTTCGAGTGATCCACTGCCCTGTTCTGACACTTTGGAAGTGCTGCAGGAAATGAAATTATTACCATGGCCTGGGCCTTGCTGAGGGGACTGCAGCTCTTCTGTCACAGTTTTCAAGGAATTGGGGCATTGGCTGTAATTCCTTTGAGCCAGTGCCAGCTCTGGTTGTTGCATTCCAGCCTCTTTAGCTCCAGCCAGGCAACACACACTTGATTTTGTGCTCTGCTGTGCAGGGCTGGAGCTGCCTGAGGTGCCTCCTTGTCTTTGCTGGATAATGGAGTTCCCATGTGTAAAATGCTTCCTAACCTTTGGAACGGGGAAAGTTGATATTGTAAGGATAACTGAGCAGCTGAAAGATGCCAGGAAGCAGAATTAAATGTTGTTTCCTGCTTCAATCTGGTGTAATTCAGCCCAGGAAAGTACATTTCACTAATTCTCATCATCACATGTGGTGTTGCAGAAGTTGGAGTTCACGGAGTCTGACTGTTCCAGTTCCTCAGAAGCACTTTCAGAGAAAGAACTGTCTGCAGAAGAGCTGAACAAGCAGCTGGAAAAACTCATTGTTGAGGACAAGGCGAATGATGAACAAATCTTTGACTGGGTAGAGGTACAAAGAGATTTTCACCCTCCCTGCAGATTGTTTAACTGCTTTTGTAAATATGTTCTGGTCTGAACATCTCAGGGTACGGGACACTGCGAGGATTTGGTCTGTGCAATCAACACTCCCAAAGAATTAAAATCTAAAATATAATCAGTATTTAAGAGTCAGTTTCAGGAAGGAAGGCTTTTAGCCATATTAACTGTGTAACCTTTTAAATACTGTAGACTTTCTGACACTGAATATCCTGCTTCTGCCACTCAGTACATTTTAGACGTACAGTGCTACATCGTTTTTTCGTAAAATAGGGAAGAGAAGCTTCTCACTATTTTTTCCCAACATGACCTCTCCAAATTTCCTGCTGTAAAAACATCCTGGGCAGTCACTGAGAGCACTTTTTCCCAGTGCACTGGCCCAGGCACTGGAAGAGAAAATAAAAATAAAGAAAAAAAAAAGAGGAAAAGGCCTATGAACCCATTGGTCTTTGCTTTCAGTCTCTGGCTGCCTTCTTTAATTCCGATATTTAGTGTCTGAAATTATACCCAACCTATGCATTTACATCTTTGCTTATACTAAAACTTGGTCAGCTTCAGTTCAGTGATTTCTGTGGCAGAGCAATGTGTTAGAAATGTCTTTTTTCCACTGCTGTTATTGGAGTTGAGAGTGGAATGAAAGCAGCACTGAAAATCTGGGATCACCCACAGGCTCTTTGGAGCCTTGGACAGTTTCCACAGCCATTCCCTGAATTTTTTTTACAAAGCAAACACTCTCCACCCAAGGAGCACGCCGTAAAGTTTGTTGGAAAAGCCTGAAACTCTTTGAAACTGTGCGAGGGCGAGGCAGGAGCCCAGCGTGGTTGGTTTGGTTCTGCAGACAAACGGCTCCTTGTGGGAGGTGCTCAGTGGCACATGGATCCCACGGGAGCTGGTGTTGCCTGCTGATGTCCCTGAGGGAGTTCCAGGGAGTGAGTGGGGAAGCTGAGTTTTGCAGGGGTGAGCTGGGCTTGTGCTGCAGCAGCAGCTGAGCCTGGACTTGCTGCCAAGGTTCAGCACTGGAGTTTTGCAGTCCTGCAGCGCCGTGTTTTTAACTGGTCCATTTACTCTTGATTCCAGGCTAATCTAGATGAAAGCCAGATGAGTTCACCTACATTCCTTAGAGCTTTAATGACAGCAGTTTGTAAAGCAGCTATTATAGGTGAGTAACTTGCAGTGTAAGCTCCACACAAACCAAACCTGCAATTAATTATTTGGTATTTCTGAGGTTTATATCACATTTCCCTGGCCAAGGCTGTGTTTTATCACACACTTAGGCTTTTCCATCATTTGGGATTGTGCCCGAGAGCAGGGTGTCCCTTTTCCATGTGACAGCCAGGCACTTTGCTAGGTATGGTGTTCCTGAGGTGACCCTGGTGTGTCCCAGTGACCTTGTGTGAGCAGGGGTCTCAGACAGGGCTGGGTAATGCCAGGTTGTAGGCTGATTTCCTTAACGAAGGTGGAAATGATTGAGGCAATTAACATTTCCACTCCTGTGTCAGCAAAGATGCGTGGGCACCTCAGAGTGGGCTGGAGACAAAGCCAGTCTGGGGCTCAAGCTTGTAAGAGTTTTATATCCAAAGTTTCACTTCTGGAAAGATGGCTTATGTGGATTGCCTGACTGTACAGCTGGAAACACAGGGACTGGAGGGCTCCCAAGTCAGACACGTGAGCCTCAGACCCTCAGGGGGGGTTGAGTAAAGCACTGCAGCCAGAAACATCTGCTCAGTTCACTTGGTTTTCTTTAACTTTACTGTTGGCATCTGGCACAGCAAAAAGTGGTGCTTGTAAAGGGTCTGGTTCTGCCCTGAGCTGTGATTTGGGAGAGAGAACGGGCTGGATTCCACCGTGTGAGGGAGGAGAGGGACAGGCCAGCTCCCTCCTCTCTCTGGGAACAGAACCTTGCTCGTGCCACCTAGCGTTAACAGAGACACGACACAGGACTTCATTTCCATCTTAAGGGTTCCCTGTTGTGTAAGGAAAATCATGCTCTGGTTTAAATTTTGACCTTGCCTCTAACTGAGTTTTTTTTTCTTTTGTTTTCAAAATATCACTTAATTGGGTTGCATGATCTACTTGGAAGCTGCTGAATAATTCATCCTTGTGGCTGATGAACTTCTAATGCATATTTTTATATATTCACTATTTCCTGTATCATGTGGAACTTATGATTCTGTTTCTGCCCTGGTATTTTTAGAAAAAAAAAAGAATTTTCTAAAAACCTTTTCAATGCAGTTGGCTGTGGAGACACCATTTGCACTGCAAAGTAAGGTTGTGCTGCTTCTCTGTGTGTTGGAGCTGGGGTCACTGCAGGTAGTGAACTTGGGGAACTGTAAGGACCTAGACTTCCAGAAATAGCTATTAACCAAAAATACTTCCTGTTGTCTCTCATCCTCCTTTTCTCTCCACTCTAGTCTGTGTTTGTGATTGCTGTTGCATTAGTAAAGGCAGTCAAAGACCTGTCCCTGTTGCCATGTGCCAAGCTGACCCTGCTTTCTCCTCTTCCCCTCAGCGGACTCTTCCAGCTTCCGAGTGGACACTGCTGTTATCAAACAGAGAGTGCCCATCTTACTCAAGTACCTGGACTCAGACACAGAGAAGGAACTACAAGCACTTTATGCACTACAAGCATCAATAGTAAAACTTGATCAACCTCCTAGTAAGTGTTGCCTCTGTGCTGGGGATTTGAGCCTGCATAAGGGCAGGAGGGTTCTGTGGGAGATGGGAAGATGATGTACTTTTCCTTACCTTTGTCGGTAGCAGATGAGAGAAGCTGGTATGGGTGGGTTCAGCTTGTCCAGATCCCAGATTTTTAGAGCAGCTCAGGTTCCCACATGCTTGGCCAGAGGCTGGATCTTCTTTTGGTTGCTCCTGTGAGCAGCCACACAGAAGGAAGGACGAACCTCTGTTGATAAAAAGAGATCAAAAAAAGAGCAGTAAAAAATAATTTGTTGAGTTTGCGGTACCTGAGCATGTGAGAGCATGGGTGTTGTTATTGCATTGCTATTCCACAGATGTCTGTGGGCTTGGAGGGAAAAAATTAGTTGGTCAATTGATGAGTTTTGTCCCAGAGGTGCTGCAGGAAACCCTTGTGGGACAAGAGGCAAAGGAATAGCCAAACAAACAGGGATTCCCAGGGAATCTGCAGCACAAAATCCAGGAGTGCCTCAAAACATCCAACATGATCATCCTTAGTGCCCTTTAGGACATTAGTTGGGCATTATCTCTCCTGATGAGCCACAAAAATCCAGGGTTGGAGGGAATCCAGACGTGTGGTGCAGAGGAGATAGGCTTGTGGGTCCTGCTTGCCAGCCAATCTCTAGATAACATATTCCCACAACTGCTTTCCCAGCTTTCCCTCTCCTCTGACAGTATTAGAGGGGTTGGTTTTCCCCCTCACCTGAGTATGAGCAGCCAGAAGCAATAACTGAGTAAGAGCCCTTTGTTTTCCTTGTCTCTCCATCTCCGGGTGCCAAGAGGTCGCGTTAATCCCCTTATCTGCAGCCCTCTCTGTCTGCAGCCAGAGCTGACAGATGTTCCCTGCCTTGATTCCATTACTGCAGATTTGTTGCGGATGTTTTTTGATTGCCTGTATGACGAGGAGGTCATTTCGGAGGATGCCTTCTACAAGTGGGAAAGCAGCAAGGACCCAGCGGAGCAGAACGGGAAAGGAGTAGCGCTAAAATCTGTCACGGCGTTCTTCACGTGGCTACGGGAGGCCGAAGAGGAGTCAGAGGATAATTAAAACTTAAAATACAGATTTAAAACAAACAAACAAAAAAGAAACAATTTAAGTATTTTTTTAAAAAGTTTCACGTCTTCGCCAATCACAGTGCAGCAAGGCCAATTCTCTCTCGCAGACCCCCCTTGCCCCACACACGCACGAGTGGGAGAGGTAAAACCCGATAAACACCGAGGTGATCATGGAGGCAAAAAGGTACTTGAAAACAAACCCACAAAAGTAAACTTCAAACCTGAGGGCGGGAGCACTAAACCAAAATACATGTATTATTTATAGAAAATATTTTCTGTTTTAATCTTTTTCTTTTCTTTTTAAACAAGGACTCATACTTAGGAAAACACACAGCAAAACAAATCTGTTTAGCAAAAACAAAAACAAGTTGAAAACTTTTAATTTATTATTTTAAGGACTGCAAATACCAGTGTAATTTTTAAATTTGCAGTTTCTGTAAACAAATTGTATAATAGAACAAAAGCAGAGAAATAAATTTCCCTCCCCTTCATACGCACCTCAGTTTTGTTTCAAAGCATGATAAATCAACAAAACTTTGAAGGGGGTTGGGGTGAGCTAGATGAGGACAAGATCAATTTTTTTTTATTGTCATCAGATTTTTCTGCCTGCCTCTCAGCTTGCTTCAGAAATTTAAAAAGAAAATAGTAATCAAACCATACATAACCTTGGATCGGAAGGAAAATGCATCTGCGGACCAGAGTGCTCCGAAAATAACTCATTGAAAACCGTGCTACCCCGGGGAAAAAAGTACTAGTGATACTTTGAGAACCTTTAGAGCAACTTTAAGGCTTGTAAATACATAGAACAAATATTTAAAAAAAAAAAAAAAAGAAAAAAAAAGAAAGAAATTGACTCAATACTATTTCTTTTCACTTTCAAAATATAAAGAACAAAATAAAGACAAACATTGCAAGTTTAAAAGAAAGTAAAACGACTTCTCCTTTGACAGCTGCTGAATGTGTGCACCATCCTGAGCGGTGCTGGCTTCCTTGGCATGCCGTAGGTCCTCGGGCCCAAATTGTGTACATATAGTGTGTGTCTGTATGTGTGACTACCAAAAATGAAGGGTGAGAGCAATTGTTTAAAAAAAAGGAAAAAATACGAAAAAAGGGGATGCTGTTGTGCCGAGAAACTCCCTGGCCAAGGAGCAGCCAGTGGCTGCGGTGCCAAGTGGAGCAGTTGGTTCCCGAGGCTGGGACGTGACCTCAGGGCGGACGGTGCCCGGCCCCAGCTGGGTTTCTCCAGCCGTGTGGCAGCCGTGTCTCCTGTGACTTGGACCAGTGGGGACTTGTGACCCTGGCAGCTCCGGAGGCCGCAGCTGTGAGAGCCGAGATCCGACAGCCCAGCGCCAGGAAGGGTGCAGGACGGAGGAGCGGCGCTGCCCGCCCGGCGCTGCCCGCCCGGCGCTGCCCGCCTGCTCCGAGTGCCAGGGCCAGCGCGGCCGGGACACGGCCACAGCTGTGGGAGCCCTTCCCGTGCCCAGCGGGACCCGGGCTGCTGCTCCAGACCCAGCTGCTGCTGAGGACGGGAAGGCCCTCTCGTGTCTCTGCAGCCACCCAGGATGACCCGCTGGCTCTCACTGTGAGAAGCACCTGCCATCAAGGACTCTGCAAAGCTGGGGAAGCCCTGAAATGTGGTTTGTGAACTGTGGGCCATGGACCGTGAGTAACCTGTGGAGCATTTGCTGGGGGTGTCTGCAGCACTGACTGCTCACATGATGCTGTCTTTTTCTTTCCGGCTGCTAAATCACTTCTTTAAAAAAAAAAAACAAAAAACAAAAAAAAACCAACCCAACAACAAAAAGAAACAAAAAAAAAGGGAAGAAAGGCTACAAATACGTTACTTTCCTAATCTTACTTTTACATGTAAACAATTGCTGTACTTGCCTGAGGATGTGATTTGATCACCCCGGGGAAGGGAGGAGGTGCCTGGTTGTGGCCAGAGGGGAGAGGTCCATGAGACACTTTCCCTGTTAACGTGTTCCACCCCATGAATCTGAGCTAGAGAATCCATGGCCTAAAACACTAGAGCATTGTTTGGTTATTTTTTTTTTTTTTTAGTAACAATAAAACACTTTTCTCTGATGTTTTGTTAAAAAAAAAGAAAAAAAAAAAGAAAAAATATTCTCACCGTTACTGTATGCTCATGTATCTGCATGTACCACATCCAGTGATGCCTCAGCCTTGCCGTTGGGCCCAGAGGTTTGGATGGGCTCTCAAGGTCTCCAAAAGATCTGTCCCCACGGAACCCCCACCCCCCAGGGCTCCAGGGGTGTCTGTTACACCTCTGCAGAAGGTCGTGTGGCTGCTCTCCTTCCAAAAGGCATTTTTTGGAGCAGTACATGGTGGTTTGTAGCAGTTAAATAGTTGAATTAAATGGATGCCAGTTTGTATGTAAATAAGGGTAAATACTGCCAAGTCAGTGTGGGCAAATGATGGAATTCCTCTCAGGGTGGGCAGTGTCAGAGCCTGCTGGGAATGTGAGCGTGCAACAGCAGAGCCATGGAAGGACTGATTTCTCTCATTGCCTTGGATTGGAAAGGACAAACCTGCTGCAGAGCCTTTGAACAGCCCTGTGAATCCAGTGTGTCAGGGCTGGGAAATCTGTTTGGGGAGCTTGAACCTTCTGGCTGAAAGATTGGAAAACCACTGGCTGGAGGGAATGGGAATTGCCAGCAGGTGGGTAGAGGTGAGGTGAGAAAATCTTTCCCCTTTTTGTTAGAGCTTTTAATGTTAGATGTTCCAGAGGGTGAGAACTTGCCCTGTTAGTGTCCTGCAAAGGCCAGGAAGGGACTTTTCAGAGGTTTTCACATGGGGCTTTTCAGAATTACCCAAAGCTGGGTTTGCAGCATGGCAGGTTTTGGCTTCTCTGAAGTTAAACCAGTTCAGCTGCATGCTGGATGCTGTTAGCAGTTTATACACAAGGCCTTGAGGTCTCCAGCTGTGGGTGTGTGACCTGAAGTTTCAGCTTCCCAACAATGTCACTGCAAGGAGCAGAACTCCTGACTCCTTCCTCTGCTCCTTTTGTGTTCTGTGCCATGCATTTACTGCACCCAGTTGCTTTCCAGTTTCCTTCTAGATCAGCACAGGTTTGCAGGTGGTTGTGGCTCCTCAGGATGCGGCTCATGAAAGATCTTTGGAACCAGTTTCTTGTGAAGGATGTTAAAATACAAAAAAACTGTAAGATATATGATATAGAAAAGGGAATTATTAATTAAAACAGGTTCCCATGGAATGTGATTTGCAGGAGCCTCATTTTGTGTAAGTGAGGAGAGATGAGCTGTGGTCACTGGCCTAACGTTACAGCAAAGCCTCAGCAGGGAGGGCAGCAGGTGTACTCCAAGAATACTGCAGGTTGTGCTGAGGTTTTTGCTCCTACTCTTGATCCTATTGAAACACATCTTGTGTCAGGCTCCTGACTGTGGCAGGGGGTTAATGCAGCTCAGCACAGAAGAGTGGCATTAGAACCATTTCTGCTGCTGGGAACCCTTTTCCCAAGGCTGGGGCACTGTCAGAAGCACAGGCAAGGAGCAGATGCATTGCTTACATCCCTCTTTATTACAGAGAATGTCCCCTAACCTGAAGCCACCAAACAGCACATTTTCAGGCCAGTGTCTGCCTAAGGCTGGTTTCTTTCTAGGAAAGGGTTTTCAGAAGGGGATCAGCCATTTCTGGGAATGAGGTCAGGAAATACACTGATCCTGGGTGCTGTGCTCTCTGCTTGTGTCAACATGTTCAGGTTTTACCTTCTTTTCCAAAAGAGCCTCAGGTACAAGAGCAGATCTTGATGTTTGGAAGTGTCTTTTCATAGAATCCTAGAATGTGCTGGGTTGGAAGGGACCCATCAGGATCATGGAGTCCAGCTCCTGGGTTTTTTTGCCTGGGATCAGCCCTCCCTGGTGCAGGACGTGATAGGCCACGTGGCAGGAGAGGCTCAGGAGAAGGGATTCCTCTGCAGGGATGGTTTTTAGAGTTCACAAGGCAGGTTTAAGCCAGTAGTAATTTAGACCAGTTGTTGCTGTGACCCACAGAGCTTTTGTTCCAACCCTATCGATTGTTTTTACTGGTAAAGGAAAATCAGGGTCTCCCAAAAGTCCCCTTAACTTGCTAAGCATTCTGAAAATTTAAAGCCAATTGCAGATGTTGGCATATCATTGCCAGAGGGTGGCTGGGATCGTTCTGCTGCATTTGGTGCCATGATGAGTTGTTGGTAGGCACCCCTGGTTGCTTTGTCAAAAGTGTCCTGGGCAGAGCAGAGAAGCTGTTAGCTAGGGCTGTATGCTTGGTTTCTTTAACAGATTCTAGAGGGTTTAACACTGGGGGCAGGAAGCTCAAAATCAGACCTCCCCAGAATGCTTTTGTGCCCTTAGAGCCAACAGCCCTGGCCCTGAGGCACTGAACCACCTGTAGGAGAGCTGGCTGCAGGTCATGTGTGAGGGTGAGATGCTGCGTGGTTGGAGTTGGGCCAGGAGTGCTGGGCTCTACCTGGGGGTGAATCCATTGGGAGGTGTTTGGGCTGGCAAGTGCTCCGAGCTCCTGCTTCTCAGGCTGGGAACTGGAACTCAGCCTTTCTGTTCTTTGGAAGGTGTTGGCCTGGAAGCTGCCAGCTGAGCAGCATCTGAAGCCAAGCAGCACCAGCAGGAGCCTGAGCTCTTCACACACCACTGGCTTTTCATGAGGTGCCAGCCCCGAGGTTTGCACCAGGCCCCACACGCTGACAGAAACTCCAGGTCTGCTGTGCCTGGGGCCGTGTGCAACCTCCAACAACTGTAGGGTGGAGCCTGGGGACCAAGAGGCTTCAGCCCAGAGGATCCTGCTTGGCTTTCTTCAGATAGACAGCCTGCAAGGAGCCATTGGAGGAAAACCAGGGATGGGCAAAGAACAGCAGCAAGAGATTGATTAACTCAGCTTCCAGCAGTGTGACTAAATCGCAATATCCAAGGAAACCTCAGGCTGTCTACCCTTGTATTTTTCAAGGGGCTCCATTTGCCACCTTTGGTGAAGTATTGTGGATCTGCTGTTTGCTGAAATAACTCCTGCTTCTTTAAATGCTGCTGTAAGGATGCTGACTGTGGAAAGCTTTGTCATGTGGCACCAGCTTCTCTTTCTCATTTCCAGCTGGTAAATTGTGCTGAAATAGCAACAGGAATAAAACCAGCTCCCACTCCATTCAGTCCTTTCCATAGGGGAATTTGTCCAAGTTGCTGGCCCAGCTGCAGGGATGGATATGCTGTGGCTGCAAATGGGAAAGAGGGGAGTAGGCGTGGGGAAGGCAATAGATGCTGTTGGTTGGGAAATGTCAGTGTTACTGAGTGAGGGGAGAGAGCAGTGAAGCTCTTGGCTGTCCTCTTGCAGCCCCCTGCAAGAATTAATGGCAGATGTTACCATAAGGCAGAGTTTTACTAAGCTCCCAGGGTACGAAGCATTAGTGAGGGGAGCAGAGCCCTGTTAGAAGTGGTTTATCACAGCGTTTTGGAGAACAGCTGGAAAGGAGCTGCAGAGATCATCTTGGCAGATGCAGCTGATGCGTTCAGCTCTCACCTGTGAAGGGAAATGGGTCATTTCAGCACTGCAGGGTGAGCTGTTCTGAAATAACACCGGGTGCGAATGCTCTGTGACATTATAGATGGCGTGAAATGAATAATCCATTGGTCCTGGCCACTTCCCACTCGTGTGTGAGTGCAGGGAACCACTCCTGTGAAGGGAGCAGGCACTCATCACCACCACTGCACAAATTCATGGACATGGACACAGCTCACAGCTCTGTCCCACCCGGGGTGTTCTCATACATCAGGATCATAAACACAGGGAATTACACTCATCTCTGCAAAACAGGAGTTGAGTGTTTTATCTTTTCTCCAAGGAAATGCATCTGATTCTCCAGGCCTCCTACAGCATCACAAGGTGGATGTTCTGAGCAGGAGCCTGAGCTGCAGCTGAGACATCTCAAAGAAAAGACAATTGACGAGCTTTTCCACAGAGTGACAAGTGAGCCAGCTCTAGAGCAAGAGCCATCACCAAAAAAGCTATAAATTCCTGTTCAGTTGTCTTCCCAGCAAGGCTCACAGGCATGGCACTGCTGTCGCAGAGGCCAGAGTCCAGCCAGGCTGCTTATGGCAGGGGTGTGCAGTGCACGTGAGGCAGCCAAAAATGAGCTTTTGTGGCTGCAAAACCATTCTAGCCAGGAGGCCTGGCAGCAAGTTACTGCCTGCCCAGGTGAGGGGAGCAGCCGCTGCATGCAGCTCACCAGTTCTCATCCAAGACACTGTTTGGTTCAGAGTTAAGGAAATTCTCACTGCCAGATCTCTTAACTGTGGGGATAAGTGGCTTTGGGAGAGCTGTCCCTGTGTGCAGTGTTGAGTCTGAGGTCTTCAGCTGCTCCTTGCTTAGTGGAGGTGTCACTTCATGTGCTAGTTTTGGGTAAAATTAGTCATTACTGTAATGCCAAAAGTGGTGTAGAAAAAGAACCACAACTTCCAGCCCCTGGTCCTCCAGTGATGACAGCACTCACCTCGTTAGCACTCGGGATCTATTTCAAATTAGGGTGTTTCTAGAAAAGCAGCAGCTTGTGGAGGCTGCTCAGTCCGTAACATTTTCCTGCTCCAAATTCCTGTTGGCTCCAGTGGTGTTTTTATTCCATACTTGCTCCAGAATGAAACCAATTTTGGTGTATTGAAGGGTATTTTTATTCACTTGCTAGATCTGATGTAAAAAAGTGGGTCATTTGGTTTGAAAATGCATAGAGGAATGGGATACCCCTTGGAAGGGGGGAAACGTTTGAAAAGATAAGAAAGAACCTTAAGGATAAATGTGAGAGGGGCAGCAAGGGACATCAGCTTGGAGATGGTGTAGAGTGACACTGGGAAAAGTATGGAGAACTAATTATTAGGAAGCTGATAAGGAATAAAGGAATCAAAAGTGATATCTTGAAAGCCATGAAGAGGCAGAGAAATATGCATGTAGGGTTTAAAAGCAGAAAATTAGTGATTTTTGCATAGAATTAAAGGAGCTGCAGGGATGACAGTAAGACTCTGCAGCTGAAAAACAGTAAAGATTAATTGGAAGAGAATTGTAAGTTGTTCTGGTGATCATTAGAGATGTCTTTGGTGAAGTGAATCAGCAACAAAGTAGAAAATTGCAGTTTAAAAAGGACTAGAAGTCCCTATTTCTACAGGACATGCAAAAGGGGAAAAAAATATCCCTTAATAAGTAAATAGAAGTAAGAACTAAAAAAGCAGCTCAGGCATAAGGACAGGAATTATGTGTGTGTCTTCAGGAAGGGCAACACTACCATGTAACAGCTCCTTGTGTAACGCTTATTTTGCTGTGGGCAGAAAGCCTCTGAAAGTTTGTGTGTGGCTCAACAAGTGAGAGACCCACATGAATTAAATGTTTGGTTCAGTGATGGTTATGGGATTGTTGTGCTTGCATCACTCCCTGTGCAGATACACAAGGTCAAGCTGAAGAGAGCAGCAACCATCCCCTCATGGTTGGCACAGAACCAAAACAACCCCCTTGGATACATATTCAGGGATAATGAGATCTGAGGTAAAGACCTTCTCAGGGAATACTGGATTATGTATATGTATGAAATTAGATTTCTGTTTCAAAGCACAAGAAGCTGAAGAAGCAGCAGCAGAACATGGAGTTTTAGGGATGAAAGAGCAGAGTGACAGAGAAGAGCTTCCCAGTCTGGTGGTGACTAGACATGGGCTGGGCTGGGCTGGAAAAAAGGCTCAAAGTCTCCCTGAGCCAGGTGGACTGCAGAAGGGGATAAAGGGCTTCCTAATATAAATGTAAAAGCTGAGGTAAAAGTGGAAAAGCAGAAAATCAACAGAAACTTGGGATAACAACACCAGAGGTGAGGCCTGAATGTATTCAGAGCTGAAGTTTGGAGCTGCAGGTCAATGTTGAAACAACATTTGGCAATAGAGACGCAGCAGGATCGAGAATGTATTGGTAGAGGATTATTTCAGCAGGTGCACAGTTTGACAGAGGTAATAAAACAAGGTAATAATGTGACAGATAGTTGTTAAGCCTCACAGAAGGGTGCTTATTAAATTCAAAAGTGTTCGATTTAAATAAAAAATGTGGCAAAGTGGGGAAAATGTGAGTTGGTGTAGAGTAAGAGAGTCAACTAAATAACCCTTGGAATGGAGTTTCCATGGGCAGATGTAAAACATAATTCAAAACTGTATCTAAATCAGCAACACAACAGGTTCCATGTTTCTAGAAGAAGAACAACAGATGGCATTAATACCTAACAGGGTGGAAACAGTAAAACCCTTGCCTGCAAATTGTACAGTGACTCCTTGGGAACAAAAGCCACGTGTCTGGATGGTCTGCAAGCAGCACAGCCGAAGCCCAGAGCTGTTGGGAGGCTTGGGAGAGCACTAAGGACAGCGAGGTAGAATCAAATGGAATTATTTTCAGGGAAAAAACAGTTGGAATCTTACTAGTCCAAGGCACCTGCAGGCAGGAAAGGTATTGAAAAAGCTTAGTACTTATTAACAGTGTTTAATATTTAGTAAAAGTGTTTAATACTTATTAGAAGTATTTCTGACGGTGATAGTGCTTGACACCATCACAAATAACTCTGGCAGCATCTCCCTGCTGCAGTCTGATTCCCTGGCCATGGATTTCCCTCTCCCTTCCTCCTGTGCTGGCTCTGAAGCTTCATTCCTGTGGGAACAGGAAGAGGGACAGAAATGACACAAACCTGCCCAAAAAGTGGAGCAGAGAAGACAGAGCAGTGAGTGGTGGTCCCGCAGCGTGGCTGTAAGGAATGTGAAGGGTCTGCTCTTCCCCTCTGGGATGGATTTTGAGGTAAAAACCAGAGGAGACAACAACAGGTTTTTTCCCTCTGCTTGTAGCTCAGTGGCTCAGCCAACACAGGTGCTGGGGCACATCCTTGCAGTGGGCAAAGGGAGAGCTGCTGGTCTAATTTCATCTTTTCCTTCTTGGTGTCATACAACGCAGTAGTAAAGGAGCACATTCCCTCTTCTTCCCTTCTGCTCTACCTTCCCCTCCTGCCAGAGAGGCACTGCAGGGGGAAAAAAGCCGAAGAACACATTTTTCTGCAGTTGCACAGGGCTTGTTTCACATTCACAGGCAAGACAGGAATGTTCAGCAAAGTGGAGCCATCTGTCTGTGGCGCTCCCGGGCTGCTCGGCTCCATCACAGTGATCATCTGGAGTGGAGGAGACTGAACAGGGCCAGGCTTTACTCACAAGCCTTTAGAAGTGACATTCTCAGGTGTAGTAAACTTAGAGTAGTCACCTACAGGGGAAAGAGTTGGGAAAAGCTTGGACAACAAACAGGCATTACTGCAGACATAAGATGCCTCTGCAGTGCTTTGAATGGTGTAAATACTTCTAAGCGTGCTCACAGAGGGGTTTCCCATCACAGCAGGGATAAAAGTGCCCAAATAAATGGGTAAGTGTCCATATGGTCTTAAAATTGTAAAAACACAGATGGGGAGAGAGGTTGGCAGGAGATGGGTAAAGATTAGTGCAGAAAACAAAAATGAGAAAACTGCTGGGACAAGAGACAGCAGGTGAAATTGCTGTGGCGTACTAGGAGTCACCATCCCTGGAGCTGTTCAAAACGTGTGGATGTGGCACTTGGGAACATGGTTTAGTGGTGGCCTTGGCAGTGCCACAGGAAAGGCTGGACTCAACGATCTTAAAGTTTTTTTCCAATTGTAATGATTCTGTGATTCTAAGCATGCTTATGGCAGAAAATAAGAATAGGTAGAGAATTGAAGAATTCTGCCTTAAACTCAAGCTTAGGTAAAGTGGGTTTTGAAGGAAGGGGGGGAAACAAGAAGATCCATGGGTCTAGCTAAATAAAGTAAACTTGGAGCAAAAGCGTAGCAAGAGGTACACAAGAAAAGCTTGGTTTTTACCTCTCAGTGTATCTGCACAGCTGAGATTACTGTGACAGTGAAGATACAAGTGTGGGTTACACCTCAGCTCTGCCTTGCCATGATAATCCTCACCCTGAGCAGTGGAGGCACAGGTAAAAACTGCCTGAAACAGAGCAAAGCATCATCAGGAAAGGGATCCTTCCCACATGTGAGAACTTGTGAGCGTGTTGTGACAGAAAATTCCCAGCTTGCAGCCAGACCTCAGCACTGGGACTGGTGTAATTGCGGCAGGCAATAATTACACAGCTAATGAGGGATGGGCGTGAAGAGGCTGAGGCAAAGGGAAGGGCGGCACTGGGGACACCGCAGAGGGTGAGAAGAGCACGCAGCAAGAGGCTGGAGGTAAGATACAGGCTGTAGTGCTCCGGAACGGGAATTGACGGGTACACACAGAATCGCAGAATAGTTGGGGTTGGAAGGGACCTCTGGAGAAGATCCAGTTCAAACTCCTGGCTAGGCAGGGTCACCTGGAGCAGGTGACACAGGAACACGTCCACACGGTTCTGGCAGGGCTGAGGAGGCGGCGGCGGCGTGGTCACAGCCTAGGGGAGCTGTGGTGAGGATCCAGCGGGGCTGAGGTGAGGGCCCGACGGGGCTGAGGCGGTGCCGGGGGCGCCTCTGGCCCCTCAGCGACCCCGCCCGGCGGGAATCGCCTCAGCGCCGTAGTGGCGGGAAGGGCGCGCGGCGCAGCCCCGCCCCCCCCGCGCGCTCTCGCGCGACGTGGAGGCGATGGGGCCAGAGGG
>VZRH01005945.1:25140-43543 GCA_013397555.1 Urocynchramus pylzowi | reverse complement strand
TTTTTTTTTTTTAATTCTTGTATCTCTTACGTTAGTGGAAGGACTCCACACTTTGGAAATATTATCAAACATGTGTCTCACCTGAAGCCTCCCTTTATTTATTCCTAATGATGTGATTCATTAGGAATAGTTCAGGAGGAAACTGCTATGGGTGGTTCAGAGTAGTTCCTGAAAAACTCTCTGTACCTTTGGATCTTCCATTAGCAGCTACTCCCTGAGCTGGGAGAGTGGACACATTCCTGCTCATCTAGGAATCCAGGAGTTTGGGGGTCTTGTAGCTTATCAGCTCCTTGCTGGATTACCTGCTTTGGAATAACCAGTTCATGATAGTCTGGCAGCCTGTGAACCTGCAGTTTTCCTGTGGGAAAAGGGGTGTAATTCTGTGAGGAGTGACTTTCTGTGCTTTGGTGATGGTTAGTATCCTGGTGGTGATTACACTGCTGATGTGATTATATTTTTCTGACAGTTGATCAGATTTAAATGTTCATTAAAATAACCCAACAACCACCTTGAAAACTGCGTGCCCAGCCTCTACCCCCTTTCAAGGCACAGTGTTTGTTTGATGTTTGTGTAAGTGCAAAACACAGTTATTAATTTCATTTTTTTATTGAGTGATGGTTGTGATTGTAGCTCTGGTTCCCATTTAAAGTTGTCTTTTGAAAATAGTGTGTCCAGCTAACAGTTGGTTTGGGTGACTTGATCTCTCTTTTACATGGATCTGGTTTGTTTGGAGAGGGGAATGAGGTTTTCTACATTGTCATTGCAAAACTTTCTCTTTTTCTGCTCTGTCTTTTTGATGAACTGAGTTCAGGCCTGTTTGTGGTTGATACTTCATGTTCAGTGCAGAAAACCACTTTTGCTGCCCCCGTGGAAAGAAATGGGCTCAGAGCAGGCACAGTCCTTGCGAGGATGCTCTCACGAGGTGGGGCTTCTGGCCTTGCCCCTGGAGAACAGTGCCTTGCAGTCAGGAGAAGATTGTCCTCCTGGCCCTTTGATTCCCTGGGCCTGTTGAGCAGGAGATGATCCATGCCTGGGAATGCAGAGGCAATCAACAAGCCTGAATATCTGCTGGATCACGGCTTGTTTGTGTGCATTGTAGGCACAGAAGTGAGGGATTGGGCTAAATTGTACTCCTGAGAGCAAAGAGACTCCAGTGCATTATACACTCATCTAAACAAAAGGGTTTTCAGAACTTGGGGAATTTTAACTCAAAGTTGGGAGTACTGTTTTTGTGCATGTGTCATGCAGGTCACACAGCTTAAAAATACTTAAACCCCAGGACCATGTCAGCCACAGTGTGGCTTGTGTGTGTTTTTAATCCTAGGGAATGAGTCTTTTGTGGCCCCCAACTGATTTCCCTGAGGGGGAATCTGTAGTTGGTTATTTTAAGACTCACTTCAAAATTTTGGTATTTTCTTAAAGGGCTTTATATTCTGCTTGCTAGAAGAAACTCTGGATATTGAGCTGAAGCCTGGTGAAAATTTCCTTTTTTTTTTTTTTTCCTTTCACTTTCCACACTTGAGGAAGAAAGGCTCCTTAAAACAGGCCAAATTTTTTTTTAAGGGCTGTGCTAATTCTGTATATTCTAGTTGGCAATTGGTATATTTCCACATCATTTCACAAGAAAACTTCATTCATCTCATTTTTTTTGTTTTGTTGGCATGTGGTGTGTTTTGATCTTTCTGTTTTGCCTCAGAAGAAAACATCCAGTGCCATTGGGCTTTACTTTCCCTGGTGCTGAGGCAGGACCAGTTCTCTGTGGGTTTTCAGAGTGGCTGTTCAGTTCCTGTTCAGAAGGGACTGATTAGGGATCCCCACTGCTGAGTAGTGATAGGACTGTATTTTTGTGCAAGAAGTGGTGTTGGTGTGGTACAGAACTGTGCACTGGGGAGGGCAGTGCTGAAGCTGTGCTGAAAGTCAGCTTGAAAGCAGGGCTGGGACTGTTCAAGAGAAAAACACCCAGGCTGGAGAAATACCTATTGAAAGAGAAAGTTGATGGTAAGTGCTTGCCTTCTGAGCAAAAGGAGACACCCAGAGGAGGTGAAAACGGGGCGTTTGGCTGGCTGGCTGTCAGGAGGGGAGGAGGCCAGGCTGAGCTCGACCTTTGGATGCAACTGGGACAGGTCCAGCCGTGGTTTGCTGGGGTGAGGCTTTGCCTCTGAGGATGCTCAGAAGCTTTTTAAAGGGAATGAGCCAATGAATCCTAGTTTTGTGGAATTAGTGGAGCCCCTCTCCTTAGGAGAGGCCAGTGCAGACAGTTGGGCAGCAGGTAAGAAAGGCTGTAAAAGCCTAATAGTGATAGGGGGTGAGATTTGATGAGGATTAAACTAAGCTTAACCCATTTGTTATCCATGACAGTGCATGTGTTTGGAGCAACTTATGTTTGGCAAGCTTATGTTTTCTGGTAGAAGGCATGGAGACTGCTCTTCTGATTGTCATTTTTTGTCAAAAGATTCCTTCATTTCTTTAAATTGCATGGGGTTTAGTTTGATGGGGCATGGCTTGGGTTCCCAATGCTTGTATCTTCTGCCTGACAGATGTAATGGTGTAATACCTTAGCTCCAAGTGCCAGCTCCTGCTTTTACCCAAAGTCACTGAGTGACCAGTTCCCTCACACAGGGCACAGTGCAAAAGCTGCTTCTCATCAATGTTTGCCCTTAACTTAAAGAGCCTTTTTATCTTTCAGCCATCTTCTAATGGAGCAGGTCTGGCTTGCACCTTTCCCATTTCTGCTCCACCCATAGCTCACCAGTTTGCATACATGTTTTAGCACCTTTGTTGAATGCAAGTGTTGCTTGTCAGTTGTGTTAGTCATGAGCTGTAAGTCATTTATCCTTTTCTTTTTAATCTTTAATTTGATAGATACATGGACGTAGATGTTTTTGTTTTGTTAATTTTCACACCACATCTTTTCTGTACTTTAGGTTGACTCCTCACTGCACTGTGAAAACCATTAGGAAAAAGTCCTTGGGGTTAAAACCTGGGGCTCCACAGTTACCTGCACTTGGGTCTAGAAATTAATTTAAATGTCGACTGATCTGTCTGAAGCTGAACCCGTGCATCATAAGGCGCTTCCACTCTTAACGGGAGCTCAGCTGATCCACACGGACAAGTTAAGTGAGGTAGGGGCTGGCCCTTTCTCCAAGCTTGCCCTTGGATCAGTCCTTGACTTCCAGTCCTGCTCAAGGTTACTCAGTACTCTTTCTGCCCTGCTTCTAGGAAACTCGACTGGGAGTCTAACAAACTCTGCTTCCCCTTCCCTGCTTTCCCTGAGATGATCTATCTGTCAAAATCCTCAAATGCTCATCTCATTTAATTTGGAATTGAGATTATTTCTTTTATAACCGTAAAATGTGGAACTATCCTTTCCTAGTATGCTTTGAAGAAGCTGGTTTGAGGGCTACTGTATTTTAACAACCTAAAAAATCCAAACCAGAACATTTCTACCTATGCTGCTTTGATTTACTTTAATTCCACTTCAAAACTTTCCGATTCTTTCCAGCATCTGTGCTGATTTTCACGTGCTTTTTGTAGAAAGGGGAAGACGACGCAATGCCAATCCGCCGCTCGGTGAACGCTTCTTCCCGGGAAACTCCTCCCAAAAGCAAACCTGCCGAAGGGGAAGAGGTCAAAGCAGGTACAGTCATGGTTCTACAGGGGGTTCTTGTATATCCAAACACAGGCTGGCTCTGAAACTCCTGGAAGACCCTACAGCCAGGATGAAAATATTATTAATGTTTGGCTCCCTGTCACATGCTTTTCCAGGATTTGTGTTTTGCAGGCACTGTTTTCAGTCTGAGCACACTTGTTTTGTCTTTTATACCCTGTGTCACTCCAGACATGAAAATATGGCTAAATATTGTCCCTTTTGAGTTTGCACATCCTTTAGGGTAAAGAAATGATGAAATTTCAGTAGCGTCAGAAAGATGGTTTGAGATCAAAAGGTGGAGTTAATGAATGGAAAAACAGAGTATTCAAAATTTTTTTCTCTGTTTTTCTGAGCAAAAAAGTTTTACCACAACGTGTGATGCAATCTAGCTTGATATTAACATGACTGGTCTTAGCAGCTTGGCCTCAGAGTCCCAGAATGTGTCATTTCACTACTACAGTCAGTTGATTTCACTGACTTTGTCCTCTTTGGTGTTACAAATGAAAAAAACTACCTACAAAACTGACTCATAATTCACTGTGTATTTTAAAGGCCTCCATGGGAAAACTGCACAGGAATGTATCAGAAATGCTTAAGCTGCACGGAGCAGTGTTGGTGGGCAGTTATTTATCCAGAGAGTGTGGAATTTCAGTTTATATGCATTTTATCTAGTAGGCAGCCCAGTCTCTAAGGCCTGTTCTCAGCTAAATGTACTTTTATGGATATTTTATTTCCTTGGTAAGTTGATTTCTGGCTGGATTTGATCCTTCTGATATTCAAGTGCTCCTGCCAACGCACGTGCCACCTAAAGCTTTGCCAAGTCTGGGAAAATGTAATGGAATTGTAATTATCCTTCAGGTTCTTTTGTGTTTGAAAACAACTGGATCATAATCAAAGCTACTTCTTAGAATTCCAGGCCTGTCTGCAACAGCAACTTGTGGAGTTAAGAGGAGAACACTGTTGGAACTGGTTAATTGTGAAAATGTTGCATGATATTGTTTGCAGTTATTCTGGCATTTGAGGGCTGATTGCACCTTTGTTGAAGCTCTTTTCAATACTTCACTTTTTAAATTGCTTTTAAACAACACATTTAATTTAGTGAAAATAAATTGGTGGGAAGTAATTAGTGGGGTGTGTTCTTAAGTTTGGCTTTTGTTCCCTCTACCTTCCTAAAGAATATAAACTGGTTTTGGACAGTAACTTGATGCTTTTTCACATTTTTTAGATGCAGAAGTCACCTCTGAGGAATCTGCCTCTGTTGGAGAGGAGCAAGAGACTGAAACACTGCCTGCTGCATCCAGTGAAGCAGAACAGCCAAAGGAACCTGAGAATGAAGGGAAGGAGGAAACAAAGCCCTCAGAAGACACCAAAAAGGAGTAAGGCTTACTTGGCGTTGAATTCAGGGATTTGGGTAGGATTCTGAAGGAAGTCAGGCTCTACAGAGAGAAAAGATAGTGGGAGAGAAAAGGAAAATGAGTGCCTTAAGGTGCATCTCCTTAAGATGCTTCTAAGGAAGAAGCTCCTGATCACACAGAGCTGCTGTTCTCAAGCATGTGAGGCTGAATACCAATACAAGGTCTCTTATTTACTAATAGAAACATCACAGCAGTCCTTAAGTTACATTAATTTAAATAATGCCAGATGTTCTGGGCTTTTTTTTGTTGTTGTTGTTGTTCTTGTCCTGTTTGTTGTCTTGTTTTGGTGCCTTTTGTCTTACTGTTGCTCTGCATTTTCCCTAAGTGAGAAGGATCAGACTAAGGAGAAGGAGAAGAAGGTGAAGAAGACCATCCCAGCGTGGGCCACGCTCTCTGCCAGCCAGCTGGCTCGGGCACAGAAGCAGACTCAGATGGCAGCCACCTCCCGGCCCAAAATGGATGCCATTTTAACCGAGGCCATCAAGGTAAGCAGGACACAAATGTGGGTTTTATTCAATTTATGTCCTAGAACACACGATTTCAGCTTGCTGAGGTGCAGGTGACAGTGCTGTGTATTAGCAGGGAGTTGAGTGTCTAAGATAGGTGTGCTTGTCCTGGAAGCCTGACATGTGAGTCCATGAGGATGATGAGGGGCCCTGTAGTTGATTTTTTTGTTTAGCATTTGTTTTCCTCCCTAATTACATTATGAGGAACAGCTAGGATGGCATAACCTGGTTGATTGCTGTCATAATTTTGTTTGCTGTGCCTCCTAGCCACATTTAACTTTATTTATCTGCATTCATCCATCTATTTGATGCATGTGCTTTCTTTTAGCATTAACTTACTCTAACTCAGTACTGATGGAGATACTGTAAACCTGCACTACAAAGTCTTGGTTTACTTGGTCTTGGTTTGCTCTATCCCTCCTGACTGTAAGAGGAGGTCTCTGCTATTGTAGCTGTGCTGCTGCTCTCCCCTCAAGGCTTGGTCACTCCCTTCAGAGGAGGCCTGGACTCCACCAGCCTTAATTGCAAGATGGCCTTTCCATCCATCTTCAAAAGATGAACTTCACCTTAGGTTTTGCTAGTTTACTGATGTCAATCCTCCATCTTCTTAAAAAAAATAATTGGCAGGTTGCTCCGACTTAATGATTACTCAGTCTGGCATTAATAAAGTGTTAGTAAATCAGTTGTGAGGCATTGCCAAAAGGTGACTATTTTGTATTTTAAGCCATTCTGTGTGAGGGCTTCAGAGCAGGGGAGTAGCAGATATGTGCTTGCTGTGCTGCTTTTGTGTTGTTTGTGTTGATCTTCAGCTATTCAGAAGAGAAAAGTTAAGTATTTTGTTAGTCATGTTTTATACTTGATTCATGGTGGGGAAAAGGCCAGCCCTGGCATCCTGTGGTGGCCTATGTGCATCAATACAATCTCTGTTCTTTCACCCCACTCAGGATAATTCCTGTGTAGGTGGTTTCTAATGTTTTGTTTCTGTTTCAGGCCTGCTTTCAGAAGAGCGGTGCCTCGGTCGTTGCAATACGGAAATACATCATCCACAAATACCCTTCCCTGGAGCTGGAGAGGAGGGGATACCTCCTGAAGCAAGCACTGAAAAGGGAGCTGGAGAGGGGAATCATTAGGCAGGTAAGAGCTGCTTTGTGGAGCAGCACTGGAGACGGCATTGCTGAAGAGGGACTATTTCCAAGGGCCTGGAGTGCCAGGACAAGGGGGAATGGCTTCAGAGTGCCAGAGAGCAGAGTTAGATGAGGTATTAGAAAATGATCCTTCCCTGTGAGGGTGGGGAGCCACAGCCCAGAGCAGCTGTGGCTGCCCCATCCCTGGCAGTGTTCAAGGCCAGGTTGGATGGGCTTGGAGCACCCTGGGACAATGGAAGGTGTCACCTACCCGTGGCAGGGGTAGAACTGGGTGGTCTTTAAGATCACTTCCAGCCAAAACCATTCCATGGTTCTGGGAACTGTGTAGGAATTCCTTAACTCCATTAGAAGATCTGTGGAATGAGCATCGTTCTCCCTCGTGGAGGTTCATCAACCCCTGTCACTGCTTTGTTGGACTCTGGCAGGATTTCAGCACTGTTGTGTCAGTTGCATGCTTGGCACCGTTGGTTTTTGTGCAATTCCTGGCATTTCTGGGTGTTGTGTCACATAGCATTGCAGCAGCATGTGAGTCCAGCAGTGTCACTTCTGCAGCAGTGTGGGTTTTAACACTGTAATTTTTGCCTGTGTTATCTGTCAGGATCTCCTGGTCAGCACAGCTGAGTATGTCCCAATGCCTGGCTGCAGTTTCTGATCTTACTGAAGTTTCAGTGGGTTCAAGTCAGGCCTCTGCCATAAAAACCCACTGCAGGGTGACAAATGCATTCAAAATCTGCATCATTTGAGTTCCTCACAGGTTGTTAGTATTCTGAGTTATTCTGTTAAGGACTGAAATTTACTTTCTCTTGAACCAGGTGAAAGGAAAGGGAGCTTCTGGGAGCTTTGTGGTGGTGTCTAATGCAGGAAAAACTGTTCCAAAAGCCAGAGACAGAAAGGTAAGATGGATCATTTTAAACAACACTCTGAAATATACTGCACTGAAGCACATGTACCTTACCCCCCATTCTCAACCCAGTGTTCTCCTTCTTGCTGTGCTTTTTCTCCCCAAATACAGCAATTAAAACACTCATCCCACTGGTATCAGAAAGCTACTGTGAGGAGTTAAACCCAAGTCAAATGATCAAAATCTCAATTTAAAAATGTTTACATTAACCCCCTAGGCTTTGATTCAGAGACAGAAAACTGAATAACCATGAAACTCTTCTTCTGTCTTTACTGGGCAGAAAGAGATGCCCCTCAGGTATTGGAAGAGAGTTTTGTGCTACTGCTGTGTGTGTTTTATGTGTTGTGGGGATAAAGGGAAGCCTCCAGTCTTCAGGACTGAGGGGAATGTTTTCCCATCAGCTGTGAGGACAAAGGGAGGAAGAAGAAAATATCCTAAGGCTTCTGGAAGAAAGCTGCTGATGCTCAGTGTTGTTGGGGAAGGGGATGGTTTATTGAGTTTCACAGTTAGTTGTAGTTCCAGCACTTCTGATCTCCACTCCATGCTGTGTCGAGTGTGTGAAACACATTCCTAACGCTTCAGTTGCAAAACATTTAGCTGAAATTGCCAATACCTTGGGATTAGAGAGGTGAAGTTAGACATGTAACACTTTGGTGGTCATCTCTTGCCTCCTGGGGAGACCAAAAGCCCTGAAACTGAACTTGGTGTAAGGCCCTGGAGGAAACTAATTGCAGTGGAACTTTTTAAACAGAGCTCACTGGTTCCACAAGAAGTGTGAGCAAGGCAGCTGATACCTGCTGACACATCACTTCTCTCTGCAGCATATGGGTGTCTTTGTTCCCTGTTACTTTCTCTGTGTTGCAGCAAAACAAATGTTTTGGATTAATTTGGCTGGTGGGGAGCAGTTCCCTCACCCATTGCACTGTTTGCAGAGCTGCTGTTCAGCATCAAATCACTGAACTTCAGCACATTTTCTGTATAAAGAACAGAAAATTTTTCCCTGATCATCCCCTCTCAAAGTAACAAAAGGGGTGGAGGAAAACTCAGAATGGAACGTTGGCTTCAATCAAGATTTTATTGTGTTATTTCAAAAAAGAAAAGGACTCCTGTTTAGCTGTTCATTTTGGGGAAGGGGAAGTGATGATTTGTGTAAACAGGTTCTGTCTTTGTTGAGTTTTAAGTTTCATGTCAGCATGTATCATCATCTTCACAGGAAGGGTTGTAAAGCATTGGCACTGGGGATTCAGGGAGTCACCATCCCTGGAAGTCTTCAAAAAACCTGCAGATGTGACATTTGGAGACATGGTCTGGTGGTGAATGTGTCAGTGCTGGGTTAATGTTTGGACTTGATGATCTTGGAAGGCTTTTCCAGACTGAATAATTCTGTGATTCTATGTTTTTTCTTCTGTCTCATTGAAGGGCAGCAGAGGAAAATGTCTATTGCAGAGGAAGGAAATAATTAAAACTGCCGATATTAGACACTCAGCAATTTTTATTTGTAAAGTCTTTCTAAAACACCTATGAAAATTCAGACAGATTTTTTGTATATCTCTTAAGTTGGGGAGGCTTCAGAGTGCCAGAGAACTGTTTTAAGGTTAAAGAGCTTCCTTACAGCTTCTGATTTTCCTGCTCAGCAGCCAATGTCGGGAGCACTTATCCCCACATGTGCATTGCTGGTTCAGAAACCCAGAGTTTTGGGCCCTGCTGATGCATGAAAGTCTGTGTGTTTCAGAAAAGCACTTCGGCCCTGAGCACAGAGCAGCAGGTGAAGCTGGAGGATGTCCTGCCGCTGGCCTTCACCCGCCTGTGTGAGCCCAAGGAAGCTTCTTACAGCCTGATCAAGAAATACGTGTCTCAGTATTACCCCAAACTCAAGGTAGATATAAGGTAAGTGCTGGAGTTGCTTTAGCAAGCAGAGGACTGGGGAAACTGGGCCTTCCTCTGGTTCTATCTCACTTCAGGATGATTCAATCTGGTATTTAAGCCAGGTGCTGCTCTGAGTTGGGCCTGTGGGAAAGCTTGAGGAAAAGCTGTGCCTTTTCCTGCATCCCTCCACATCCCATCTTTGTTCCTGACACCACCAGCAGCGCTGCTCTGCACACCTTAACCATACCCACATCCCTTTACTGCCTGGATGTGAAGGCTTCTCCTTGGGGTCTCATCCCCCTTGGATCTGGATGCTTTACCAGCACATACGTACAGCAATCTTTAAGCTGACCTGTACGGAGCGAGTTGAGGCTTGGGAAGCAAAACTAGGAAAACCCTGTGTGTCACCTCTAACATGGTTTTGTCAGCCCTTGTTTGCCTGTGAGCTGAGTGCCCACCACGTCCAAATGTGCTGCTCAAGGTGAGTGGATCCTTGCCAGGGCCCAGTGCCCAGAGCTGCCAGCAGTGCCATGACACCGTGCCCGCGCCACCGCTCAGCTCCCAGTGTGGTGCCGCCTTCTGCCCGGGCAACAAGCCTCACTGACAGGTCTCCATTTAGTGTCTGCATGTAGGCAGACACTCGAACTGCTGCTCTGCTCACATGCTGCAAAGCACTGTCTCTCTGTTTGTTTTTGGAGCTGTCAGTGTGTGTCAGTAAAGCTTTCTCCTCCTGTGTTTCAGACCCCAGCTGCTGAAGAACGCCCTGCAGAGAGCTGTAGAGAAGGGCCAGTTAGAGCAGATCACAGGGAAGGGAGCATCTGGGACATTCCAGGTCAGAGACTGGGTTCATCCTTGTTGACCACAAGCCTCGGATGTCAGTTGCTGCGCCCTGTCCCCTGGTTTCCCTGGGTAGCCCTTTCTTCAGCAGTCTGGCATGCTCAGCGCTTGTCCAGCTATGAAGCAGTAGGACTCTTGTTCTCCTCTTGGTCTCCGTTTCAGGAGCAGACCCCTGTTCCCTTGCTGAGCATGCTGCATGCACTGCTCAGCTCTGACTCACCAGCACAGTAGGGAGCTGGTGTGGTAAGCTTTCCATCCCTCACTGGAAGTGCAGCAGGTACCCCAGATGCCTGCAACATCTTTTACTCATGTGTACCACGGAAGTCTCTTGGTTACATTTGGTCCGTGGGATGGAGGAAGATGTGATTTATTTTGCTTTCTTTCCTCCCCTGAGCAATAGGCCCTTAGACTGCCACATCCTTGCAGTGTATTTGGGGGCTGGGGTGAGGTGTTGCTGATAAAGCCCCTCAGGCCAGCTGACTGACTAGGCCTGTCCTCCCACCTACAGCTGGGAGAGCAGCGTTCCCTGTGCAGTGTTTTAATATTAAACGTATCTGTGCTAATGCAGGAGCGCCGACCCACCTGGTGCAGAGGAGCTTGTCCTGACCTGGTTTGGGAGAATTTTGTCTTGATGCTTTTCTCTTCCTCCTTGGAAAATAGCTGAAGAAATCAGGGGAGAAGCCCCTGCTGGGTGGGACTCTGATGGAAGATGCCATCCTGTCTGCTATTGCGGCCATGAACGAACCGAAGACCTGCTCCACCACAGCGCTGAAGAAGTATATCCTGGAAAATTACCCAGGGACCAACTCCAACTTGCAGGGTAAAGTACTGATCCCTGTACTGCTTCTATTCTGCATGCTGAGAGGGTCCTGCAGCTGCAGATGTGCCTGTACAGCACCTTTAAACTGCTCTGTTGAGCTTGCAGGGAGCTGCAGCTGCTCAGCCCTTTGTGCTGCAGAGATGCTCTGTGGTTTTAGTTCCCATCAGTCGCTTTCAAGCCAGTTCCTGAGACAGAATGTGCAATTCTCTTGTCTATAGCCAGGAAGGGGGAATAGTATTTAAGTACTTTATTGTTCTTAAATCACGAAGTTGATTTCATATCTCTCTGCTTTGAACGGGACACCAGCTTGGCATCAATGCAGTTCCTAATTGCTTTTTATTTAGAGAACTTGTGTAATTTAACTTTTTTAAAAAATTCATGAGCACCCCTCTTACTGATTTGTTTGAGGCCCTACTTTGCATCTGATTTTTAAAAGGTCAAGCAAATAAGGAGAAAAGCCAATTGTATTTTATTTGGAAGGGAGATTTGGCATGTCTTTGTTCCCAGGAGTGACACGAATGTCTGATTTGACTCTTGCCTGAGCAGAGGCTTTCAAGCAGATGTTCTGGTGGCTTATTTGGGCTGAGCCCCCATGCAGTTAGTTGGTGCTGGAGGTCCATAGAGCCAGGCTGAGGTCACAGTGGTCTCTGCTCAAAACTGAACACAGATCAGTTTGTTCCTGTGGTGTCAATGAGCTGGTGCCATTCCTCAGGAGCAGAGAGGAGATTTCTGATCCCACAGTCTTTACCTGGAGCTGGAGCACAGCATCAGCACAGCTGTTTGGTGCAGGGTTACTGACACACAGCACAGGTTACAGGACTGAAGAAGCTGCCCTGAGGCTTTCTGCCAATTAGAAATTGATGTTGAGTGTGACTTGCTAATCTTGGGACAGGGAAAAGAGGTTCCAGGCTTCCTAAGCCCTCGCATGGTTTATTTTCAGGACCATTGGAAATGTCCCTGGTCCTTAGGGCCTGTGTTGAGCCAGCCTCCAGTGCTTGTCACTCCTGCAAGGCCGATAAGGAAATCTCAGCTTGCAATCTGTTGTTTTCTTTCTCCTTCCGTTACATAAAAGGAATTTTGATGATCTCTGCTTTGTTCTGAGAGAACCGGAGGAAGATCTGGTGAGATGTGAAAAGCAGGCGGGCACACACTGCAGAGCAGAGCTCTGCTCTCCTCCCCAGTTTATGCCTCGTCGCAGAACTGCACTTGACTGGAGTCAAATCCCTTATGTGCTGTTATTGACCTTTGACACCCAGAGTAAAACCAGCCTTGTGATTATAAAAACTTTGGAACATGCTTGAGAGTGAACCTTGTTTTTTCCTAGGAGCTCAATATGTAAATGGCCCCTCTAATTTAAGCTGAAAATGGTTCTGAACTGACTAAACAACCCAAGCCTTTTGCCGGAGACAAAGATCCCCTGTACTTGCATAGTTTGAGTTTCAGTTCTTACACAGTACGCAGTGGAATGGCTGGAATAAAAGTCTGGAATAAAAGATTGGAATATGAAGTTCATTTGTTGTATTTTTAGACCAAATATTTTACCCTTTTAAAAACAAAACAAAAAGCAAACCACAGTATGGCGAAAGATGCAGCACGTACAACATTTAGAACATGAGGAGATCAAAACCAGGGTAAAAGGCTTGTTTCTAAACACACTTTAGAGGACAGTCTGAGACCTGGGTTATATTTGGACAGAGGTGGTTACATGGTGCTCTCAAATGATTTATGAAGGAGCATCCCATGATCATGACATCAAAAATGTGCACTGTTCTCAACTCCTTCCCTTGGAGAGTTTAAAGCCACTCTAGCCAGGTGCTCAGGAACAATATCTTGTATCTTGCTCAAAATTGACTGAGAGGATTTCCCATCCTGACTCCAGCTCTGATTTCAGAGAGCACAGTAGAGAGCAGTAAGATCAGACAAGAGGATAAAGATAGTAACACAACTTTTCTCTGATTTATTTTTCACAGTGCATCTACTGAAGAGAACCCTGCAGAAATGTGAGAAGAATGGATGGATGGAGCAAATTTCTGGGAAGGGCTTCAGTGGAACCTTTCAGCTTTGCTTCCCTTATTATCCCAGGTAAAGAGCTTGTCTGTAAAATGATGTTCAGGAGTTTTGCACAGCTCAGGTATCAGAGCTGAAGTTCATGAACCAACCTTCTACTTACAGGGAGGTTGTGGAGGGTTTAATCACTGGTGAACTGCCACATTGTCACCCATGCTCTGGATAATGGAATTACTTGGGTGAACAGAAAGCTGACTTCATTTGCAAGGGAAGCTTTTAAGTGCAGCAGAAATGCTGGGCTCAGTGTTCTCAGGTAGTCTGTTGTGCTGATTTTGTTGCAGGCTGGGCTGTTTAAGTGTTCTGTGCTAAAACCAATTCACCTGTCAGGGAGTGGGGTGGGTTCTCTATGCCAGGATGCACTAAGGAGCAGGACCCAGCTGTTCCTTCCTTAAGGGAGGAGAGGTGGGTGGAGGGAGGATGACCTGGATTAGCTACTGAGTCTAAACCAGCCTTTCTTCTCCTTTTGGGAGCTGATACTGTGCTGGGCCATGTGGAGCCCTGGGATGAGACCTTGGTGTCCCAGGAAGAGCCAAATGGCAGCACGGTCATTGAAGTGCCTGCTTCCCAGCTCCCTTTATTGCATACATGAGCCCCCACAGCTTCAGCCATGCTTAGCTGCTGGAGTCTGATCCTGCCCCTTTGCTGTTTCTCTCCCTGGGTTTTCAGGGAAGGAGCAATGAGGGATAGGAAAAATGGAGAAATGGAGAAGGGACAGCTTAGGGCTGGTACATTCCCAGGTTGTCATGTTTCTGCCATTGCAGAGACTAAATAACCTTGGTTTGGGACTGCAGCAATCACAGAATTCCTGGGGGTATTTCTGGATTAGGCTAAAGCTGTAACTTTAGGGGGAAGCTGCAGTGCAGGAGGAGAGCCAGGGTTACCCAGGGCTTGCCTACCCTGGAGCTGTACCTTAGAAGCAAATCACACTCTGACCAGACCTCTCTTGTAGCCCAGATGTGCTCTATCCAGAGAAGCAGCAGGATGAGGATTCTGAGGAATCTGATGAGGAAGAAGAGGAGGAATCTGAGGAGGAAGAAGAATCTGAAGAGGAAGAGTCTGAGGAGGAAGAGCCACCACCAAAGAAGAGGTATGGCAGTATGAGAGATGAGTAGGCTCCTTTGGATGAAATAAATGTCTGTCACAGCTGTAGAGTGCTCAGGTGTGTCTTTTGGTTCTGGTCGCCTATCCACAGAGGTGTTGCTCACAGGTGTTGGCTGAAACTTCTAATTATTCCTTATTCCAGAGATGCTGACCTCCCCCATTCCATAATTTGAAGCCTTCCTCTTCTCACTCAAGATGAGAGAGAGCCTGTGTTTTTTCTTTGCATTGCCTTTAGTCTCCTCCTTTAGAAAGTGTGATGTTCCACGTGGAACTTTTTGTATTTATTGTTTCCTTAAAAGAATTCTTCCCTACAGTAATTATTTGTAGCTCTGTAGCCAGATATGAGACCTACCTCACTCAGAATTTGGACTTAATATGAGTGTTGTTTGTTAAGTAATAAAACCCCATTTAGAGAGGAGAGATAGTGCTTAGGGCTCTTAATTGTTCTGACAGCTGACTGATTCACTGTCATTATTTATATGTTTATTTGCCTAACAAAGGGGTGGGAAGCTGGCAGCTCTGTGGGGATGGGAAGTGCTCAGTGTAGAGCTACCAGAGGAGCTCTTGATCTTTGGGATTTAGCTCATGGAATGTGCTGGCAAAGGACAGGGACGCCAAGATGTGCTTCATTTATGCAAATTGCTGACAGAGCCCTGCTCTGGGTACCGTTTGTGCCTCCACTGAGCTCCTGTGCTGTCTCTTCCTGACAGGATGCAGAAGAGACCACCCCCCAAATCCCGGAGCAGGGCCCCTCCGATGAAGCGAAGAGAGTCCAAACCCAAGCCCAGGAAAACCCCCACTGCCCGCCGGGGAAAAGCAAAGCCCCCTCCCAAGGTCAAAACCCCTGCTAAGAAAGCCAAACCAGCAGCCCCAGCCATCAAGAAAGCCTCCAGTGGCAGCTCTTCCAAGAAACCGGCAGCCAGTGGGAGGAAGGAAGTGAAACCCTCTGCCAAGGGCAAATCCACCATGAGGAAATCTCTCCGGGCAAAAAAGTAAAATGTTTCCAGTGTCAGGGAATCCCATGGTCAAATCCACAATCTTGTTTTATAAGTCAACGTGCATTTGTATTTTAGTTCTGATGCTTAAACACTTCTTTAATTTTTTTTTAATTTTTTTTCTTGAATGATGGGGAAAAGCTGAAAACTAAATCAAACCAACCCGAGCATTCATTAGATCTCGATGCTGTGCCTCGTGCCTGCCCCTCCCCTGGAACGAGTCATCTTTACTTTCTGCAATAATTTTAGGACTTTTCTAGGACGTCTCTAATCTGTACATTTATGGTGTTCCACGTGGGTTTCAGGGGGGGAGGGTTGGCTTTTCAAACAATTCTTCAGAGAAGATCTTTATACCTTTAGACAGCATGAACAGGATGATCAGGGGAATGTGATTCTTTACCGAGAAGGTGCCGTGGCAGAGGAGTCCTCCCTAGATCCCTGTGTGCCGAGGTCCTTGGCGCTCCCGTGAGGGAGCTGTGTACAAACAGCACTTGCACTGAGCCCCGAGGTGCTGCTCTCCTCAGCCACAGGCCCAGGGGTGGCTGCTGAGTCAGATCCTCAGCATCTCCTGAGGGTCTGGTGCCAGAGGGGCTCCAAAAGGGGCAGCTCTCGGTTAGGCGGGTGATTTGAATTAGTGTTTCCACACCACATCTGTTACCTTAAAACCAAAATATATCAAAGTCTTCTTGAATCCAACTTTCAAATGTTTTTAAGAGATGAAAAGCCTGAGTTTGTCACCTCTTGTTTACCCTTTTTTAAAGAGAAGTTGGAGAGCTATACAATTGCTAATGTAGAGATGTTGATAAGTGAAGAACATGCGGTTTGCTAAAATAAAATGAAATAGATTCCAGGCCTGCCTTCTGTGTTCATTCTCTCCTCACCCCAGCTTCTCCTCCTGGAAAGGTAGAGGGGAGGGAATACAGTCACCACGGATTGCTGCAGAGGCAGATCTTTGTTCAAAGCCAGCATGATTTAGCCTGAGCCACTGCCAAGCTCTGTAGTTGGACCAACTCCTGACCTTTTTCTTACCTGGTTTCTCTGGAGACAAAGGTGAGTGAGGAAAAAAGCTCTGTTGGAACCTCTTGCTGGCCCTCTTCTCCCCTTGTCAGTGATCAGTGAGGACAAAATTCCCAGCTGAAACCTTCTCCCCTGGCCCTGCTCCATAGAGCAGCACCTGCCTTCAGAGCTCACCACATCCCCACTCTGACAACCCAGGGCAGCGATGCCAATGGGACCTGACAGTCTCCAATGTGCTGCTGCAAAGAGCTGTGAGGAGGGGAGTTACACAGAAAGGGAGAAAACAGCTTCATTGAATTTATTCTTTTCAGCTGCTGTCTCAGTGTGCTACCTCTAACTGGGAGTTAAAAAATTTCTATAGAAATGGCCTAAATTGTTCCCACCCCTGTAAGAAGGGTACAAACAGCAGGTTAAAAATCACAGCTGATGGGAAACAAAGTGAAAGCTCTGATCAAAGAATGGTCCACAGGGATGTAAAGCAATTAGAAACATTAGTTAATGGCTTGTTCCTGGAGCTGCTTGTACAGAAGCCATGGGGTTTGTTGGCATTGTGGTGAGATGAATTTGAGAAACTTTTCAGTGCTAGCATATTTATAGGGACAAGGAGTCTTCACCCAGGTGCTGGGCATTTTTCAACCTCCCTCCTCCCAATGGCATCCCCACACCAAGAATCCCATGGATATTTGTTAGAACACTGCTGTGGATGACATGGATTTCTCACATCTGAGCGGGAGCACCTTGAATTAAGAGTTGTGCCAAAACCTTGGTCATCGCCAGACTCTGGCTGTGATTTGAATTAAGTGATTTATGCACACTGAGCCAAAAAAAAGTCACAGGGTTGGTTGTATTTAATCCAGAGGAGTGGTCCTTTCTTCCCAGGAGCAGTGACTGGGATTGAATGGGAAAGTCTTCACTGCCAGCAGAGCAAACGCCTTCTCGGGGGTTTGTGCCGACTATGCCCCTCGCTCTTCCCCAGTCTCCGCTTCCTGGCCAGACTGGGCTCCGTTATGTTGTTTCTTCAGCCCCATCTGTCCCTTTTTTTCCTTTTCTTCCACGGTTTCTCCACTATCGATGATGGGGTGGCTCTGCCATTGCAGCTCGCGGTGTCTTGAAGCAGCTGGTGCTGGCAGTGACCCAAGGGCTGAATGGTGCTGGTCAGACCCTTTTCCTCACACCCTCAGGATTGCTGGGGCACAAGACAGAGATTTTTGGATGCAGTGCCGAGGGTTAGACCCCATCTCCTCCCCAGACTGCTGCTTTCCCATTCCAGGAGCCGAGCTCGTCCCTGGGACTGGGGGCAGCTTCCTTCGGCTGGCGCGGAGGGTGTGAGGGAGGCTCTGGGTTACGTGGTTGCTCTGCAGTGAGGCCAGAGCCACCCCTCTTCATTTCTATTCCAGCAAAAGCAGGCAGCAGTGGGCAAAACTCCACATGGAATGTAGAAATTGGGGTGAAAAGGGTCTGAGCATCAGGGCAGGGGGTGGCGAGCGAGCAACCACGTGTGTACGTGTCAGGGTTAGAAATCGCTGCTCCGCTGGGCACGCCGGAGGAGACGGGAAAAGACGCAGAGAAAATCAGTTGCCGCCGCGTTTTCCAAAATCCCGAGCGAGTGCTCCTGCTCTCCGTCGCTTCCAAGAAACGGAGAGAACCGAGGAGGAAAATTGCGGTGATTCATCGCGGGCAGATCGGAGGCAGGAAATGAGAGTTCGCTGCCTGCCCCGTGCCCGGCGTGGGCTCCGTGGGCTCGGGCTCGCCGGGGCCTGGCCGGCGGCGAGGGCCTGACACCCACGGGTCGAGCATCCCTGCGCCGCGGCCGGAGCTGCCGGAGGAGCCACCGGCGAGGGAAAAACAACTGGCGGAGGCCGAGAGCCGAAGCAGCGGGAATTTTTCACCTGCGTTTCTCCGAAGCCATCCAAGCGAGAGCTGCCCGTGAGCCGGGGGGGTCCAGCGGGATGGGGGTCCCAGGGGATGCTCGGTGCCTGGTGTGTCACACATCACCTAAATCTGGGGGGTCAGCATCCCTCCCTGGGGACCCCCAGGGTGGTCGGTGGGCTGGGGGCTCCATTGAGAAATGAAGCGTGGGAAAA
>VZRH01005945.1:0-16101 GCA_013397555.1 Urocynchramus pylzowi | reverse complement strand
ACTGACCGCCGTGTGTGTGTGTGTGTCGCTGACCCCCGTGTGTGTGTGGGGCTGACCCCCATGTGTCTGTGTGTCACTGACCCCCGTGTGTGTGTCACTGACCCCCATGTGGGGGGCGTGTGTGTCTGACCCGCTCTCTGGGTGGCCGGGGCGATGGCCGTGGAGGCGGTGAAGCTGGCCGTGTGCTGCCGGCCACTGGGCGGGCGTGAGGTGGCCCTGGGGCGCCGGGCCATCGTCGGCGTGGACAGCGCGCGGGGCCGGTGCCTCGTGCGGAACCCCACGGCCCCCACGGAGCCCCCCAGGCAGTTCTCCTTCGACGGGGCGTTCGGTGGGGAGCACAGCACCGAGCACATCTACAACGAGATCGCCTACCTGCTGGTGGAGGTCAGTGAGCACACAGGGCAGCCCACACAGCCGGGGACGGCGGCGGTTTTGGGCACCACAATGGAAGAACGAGTTCCAGGAGCGTTTGGACAATGCTCTCAGGCACAGGGTGGGATTGTTGAGGTGTCTGTGCAGGGCCAGGAGTTGGACTCTGGTCCTTGTGGGTCCCTTCCAGCTGAGGATATTCTGTGAACACATAGTTGAGGGTTTAGGCGATCCCTAAGTGAAGCAGGATCCACTTGACCTTCCCCGTGCTGGAAGGTGTCCCTGCCCATGGCAGAGTGATGGAACCAGATGAACTTTAAGGTCCCTCCCAACCCGAACCATCTGGGATTCTCTGATTTATGGGCAGAAAGCCCTGTCCAGTGCTTCAAGAGGTTTAGCTGCAAGCCTGGGGAGCAGAGGAGAGCAGTGTCCCAGCAACAGTCTGCGAAATTGGGGAGAAACAAAGCTTTGTTAGCAACCAGCAGGGCACCGAGGAGAGAGTTACATTTAATTGTTTTAGGTGGATGTTTATATCATAGAATCCCAGGATGGTTTGGGTTGGGAAGGACCTTAAAGGCCATCTCATCCCACCCCCTGCCATGAGCAGGGCCACCTCCTGCTCTCCCAGGTTGCTCCAACCCTGTCCAATGTGGCCTTGGACACTGCCAGGGATCCAGGGGCAGCCACAGCTGCTGTGGTATCAAACTGATGATTTTAGGGACATTTTTACTGTCAAGTGAGAAACCTTAGAGAAGATGGGGAACTTCAGCCTGGCTTAGATTGGCAAAAGGATAGGGGATCCCTTTGTTTCTTTGTTAGCAGATCAGCACAGGAAACAGCTGAGGTGAGAAATGAACGTGTTAAGAAAAAAAAGACCAACTTCCCCCCAAAAAAAGTTTTGTTAGAAGAAGCAACATGGATTAAATGGCTCATGATGGTTTTAAGATGGAAGTTCCTGATCATGAGAACAGGAAGGGCTAGAAGCAGTAAATATTAAAATAATAGGTTATTTTTTTCTTATTTAAACCTTGAGAATTTCAATTGTTTTTTCTTCATACCACACTTCTCTGAAATAGGGACAAGTGACAGTGAGCAGATTGCCAAACAAAAATTATTCAAAGCTAGAGACCATCCCCTTGGCCACCCCACAACCAACCATTGTTCTAATTGTCTCTTTGAATTTCATAAGATTTTTTTGCCCTATGGCAAAAATATTATAGTTTGCTAAGTGTTGGTGTTGTCAACTGCTTTTCAACACCTGCACTGCTTCAAGATTCCCTGTTTTGAGAGAAAAACATTGATTTATATGCTAATTTTGTAATTGCTATACTCTGATGGCGTGTGAAGATTAAGCAGCCATTTGATGTTTACTTCCAGTTTTTCCTTTAAAATACTTTTTAGGGGGTGGAAATGAATCTGGCCAATGTCTTTCCAGTTAGGCAAAGATGATGGCTGTTTTCTCTGGTTTTCCCCCATTTCCAGGGTGTCATGGAAGGCTACAATGGCACCACCTTTGCCTACTGCCAGGCTGGCAGTGGGAAGTCCTTCACCATGCAGGGATTTGCAGATCCTTCCTCACAGAAAGGGATCATTCCCAGGGCATTTGAACTCATCTTTGGGAGTGTACAGGTGGGTGTGAAAGAGATCCTGTTGGTAAGGTTTTGCTAGAAAGACTTTGGTGTCCTATGACACTTCTTTGGCCAAGAAGTGAGTGCTGATGGCATGAAGTGTGAATGGGGACAGGTTTGGGGTGCACTGCTCCTCATCCTTAAGCTGAGGCCTGTGTACAGTCAGATGAACTGCACCCTCACCCCAGGTGACACTGTGGACATGAGGAGTGGAAGGACCAGAAGTCCTGTGCAGTGAGTGTGTGGAGTGGTTCCACCTGGAGTGAATGGTCAGGGGAGGTTGGATGAGGTGCTGAAGGGTGGTGGGCACCCAGCTGTGGGAGGGGCTCCCTGGGCTGCCTGTGCTGTGCAGCCTCACCCCAAATCCTCCCTGTGCTCTGCAGTGTGCTGAAAACACCAAGTTCCTGCTGAGAGCCTACTACCTGGAGATCTGCCATGAGGGCAACACAAGACCTTCCAGGAGCTGACACCAAGCAGAAGCTGGAGGTGAGGTGGGCTCAATATGTCTTAATTAAGTGCTTTAATTAGTTCTAATGGGTGTTACCATCACTTACAGAAGTGCAACAAAGGTCTCTTTCAGAAGCTTGAGTGCCAGAATATGAAGTTACATGAGGAATATGGAAGCTAAGAGGGACTTTTGAGGGACTTTAGTGAGTTTAAGAACAGGATGCAGTTGGAGACATGTCCAATGTATCCCACATGATAGTGGCTGGTAGCTCAGCAGCTGCTTTGTGAAAATCCTTCACTGGACAAGGGTGGAATCAAGTGCTCATGGGGCAATTTCTTCCTCATCCTCTTCATCTCATGCTTGTCTCTAAAGCAAGAGGATTCTGGGCCTTATAAATGTTTAATCTGATCTAGTGGAGCCAAAGATGATCTCTTTATCTGCCTAAACCAAAAAGGCTGATCCTGTGTTTTGAGAGCACACAGCAGATATTACTCCCCATGGGAACACATGTGACGTTTACAGGGCCACAGGAGGGTAAACTCTCCCAAAATCCTAATCAGAGGACTCACCTTTATAAAATTTACCTCTTGGTGGCTTTGCAGATCCTTTTGTATGTATTCCTGGAGGGAGCTAGAAATCTCCATTGACTGTCCCAATTTACTTCTTTGCAGGACTGCCCTGGTGTAGAAAACCAAGGCAGTGACACCCTGCAACACTCTGGGATGGCAACAGACCCACACTGCCTTACAGGGCAGGTATTTCTAACAGGTTTCTGGCTTTAAGGCAGGCAAACCCTTCTCTGCTCCATGTTCCAAGCGTGCTTTGCCTGTCTCCTGCAGAGGGAGAGTGGGAGAAGGGGACTTCTTGCTGCAGTTTCCCTTCCTTTGTTCCACATCGGCGGTGACACGGGTTTCCATGGCGACGCGGTTGGCACTGGGCGGGCAGGAGCTGGGCAGAGCAGTTTCCAGGGTAACTCTGTCACGCTGCCTGTTGCTGCCTCCACTGAGTACTTGAGGGAGTGTGTCCTGCCGAAACAAATCCCAGGCTGCCCCACTGCATTCTTCTGAGTCCCCCAGTTCCCCCAGAATCCCAGTTTTGTTCATTCCTTTGCCTTTCACCTCAGTCACTACAGCCACGTCCTCAGTCTGGTGTTACTCGTGGACTCTGCAATGCCCCCAGACAGAGCCAGGCCAGTCCTGGGGTTCTCAGTAGCACAGACCAGTCACAATGTATGAACACTGCCTGTGACTGTACCTGGATTCATCCAGGGCATCGTGGCTTTGGAACAAGGATAAATCCCACCCAACAGTTAAGTGTTCAGCCACTTTTGCTCTGTTCTGTGGGATTTTTTTAACAGCAAATGCTGTTTTACATCCTTTCTTGTGAACGTCACTGAGGTATCTGAGCCTCCTCTTTGGAAGTCACAGTGCCAAATGTGGTCTCTGTTGCTCCATCATTACAACCATATCTTGATATCCCAGCTGACATGATAAAGATAGTTTTGGTGATGAACTTAGCAGATATAGGGTGTAACAGAGCTGCAGAAAATTAATTTAGCTCATTTAAAATTCCCAGTGTGGAGGGGGGTGGTGTAGGAGTGCAGGGATCTCTGGATTATTTCGTATTTTTTATGTAGGTTTGATGGGTAACTCAAAATTTTGGATATTTCCATTGCTTATTAACATTCTGTATGAAACTTTTCATTTGTGCAATTGATAATTACTGAGAATATGCTGTTGAGTATTTAATGCTTTGTCTCAACCCAGAGTCCCGAATAGGACTTTTGTTCATTTAAAAATTAATTAATCTGGAGAATAATGGTGACAGTTCACCTGTATGTGACGGGTGGTACTTTGGGAATGTTGTCAGTGAGCTCAAGCCACCCACTCAGAGCAGAGAGTTCAGCAAAGCACTGGGAACAATATCTGGGAATATTGTATCTGTGCTTTGATATTAAAAAAAGCTTCCTATGGCTGAGGAGATCATACAGCCTTTGCCATAATAGGTGAGATGTATTTTGATTCTTGTTTAAAATATGCAGCTTAATAATAGAGAAGGTGGAGGGTGGATAGAAGCTGGGTTCCTCATGGCCTGGGGGATGTCTGAATCAATCAGCAACTTTTAACTTGAATTCTTTGAGCCATGAAGGTTGTTCCCTCTTTTTCTGTGGTTTTATTCCTCCTTCAGAAATAAGGCTTTTTTGTGGCAGTCAGATGTGTTTTTCTCATACTGCAGTTCAGTTTCATGTAGCCCTCAAGCTTCCGGGCCATTCCCAGTGTAATTTTCCATGGTTTCAGTGGCCCTTGTTGTGACCTGGCTTGTGTTGTCCTGTTGGCAGCTGAAGGAACACCCAGAGCAGGGTGTGTACGTGCAGGGGCTGGCCCTGCATGCCCTGCACAGCGTGGCCCAGTGTGAGCAGCTGATGGACCTGGGCTGCAGGAGCAGAGCAGTGGCCTTCACCCTCATCAAACAGGCTCCTCCTGCTCCCACTCCATCTTCACTGTCAGCATGGATATCTGTGCTCTCAGTGTGTACCTGGAGGCCCTGGGCCTGGGCCTGGCAGGGCACAGGGTCTCTGTGGCCACTCATCATCCCACAGCTACTCTTTGAGCCCAAATGATTGTGCAGCAGAAAAATCCTCTTCCCTGTGAGGGTGGGCAGGCCCTGGCACAGGTTCCCAGACAGCTGTGGCTGCCCCTGGATCCCTGAAAGTGCCCAAAGCCAGGCTGGACAGGGCTTGGAGCAGCCTGGGATAGTGGAAGGTGTCCCTGCCCATGGCAGGGGGTGGAATGAGATGAGTCTTAGGGTCCCTCCCCAATGAAACCATTCAGGTCATATCACCTAACAATTCCTTCATTGAGCTTAATATAGGGCTTACTTTTTAAAGATGGAATTAAAGAATCCTTTAATAAAGTTTTAGTGACTAATTTCCCTTTCATGAGTATCATACTGGCATTTCTTTAGTTGGAAGAACTGCCTCTCTGAGTCTCATCAGGGATCTGAAGAGGGTTTTTCTGGGAGAGGAATTAATCTCTGCCTTGTCTTTGACCCCAGCTGGGAACAGCTTGGCTTCATTTTCTTCAGCTGTTTCAGTCATGAGGAAAGTTACACAACATCTTCCAAAATTGTGGTTCCAGATGTTGATGACAGTACCTCATTTTTCACTCAGTAAGTCAGGGATTTGTGGAGTTTCTCAATTAGCACAGATACTGGATGCATTGTGTGGGTCTGTAAAATCCCAGCTTTATCCCAACAGGTAAGAAGCATTTGCACTCCTCCTCTGTGCTCAAGATTGGTGCAGGGCCCTCAGTCCAGCCTGAATTTCTCTAATTTAAAGCTTTGAAAACATGACATGGAATGGGATGGCAGGTGGGGAACCTGCAGCTTTGGCAGTTAAAAACAGATGGAATATTTGAGGAGAAAGTTGAGGGCACTGGCCAGTCCCTATAAACTGGATGGTTCTGCTGGGGTGATGAGCATTGGCTGACAGAGTTGAGGAAGCTGGTATTTCTGTTGTCATCTTTAGGCTTCATAACGAGTTCAAACTTATTTTCTGGGTGAACCTGTAGTAAATAATAATTTACGGGGAGTTGATATTTTAAGGGGACTAAAATTACTTTTTTTAAGTAACACGTTCAGGAATTATGAAAAATACTAGGCTGTTGGCAGCAGATGTTTGAAACATGCAAGTTCCCATCAGTATTTTTACTTAGATTTTTACACCTTTAAAAAAATTATTTTATTTTTTATGCTTATTTATTTTTACACTATTTTTATTTAGATTAGCAAATATTTTATTCCTTTATATTGTGTACTTCTGCCATCAGCCCAGGCAATGGGCTGACAGGGAATTAGACAGGGAAGATCTTTAGGCTGCTGCAGACATTTTAGTAAGTGTCTGGGGACCTTCTCACTCCGTAGGAAGTAAACCATGAGCTCTGAGCTGGAAACAAAAGCCTCAGTGGGTAAAAGGACTGGCAGGAACCAAAACAGCTTTTTGATTGCCTGGCAGTGTTTACATGAACCAAGGGAAGAAGGGAAAAGGTTAGGAAACCTACTTTTTGTGACTGCCCACTCACCCCAGCATTCAGAAAGGATAAGGAGAGGGTGCACTCTTTAAGCCCAATGTGTTTTTACCCTGTTCTCCCATGTCTTGACACATGAGAATGAGCTGGAGTGAAACAAGTTTGCTCAGCAGCAAACATTAAACTCCACAGTTACCAATCTGTTGTTGTAACAGAAATATCATGGGACAAAAGATTTTAGAGTTTTTGGTGTTTATCTGGGAACTTTCAACTTTCCCTCATGCATCAGATTGTTCATTGCTTATGTTTAGGTATTGTCCAGGGCTGTAAAACAGAACTCTGACTCCTTTCCAGGCCAGGATTTGTGCAAATCTGCCTTGAAAAGGGTGGATTCAGTTAAAATCTCAGTGCTTTCTGTGCTTGGAGGAGCTCAGCTAAAGGAGCTAAATGCTAAAGGAGCTCATGCTAAAGGAGCTCTTCCCTTGAATTTGGGTTGCAATCTTACAGGGTATTTGGGATGTAGACATCCAAGATTGTGGTCCAGTGCTTAGGACAGCAGTTCCAGGAATATGTGCCCAAGTCTTTGCTCTGTGTGAGGCTGGGAAAGGTAAGGAGCCAGTGAAGGTGCAGGGCTCCTAAAGGAACCAGATGCACTCTGTCTTCCTCACAGGGAGCCCGTGCCATCACACTATTCCAGCCTCAAATGCAGACCAGGAAGCAGGTATTCCATGTGTAAGGTGTGTGTCCAAGCAGCTGGGCAATCAGCTCAATCTGCTCAATCTGCTCCTGCCTTAAAGTGATGGGAATAGCACCAGCTCACTGGGTTTGACTCCTCACCAGGATCCAGCTCCTCATGTGGGGTTTGGGTCATGGACAGGGACACCTTCCACTATCCCAGGTTGCTCCAAACCCTGTCCAGCCTGGCCTTGGACACTGCCAGGGATGGGGCAGCCACAGCTTCTCTGGGCCAGGGCCTCCCCACCCTCACAGGGAAGAATTTCTATATATCTCATCTAAATTTCCCCTCATGAAACAAACTGAGGAGGAAAAAAAGTTGTATAAACTCATGGTCTGATCATGTTACTTGTAGAGGACTATAGCTGAAATTGTAAATACTGTTGAAATATGTGGAGGGGGTTGTGTGTGTGTGTTCAGAGCTCACTGAGAGAGCAAGAACAGGCATGAATTTTTACTGTGGATCCTGTTGAGAAAAGCACTAAACTGTGCAGTGTTTAGATTAAGTAGATATTTGCTTACTTCAGGAAGTCAGGGCCCAAAGCAGACAAAGAACAGGGCTGGAGAAGGATGTGTTGCCAAGAGAGTCCTGGTTCTTGACTGTTGAGATGCTTCCTTCCAAGAGCTGACTGGGAATTGTTTCCGTGCAGGTGAGCGAGGGCAGGATCACCTCAGGGCTGCCAAACTCAACTTGGTGGATCTGGCAGGAAGTGAGAGACAGTCAAGGACTGATGCCATAGGGGAGAGGCTCAAAGAGGCCACCAAAATCAACCTTTCCCTGTCTGCCCTGGGCAACGTAATCTCGGCCCTGGTGGATGGCAGGTGCAGACACGTTCCCTACTGAGACTCCAAGCTGACCAGGCTGCTCCAGGACTCCCTGGGGGGAACACCAGGACCCTGATGGTGGCATCTGTGTCCCTGGCTGATGACATCTATGAGGAAAGCCTCAGCACCTTGTGCTATGCAAATCGAGGCAGGAACATCAGGAACAAGCCCAGCATCAAGGAGGACCCCAAGGACACCCTGCTCAGGGAGTACCAGGAGGAGATTAAGAAGCTGAAGGCCATTCTGGTTGAACAGATGGGCACAAGTGACTTGTCAGGTAGGAGAGCCTTTACTGGTTGCAGAGATGGCAAAAAAGGGGGTTTTACACATAAAGTGTTAGCTAAATTTCACCTCAACCTTTCCCTTACCTATTGGAGGAAGAGTTCTCCATTCTGGTTACAGACTTTTCCTTCACGGCTGCCAAATTGATCTTATTCTACTGAGATGGCAAGGACCATCTCAATAATCCAGTGTTTTTAATAGTGACAAATTCTGTTAGAACAGGCTAACATTATTAAAATCCTTGGTTATTTTTGGTGATTGTGGCTAGAATTTGGTCAGTTGCAGAAGAGAGGTTTCAGCTGGAAGAACAAAAATGAACTGCAAAAGAAATAATACTGTAAAATTCTTTATTAAATACATATATGTATGTTTTCAAAGTAAGCATTCAGCCCCTATTCTCCTACAATCTGAATTTTTGACACTACAAGAGAAGTTTTGCCCTCCTGGCAAAAGGAGGACTCAGCCCAGCCTCAGCACACTTGCTCTGTCTTCTGGAGCAGGAATAGGAATAGGAAATGTAGGAGCAAATGGGGAAGAGCAGTCTTTAGGGAGCTGATCACCTTTGGAGAATTAGCCCCTAAAAAAGGGCAATTTTCAGCAGGGGAGTAAGGCTGTAGGATGACTTTTCCCCCCTTCTGCCCCCGTTCAGAAATAGCTGTGAACAAAGAAGGTAATTTCCTTGCACTTTTCATCTTCCCGGTGTCTTTTATCTCCCAAATCTGTAGCACAGCGCTGGAAACAAGTCCTGTTTTTCTTTGAAAGAGATACTTGAATGTATAAATACCATACAATTACATTCATTTCCATATCCCCTGAAGCTGTAACCTCTCCCTCTCTCCCCACACCTCTGGAGCCCCGGGCCAGCGGTGTTTTGGCAGCGAGCGCAGTTTGAAGGAGCACAGGGGTTGCATGTTCCTGGCCCCCAGCTTCTTTGTTCTCTTTTCAGAAATTCTGCAGACAATCCCACCCAGTGACTGTGAGTGATTTTTATTTCTGCTTTGCTTTGTAGGGCTTCTGCCTGCTGAGGCTGCTCACCTGGGAGCAAATCCAGCTCCCTGCCTCAAACCCCAGGTGGATCTGGAAGCAGAGAAGCAGCTGATCAGAGAAGTAAGTTGGGAAGAGTGGCTTTGACTAAAACTTTTTCCATAGAAATCATTACAAATATGGTTCAGCCTTTCCAGAACACTTATCTTTTTCTATTTTTCTCTATTTTGTAATTCTTGGACTTCTCCTAGAACAGACCATGTGTTGTGGAGGCCATGTGCATTATTATAACCCACCTCTTGGTCCCACCTCTCTGGGGATGGATTGGAATGGATTCCCAGGAAGAATTTTTGGAGGAACTACATGTGAAATTGTCAGAAAAGGGAGGAATAGAGTTGAGGAAAGCAGTAGTCAAAGGTGTTAGGAGCAATACAGAGATGAGGAAAAAGAAGAACACAGAGCCAGGAGAAGCCAGAGGGAAACAAAACTCTCTCCTTGCTCTTTAGAAAGTTCATTCCAGGGCACCACAACCAGCCAAGGCAGCCGTTTTTAGGGCTGAACAGTCGCTTTCATCAACAACAATCACTCCTGTGTCAACTTAAGTCACAGAAAACGTCAGTGAATACTGGAATTCAGTGAATACTGGTGGAGTGGTATTGGGATGGGTAGAAGGTGTGACCTGGAATGGACCTGGATGTGACCTTGGGAACAATCACAGGACTGTTGCTGTGCCTTGCAGGAGTTCCAGGAGAAGCTGGGCCAGCTACCAAGAGGAGCGGGCATCCCGTGCCTGCCTGGAGGAGGACATCAGCAGCCTGAGGGATGACTTTGATCTCAAGGTGTCTGTTCTCCAGGATCTCCTCAGGAAGGAAGCAGGTGTGGAGGAGGTGGGTGGAGGCTGTGCAGCCCAGCCCAGGTTCCCTCAGGAGCAGGGACTGATTTTGCACTCAGATCTGTGCAGCCACTGCAGCCTTTAAAAGGCAGCAAGTGCTGCCACTGCAGCAAGTGCTGCCAGGCAGCAGCAGTCCCTGCTCTCAACCCACACTCATCCACAGCAGGAGCAGGGACTCTGCCTCTTCTGGACAAGGTTTAAGACTCTGTCCCAGCTTTGTCCTCTTCCCTATTTCCCTGACTTCTTTCTCTGTCGGGACCAGCCTGACCCTGACCCAACCTTGTAAGCCTTGAGGCAATGAAAAGCCTCATTTTTAGTAAAATGCCTGCTTTTTGCCCACGTAGCAGAGTTGCCCCTGACTGAGGGCAGCGTGTCTCTGGAGCAGAGGTCACTGCTCTGTCCCCTTCCCACTGGACTCTCATCCTGAGGCCGGGGTGGCTGCCGCAGTCTCTTCCTCCGTATGCAAATGTGCTGCAGCACTTGCTCTCCCGGTGGATTATCCACACCATCGCTCACTGCAAGGCAGATATTCCTCTCACATCCTAGAAATTGCCTCCTCTGCCTCTCCCTTTCCATTACTGCTTTTCATGGACACCTGCAGTGCCTCAGAGCATGGTTTGCAATGTGCTCATACAGCATTTATCACCCACTAGAATTCTTGATCCTACATTCTTATTTTTTTGGTGCTATCACTTTCTGAGGTGAAGGTTGAGAGGTTCTTTATTTCTTCCCCCTCTGATTACAAAGGTGCACCCCCACCCTCTGAAATGGATTATTTTTGAAGCCAGGCTCTCCCAGCCCTGTACAATCTGCATTCCTTACCCAATATATCCTCTCAGTGTTTCATGGTTTTTACTGACCAGCAGAAGTAGGTGAATGACAGCCCTTTTCCTTTCAGAAACATCATTCCTAGCTTTGGGGGAAGGCTTTGTGAGATGGTTTCACAGATTTATGTCTAGTTTTGCACAGCTCATTACCAACATTGTGGGAATTTCCTCTTTTCAGCTGACACAGGGACTAGAACGACCTCTGATCACACACCTTCACAAGAAGACACTGTTGCTGCAGCACACAAAGAGCCAACATCAGCCCAGGTACTCTCCAGGCTCCTTCTCCCCTCGGGATGAATAACCCTGAGTGGGTTATTCACCTGCTTCATCTCCCCCAGGACTCTCACTGCGTCTTTCCAGAGCTACAGCCTTTGTTTTCCTCTTGTCCCCAGGACCCAGCAGCATCTGGGACTGTCACAGACACTGGTGGGGTGAGCAGGGGCAGTGCTGGAGCAGCAGGAGCTGTCACTGCCCCAGGGATTTCCCTGCCTGCAGACCAGCAGCTGGTGCTTGCCAGGTCAGTGACATACCTGCTCGTGCCAACTGTCCCCTGGGCAGCACCCTCAGGCAGCAGCAGGTGCCTCCTGCCATGACACCACAGCTGCTGAGCTCCAGCTGTCAGTGCAGCCCCAAACCAGGCACATGTGAGTTAAAATGATGGACTGGTTTGGGTGGGAGGAACCTTAAAGCTCATCCCATTCCACCCCTTGCCTTGGGCAGGGACACCTTCCACTATCCCAGGGTGCTCCAAGCCCTGTCCAGCTTAGCCTTGGACACTGCCAGGGATCCAGGGGCAGTCACAGCTGCTCTGGGCACCCTGTGCCAGAGCCTGCCCACCCTCACAGGGAAGGATTCTATTCCAATACCCCATCTATCCCTTCCTCTGGCAGTGGGAAGCCATTCCCCCTTGTCCTGGCACTCCAGCCTCTTGTGCAAAGTCCCTCTCCAGCTTTCTTGGAGCCCCTTTAGGCACCAGGAGAGGCTCTAAGGACTGCCTGGAGCCTTCTCTCCTCCAGCCTTTTTACCCCAAAACTAACTTTGCCCTATTTGGGTGGATGAAGAGCTTTCCCTGCGGTGCTCAGTGAGGCCAAGTGCCAGAATTATGAGACAAAAATGCAGATGTTCAAGTCAGCAAATGTGGATGCCAAAAAGTGTGTGTTCCTAGTAACAAATCCTGCCTGGAGCTGCAGGCAGGGGAGCCTTAAGTGCCCACACAGGTTGTGGAGATGCCTCCTTTTCCTCTTGAAAGAGGTCCTTGAAAGGCACTTGGAGCCCTCTCATGTCCCTAAAGGTAAGGCAGCAGCTGTCCTGTGGCTCATGGATGGACTCTGATGGCCATCACTGAGGCCACTTTTGCCTCCAACTCATGCATCTCACAGTGTTTGCAGCACATCATCCAGAACTAACAGCAAAATTTCCCAATAATCCTATTTCAGGAGCACTGTCAGGGTCTGGAGGACAGTGCTGGGATATGAGGGATGCAGGCTTGAGACTCATGCTCAGCCCATCTCAAAATCAACCTGGCTCAAGGTTTTCTCTGTATGAGAGCTGTCCTGAGAGAATTCCCTCAGCCAGAGTACACTACCACATACTGATGCAGCATGGGGGCTTGGGCTGCTCCAGAAATATACAATTGAAGCAAATTCTGCTGATTTTTCACTTACTCCATTGTGTGGAACTAAATACAATTAGAAAAGCTCAACCCAAGATATGCTGTGACAGAGTCTGATTCTGAACAGTTCTGTGGGTTTTAACCAGTCCTTCTGTGGGTTTTAACCAATCTTTCATCTTTCCTGTGGTGTGTGCTCGCTCCATTGGGTCTCTCCTGGCTCAAAAAGGAGCTGCTATGAAATACAGAACAGCAGTGTCTGTAATTTGTGGGCAATTCTGTCTGTTAAGGGAGAGATCTCCAAAGAAACCCTTCATTTGGATTTGATATCAAATGTTAGTGGTCTTATTGCAAGAATGAATCCTATTCCTTTTGTGGCAAACAAGGGAAAATGCCCTTCTAATCACATTGTTACATCCAGGTTCTGTGCAGATTGGGCAGGAGGGTTTGGTTCCACAGGTGTGGGGATTTCAAAGCCACCTGCTCAAGCTTTACACATTAGGGCAGCTCAGCAGAGCAAGGATTGAATCCTTGGATTCAATGTGTGTTAAGCAAAGGAAAGGGAAGGTCACCTGGCAGGAGCAGTGCAGCAGAACAGCAGGTCAGTTCTGGGGGAGAATGAGCCATTTCACAGGGTTTGCAGATAATTAGGAGGCTGTTATCAGTAAAGGGGTTATCAGCCAATTTGAGCCAGTGCTGGCCAACCTGAGCTATCTCCTCTGCTCCAGATCCTGTGCAGACAAAGGAATGGCTCTGGAGCATGGCTTTATTTCCAGTCAGAGCATGATTTCAAACACAGGCCTGTGCCAGTGCTGCATTAACAACACTGAGATCACACAAATCATGGCTGATACTGCCCCAAAATGGAAGTCACACTGTAGCTTTCAGATCTAACACTCCCACATCCACCATTTAAAATAATTTTCTGTGTAATTTTGGCACCTTTTGTGCATCTTTGGAAAAAAAAAAAAACCAACAACTTAAATATAATAATATATCCCATGTTTATTTAAATAAGAATTTAAATATAAAGTACACAAAACAAGGGTATTAAAGATAATTTTGTGAGCTTAGATATGGATTTCTGGACATCCTTGTTGCCTGAGGTGCTTGGAGTAATACATGCTTTGCCTTTGTGGAGTATTTTGCCCAGAGGAGCTGTGGCTGCCCCATGATCCCTGGCAGTGTCCAAGGCCACATTGGACAGGGCTGGAGCAACCTGGGAGAGCAGGAGGTGGCCCTGCCCATGGCAGGGGGTGGGATGAGATGGCCTTTAAGGTCCTTCCCAACCCAAACCATTCTGGGATTCTTTTTATGACAGAAACTGTTAATGATAAGTAGAACCTGCTATTATTACTCGGGACAGAAAATCTTATCATAATTCCCAATTTTCTGTGTCTTCCCAAATGTCACCCGTGGAAGGACGTGCATCCTCCACACTTGTGAAGCTGGTTCTTAGCACCACTGAGCTCAGTGTTCCCTCCTGCAGGCTGCAGGTGCTGGAGCAGCAGGGGGTCGGGGGGAGCAGGCTCAGAACAAGGACCTGAAGGAAAAGCACAAACGCCGGAAGAAATACGCGGAGGAGCGGAGGCTGCAGCTGGTGCTGCCCCGCAGGAATCCAACGAGGACAGCAGCGAGCAGGCTCTCCTCAGTGGCTACGACTCCATCCAGGAGGAGGTTCGAGCCAAGAGCAAGGCGCTGGAGAAGGTGCAGGAGAAGGTGACGGAAGAGCTCCTTCCTCCTCCACATCCCCGTTTTTTATGTTACAGGGTTTAGGGCTGTGGGTTTAGAGAATGACTCTGGCTGTGTCAGTATTTCATACACATTGTGTGTGTAAGCTTTTATGAAATCCCTCGGGGAGGAATGAAGCTTTTGAAGCCCAAACCCCACCAGTTGTAAAGGCTCGGTGTGTGACACTTGGCGGGAGGAGCACGTGTTGGGATGGGAGGGGATGTGACTCCCTCTGCCGACCTACAGATCTGCTGCAGCTGCTGCCAGTTCTGAGCACATTTTGGGGCAAGAAACCAAACATAAAAGTAATGCTCTTAAATTTTACATTTAAAATCTTCATTTTCCAAACACTTGAAAATCAATTTTGCTCTGATATTTTGTGGTAGAATCAGAGGGTCTGCAAAAAAATTGACATTTGTGTGTACAGTCCTAGACCTGCACATGAAGGACTTGCTTTATTTGGGTATTTAGGTTATCAAAGAAATATTGCATCTTTTTAACCAAAGTTAGGAAATTCCAGGAGTTCTAAGACCACATCAGTAAGATTAGCTTTAGGTTCATTCAAAAATCACCCCTGCAGAGAAACATGAGAAAACTTTCTTTAAAACAGACATGAAGTAATCTCTCTACACGAATTTAATCCTAATTTGTACCTAAATTAGAAAACTTTCCAAATATTGAATCTTTTTTTCAAATATTGAGTCTTTGAAGACTGTCTTTCTCTGCCTGGCAAATTCCTGTACTCGTAGTATCCATCGGTCTCTCTGCCTGGTGTTTTGTGTCCAGCTCCGGGCTGCCGAGACCGAGATCAAAGACCTGCAGCTGGAGTTTGGGCTGGAGAAGATGGATTACCTGAGCACCATCCAGTGCCAGGAGCGGGACCTGCTGCTCTGCCAGCAGCTGCTGGATCAGGTGCAGTCGCTCTGCGGTGCGACCGCAACTACAGCAACCTGAGGATCCGGCAGGAGTCCGTCTGGGACGGAGAGCGGCTGCTGGAAAATTCCAGAGCCTGTCATTCAAAGAAGCCACCTGTCCGCAGGTAAGGGGACAGCGCCCGGGGAGAGGAGGGTGCTGTGGGGAACAGGGAGGTGATGCAGGCAGGCAGCTCTGCCGGGCTCTGCAGGCCACACCTAGGCTGCGTGCACTCATAACATCTCCCAAAGTTTGTCTGGAAAGTGTGAGTAACAAAGGTGGCACGTGGTGCGGATCCCTCGGGAATCTGAGCAGTGTCGGGATCAGGGGGTGCAGTCAGCAGGGTGGTGATGGTTCTACACACAACGACCATCTCTTCCCACAGCGGTTCTAGCCCTGCCACAGCCCAAACCTGGCCGGACAAGCCCCTCGAGTGAGAGCAGAGAGCCAGCAATACGGCCCACTCCTCCTCCATTTCGATCCCATTTTACCAATTTTGCCTTATTGCAAAAGCTGCTGACAGCGTTTGCCACCTGCAGCCCGAGGAAGACCACTACTGGCTGGTGCTGGGCAGGAGCGACAGCGACACCATCGCCAGCAACTACTTCTGATCCCGGCGAGCCAGCCAGATCCTTCACCTGGACCCTTTCCTCAGATATCGCCGGCACTTTTCGTTTTCCTCATTTTCCTTGAGTTCTACCTCAACTCCTTGACCTCTCAAGGGTTTCTCGCAGGACGCAGCCGCATTTTGGGGTCCTGCACTGACCCACCACAACCCCTTCCTCTCCTCTTGCAGCTCCCGCGGGGGCTGCGGGCAGCGCCGGCACCGTG
>VZRH01005944.1:25856-37241 GCA_013397555.1 Urocynchramus pylzowi | reverse complement strand
TGTTCAGTGCTCTGCCACCCTCGGTGGCTCTTCCTCACGTTGAGGTGGGACTAATTGTGGTTTAGTTTAGTTTATGGCCATTGCACCACTGAAAGGAGTCTGGCACTCACGTTGGAGATAATTATGTGGATTGGTGAGATCGCCTCTTGTTAAAAAATATGCCAAGTTTCAAATTTTTATTTCCTAGCTTTAGTCGCGTTTGTTCGCCTTTGCCCCGGGGGAAGGGAACGGAAGTTTCCCTCCAAAGCATTGTTCCAGCAGGAACAATGATGAGTTCGGCACCTCAGCCGGCCGGAGCTGCGCAAGAGATACACGAGAGATAAAGGCCATCAGGGGCCAGTGGCGAAACATCAGTGAACACCTAGTCCAGACCTGCCCCCCGGCACGGCTGGAGACACCTGGAAAAGGCTGGTAAGGTAATGCAAATTAGGAGCGAAGACCTAATTAACATCAGAGGCGAGGAAATCCGTATCCAACAGGAAAACAAGTACTAAGAACTGCACGACTCGGGACCAATGAACATTAAACCGATGGATTTCTATGGGTTTGGGACTGTATAAAATTTGACAAAAATCTAGAAGTTTGAGGAAAAACCACGGAGCGCGGTCCCCTGCGGCTGAAGGGCAGCGGGGGCGCCCTGGGGCCGGCAAGGGGGAGAAGAAGGCGAAAGACAAAGGCCAGATCCCGGAGCAGATCACGGGCAGCCAGGAGCAGGAGGAGGAGGAGGAGAATCGCGAGCTGGCCACCGGCGCAGGTAGCCTTGGAGAAGGTGCAGAAGCAGCAAACGGAGCGGATCCTGAAGAAAGCGTCGAAAACCCACAAGCAGCGAGTGGAGGAGTTCAACAGGCACTTGGGTGCTCTGAGCACTGCGACATTCCCAAAGTCAGCTGGGCTAAATGAGCAGGCTCCTTGTCACAGCTCTGGAGCTGGGTTTGGTTTGTATCAATGTAAATCTGGCTGTTCTCCATGTTGCTATATTCTCGAATGTAACTTCGGAGCTTTTATGACTTTATACTGTCTCATCTTATAGTCTTTTTTTAAGACTAAAGCAACAACACTCTCAGTCTTCTCCGGATTAACCAAGCCCAGCTCCCACTGTCTCTCCTCATCAGAGAAATGCTCCAGACCCCAAATCATCTTTGGGGCCCCTGCTGGACTCTCTCCAGTAGCTCCTGGTCCTTCTTGTCCCAGAACTGGACACAGCAGCCCAGGTGTGCCTCACTACAGCCCAGAGGGGCAGGATCCTTCCCTGCCCTGCTGGCCACTCTTCCCGATGCCCCCCAGGGTCCCAGTGTCCCCCTGGCCCCAGGGCACTCTGCTGGCTCAGGGGCAGTTTGTCATCCAGCAGCACCCCCGGTCCTTCTCTGCAGAGCTGCTCTCCAGTGGGTCACCCCCAGCCCGTGCTGGCCCCTGGGGCTGCTCCTCCCGGCTGCAGGACCCCACACCTGCCCTTGCTGAACCCCTCAGGTTCGCCCCCACCCAGCTCTCACCCAGCCCCCCAGGGCCCCGTGGTGGCGGCACGGCCCTCAGGAGAATCAGTCACTCCCCGGCCTGAAGCACCGTGAAACCCGATCAGGATCCATCCTGTCCCTGGGGCAGGGCGTGCCACCACCCGCACGGCACAAGGCTGGAGGAGGGGCGGATCCCTGGGGACAGCGCTGAGCTCATGAACGCCGCTGAGCTTAGAGGCCCCTCTGAGCTCTGCAGCCAGCCAGGCCCTCCCCCAGCCCATCTTCCCACATTTCCCGTGTCTACCTACGGAGATGTCACGGGAGACAGCGTCCAAAGCCCTGCTGAAGTCAGTCCTGGAGCCAAACGCTGCCCAAATGCCCCCACGTGGACACGGGGAGGGGGGAGGCTTTAGGGGCCTGTCCCAAACCCTTTCCTGCCCCACGGAGGTGACAGCAGACAAGAGGGAGCCCGGGAGAACCTCAGAGTCCCCCAAACCCCAGCCAGGGCTTCCTACTGAGCCAGAAGGCAAATCCCCAGACTTGTCAGGGTTGAAGTGACCTCTGGAGATCATCCAGCCCAGCCCCTGGTGGATTTGAGGTCTGGGGTGCTCTGATCCCCGCCCAGCACCAGGCACTGTCAATCCACAGGGAAACTGAGGCACAGAGCCCCACAGCCACCCCAAAAAGAGCCAAGCCAAGCCCCACAGACATCCTGCCTGAAACAGAGCCCCCACAGCATCCAAGCAAACTAGACTGTGTTGTATTTACACTCACGGACAGGGAGGGAGAACAGGGAAAAGGGCAGTGCTGGAGAAGCAGGTGGCTGTGGGCTTTCCCAAGGGATCCATGGGAGCTGCTGCAATTCCTGCACCCCGAGGGTGAGGGATCATCCTCAGCTCAGTGGCAAACCCAGCCTGGCCACGGCCCAGGTGTGTCCAGGGGTGCAGCCACTTGTGTGCTCCACACATGATGTCAGTGTTATCCAGAAGGAAAAACCTGAGGAAAAGGCTGGCCAGAGGCAGCCTCGCTCCTCTCTGTGCTGGAGGGGGTTTGCAGCAGTCTGGGAGGCTCAGATGCTGCTGGCAGCAGCACAGGCTGGCAGCTGGCACACAGCACACACTGCTTTGGCTGGAGCAGACTGCAAAAACCAAACACTCAGAGGGATCCCCCCACCAGCACCTGGGCAGAACTGCCACAAGCAGGGCAGGAAAACGGCCCTTGGAAGGAAGGAGCTGCTGTGATTTCCCCCAGCTGGGCCCTGCAGCTCTGCTGACACCGAGGGAAACGCTTCCAAAGCGTGGGATGGCCAGCAGAGTGGGACAGAGGCTGCTGCTTGTCCCCCGGGACACATCCGGGTTTCTCTGCTTCAGAGAGCCACAGCCCCACTCCTGGTGTTCCCAGGAATCCCCTGGGCAGGGAAGAGGCTGAGGCTGTGCCCCAGGAGCCTCTGCCTGCCTTGTGCTGCATACACAGGCCCTGGGTCCTCCCAACAGAGCCCTCTGGGTGCTCTTTCTGGAGTGGTACTGAGTGGCATTTGGTTCTTCCTACACCTCTCTTCCTGTGTGAGTGAGTGAGAGCACCCCCAGAGTCTTCCAAGTGGCTTTTGGGGTGCTTGAGGCCTCTGAGCATGTTCACTGTACCCCAAAGTTCTCCTTCTGCCTTTCCTTGCACCCCAGAGCCCTCCCTGGGCCTTCCAGCACCTCAGGGAATTCCGAGTCTCTCAGTGAGCCCAGAGCCCTCCAAGCTACTCTCCCTGCTCCCTGGGTCTCTGCATGGGAGTTTCTGAGGCCCCACCTGGGCTTCTGGGCACCCTGGGACCCTCCTCATGACTTTCCCTGTGCCCCAGTTCCCTCTGTCTGGCTTGCAGAGCCCCTCCTGGGGACCTGGCCCCACCTCTCATCCCTCAGGGAGGGAGGAGGCAGAGGAGGGCAGCTGGGTGGGCTCCCCGAGCTCTCCCCAATACCAGCATAGCCCACATGGGAGGAGGGGACCCCACTGTCACCTGGATGCAGGGACAGGTCCAGAAGCAGAGGTGTGGGGACCTGAGCTTTGTGCACAACCCTGATGAGAGCGACTCGTGTAAGGCAGAAGGCAGGGAGAGAGGAGGGAAGGGAGAGGAGAAAGGGGAGAGGAAAGAGGGAGAGAGGAGAGCAGGCACAGGCAGTGCTGAGGGACACACACCTTGCTGGGAAAGCAGCCGGGGTTATCCAGGGGTGCTGAAGCAGGAGGCTGGAGCAGGGGTGTCCCTGGCTCCCTCCCTGCGGAGAGAGGCACAAGGCAGAGAGCAGAACCTCCTGGAAGGTCCTGCCCTGCCCACGTCACTTCAAGCCACAAAATAACTTCCCTGTGCCAGCATCACTGCTCAACCCCCTTGGTGCTTCTCCAACAGCGTCAACAGAGGGTGGGGAGAGGGGTCTGGGGTGCTGGAACTACAGAATCAACTTTTCTGCATCAGAGAGCAAACACCTCCCGGGGAGCAGACGGCAGCCTGGCTGCCAGGATCCCCCAGCTCCCGGGATTACAGGCAGAGGGAACAGAGTCCAGCGGCTGCTCAGGGACTGTGGCCACAAGTCCCGGGTGGTTTGCAGGACTCGGAGCCGCCGGGAAGGGAAAGGCAGCCCGGCAGAGCCCGGCCGCTCGCGCCGTGCCGAGCGCCCGGCAAGAGGCGAGTGCGAAGGTGCCAGCGCGGGGCAGGACGGTCCCTTCTCCTTGGGGGAGCTGGCTGAGGACACATCAGCTGAGCTGTGGCTGTCGGACAGGCAGGAAGGGAGAGGAGAACACCAACTGACTGCCTGAGGTGCGAGGAGTCCCCGTGTCCAGGTGCCGGTTTGTGTGCGCTGCCGAGTCACCCTCGCACCGCCGCAGGGGCTGGGAGGAGGAGGAGGAAGGCTGGGAGGAAGGGGAGGAGCACCAGGCAGCCTGGCTGCAGTTCGAGCTGCTCGACCCCTTCACAACTTCTGGATCTTCTCGGCGATAACGATGGGGTTTTCCTTGCGGATCTTCTCGGCAGCTTCTGCCTTGTAGTCGTAGGGGCAGGCGTGCATGTCAGAGTACCGGTGAATGGCACAGAACAGGTTCCCGCAGCGGCAGTCGAAGCCTGAGGGGAGGAAGAGCAGGGACAAAGCCACATCAGACCCCATCCAGCTGGGCAGGAAGGTGGCAGGGCCTGGCTCCTTCCTGCCATGCCAGGAAATGCCACCAATGCAGAGAGAGGGGCGAGGGAGGGGGGCCTGCTGTTCCCCACAGGCCAAAGGGACTCTTCATTTGGGGAAGAGCACCGGTGGCTCTTTGCTTTCCTCTGCCTCAGGAGCTCCATGTGCTTTGGGCAGCCCCAGCTGTCACATGGTGGGAAATGCTCCCAGAGCAGCTGCTGTCCGTGCTCCCTGGGGACAAGGGACGTGCCAGGCACTGCAGAGTGCCAGATTGCTAATCCAGACCAGGCTCCCCAGGCAACCCGAGCTGGAGCGGAGCCCTCCGAGCCAGTCCAGCTCCCCAGGGTCACACAGCAGCAGCTGGACTGACCAGCAGCAGCAGCGGAGCTGTCACCACCTTAGGATCATGTTTGAGCTACTCAGGCTTCAAAATTCCCAGTTTAGTCACTTCACTCAGGGACAATGCTCAGAGTGCTACATTAACACAGGACACTGGGAAAGCAAGGCAGGGAGCAAGCAGGGGATGTGCTGCAGGACAGCAGGGAATCCTGCTGGCAGGGAATCGTGCTCTGTCTCTTCAGGTTTTTCCAACTACAGGCTGTAAAGCCCACAAACACCTTGCTCCAAGGTGCCAGTTTACTCCTGGTTGAGAAAACTCATTTTATCCTAAATGCCCTGAATTCACAGGAGTTCTCTGTAAGTTGAATCCTAAAGAAGAGAACTTCTTATAGTTTAAAGGAAATACTCATCCAGGAAAACAATCCTCTCTGCAACCTGAAGGCTGGGCACAGAGTATCCAGCCCAGATCCAGGTCTATAAACCCACCCCTATTCTAGGGCAGTGCTCGTGGATTTCCAGGCAAGCTCAGGTTCAAACTTTCCAGTCTAGACTTGACCAAAGCCTCTTACATCCATGAAAACAGCCAGTCCCTGGCTGCTGGATGCCCCAAGCAGGCTACAGAAGCAAGAGCTCTGCCAAAACAACATGACCTGCACAGCTCCAGAGGTAACTTTTTTCCAGAGAAGCACTAAATGCCAGAGATAATTTAGGGGAACGGTGTTTTTATTAACAAACCACAGCCAAATTAATTGCTTCACTTTCCAGAAGCTGTTTTCCCATTGATAGCAGTGCCCTGACATCATCCCAGCACTTCTCTCTCCAGCTTTACGGGCCGCACGCTGAGAGCCATCCTGCTCTCAGGAAGCTAACAGTGGAAATCAGGCAGCATTAACAAATGGGATGAGTCTTGGAGAGGGATTTTCCATTTGGGTCTAGCTCAGTGCATGTCACTGTTACAAAAGCTTTACCACAGACCTGACCGGGAGCGGATTCCGATCCACAGCGAGCTCTGCCTTCCTCTACAGCAGCTTCTGCCAAGAAGCAGGAACAACCAAGAGGTGCTGCTGCATCCAATCCTGCTCCCAAGGGCTGCCAGGACCCTGGCAGTTCCCCAGGCTGCTGCTTCAGCCAGTCCTGTTGCAGGTCCGAGCTCTCCTCCCTCCTCTCCTGCAGCACCATGGCTCCAGGATGGATTTGGGGGGAACCTCCAGCCTCTGACCCTCCAAACCCAGCAGCATCACAGCACTGTGCTCACAGGGCTCTCACTCTGGAGTGCTTAGAGCACAGGGAAGTTTTCCCAGAGCCAGGCACTTACCAGTCAGCCCAATCTTCTTCCGGCAGGTGAAGCAGCGATTCTTCTTTGGTTTCGGTTTTTCCGAAGCCGTCTTGCCCTCAGCCGTGTTCTGGGATATCTCAAGCAGGGTACCTGAAACAGAAGCAAGAGTTTTGCTGCCCTTCTTGATAAATCAAATGTTCATTTTATTAGAGGAGCTGCTATGTCTCCGTGTGCACACTGCCCTGGCTGACACACCCCAAACTGTGAGATTTGCCTTGTTCCGCTGAGATCTCCACCTCACATCTTTCTCTCTGTTTCAAATGCCTTAAATCCAAAGCTGAAGTGGCCACTGGACAGTGACTGGATAGTCACTGCAGCTCAGCTGCTGTACAGCAACACAGCTGTCAGCTGAGCCCACAGTTAATCTTCGCAGGGAGAAAAAAAGTTAACCCCTTGTAAGTACTACTAATTATTTTTGCTGACTCTTATGTAAGTGTTCCCCAAATGTAGGTCTTAGAATGCTTTACACAGATATCCATCACTGCCTCTAATCTACCAAAGGGAAAACTGAGCTCTCAAAGCCAGATTGTTAAAGGTCACTGATGCTTAGCAGGATTTCCTCCAGTACCTAAGCAGGTTAGAGAAGTCAACAGGAGGGAGGAGCTCCAACTGCTCCTTGGAGCACCTGTGGTGCAGGCTGCTCTGAGGAGACAAAACAGAGACAGCTCTGTGGAGCTGACCCTAAACAGCCTCCTAAAAACTACAAAGGCAGATGAAAGGGGCAGGCTCTCCCAAGTCTCTTTTTAGCAGTCTCTCACCTGCCTGTTGTAAATTGTCTTCTGGGCTTGCAGGCAAGAGATTACCTAACCCAAAATGCCCAGCCATGTGTGGTGACTACAGCCCTGGCTTTTTAGCTACCAACAGCTCCTAGGTTTTTTTAGCTTTCAAAGCAAGCAAGCTGTCAGCTGAGCAAAGGAGGGTGTCTGCATGCAGATCACCTGCTTATGGCATCAGCTGGAGGATGTGCCACACTGGGCAACGACTCTGCTGCTCCTCAATCACGTCAGGGCACTCGCTGTGTAACACCCCCGAGGGACAGGTTCCCCCACCACACGGGGTGACAACAACAGGCCTCCACTACCCCCAGGCACTGTCACAAAGGAGTCAGCTCTCTCCAAGCCTCGGATGGATCTGTCTCCCTTCCTCCCCCTGGGGAGCTGGCAGGGGAGTGCCGCCAGCAGCGGCCGCGTCAGGCTGTGGGACGCTCCGGGCTCGCTGCCATTCGCTGGGAGAGGCGTCATGGAAGATTATCCTCCTGCCAGCCACTCCAGGGCTGGCAGCCACTCAGCCCTCAGCCCACAGAGCAATCTCTATCGGCCTGCCCTCGAGCACAGCATTTGCTCTCCTCCCTGTCATCAAAACAAGTTTCCTTCTCAGCTCCCAGGTGTGCCTTTACTGCCGGGAGGGGACACACCCGGGGTCAGCAGCTGTCCCTGCTGCTCCTATGGACTCCTGAGCTCAGTGTCACTCAGACCTGTGCAAAGGACAAACCAACCACCCTACCTGATGAGGAAGAAGCTGATGAGGCTTCATCTGTCTTGCTGAATTCCTCTGTCTCGTTGCTGGTTTCCTCTCTGGATATGCTCATGGCTGTCATCTGATGGGTCACAGGAGTCTGAGCGCTGGGAGCATGTGCAGCAGACAAACAAAAAGAGAAAACACAAGTAGTTTCATTTGATGGACAGTTATGTGGGAGAGACCTTCAGCCCGTAAAGTTTATTTCCTTATATTCAAAAGTAGGTCAGGAGCACAGCAGGTCAATTTCCCTTGAGATTGGGGATCAAAGTTCTTTATAGACATAAATGGAATGAATCTGTGATGATCTCAGTTTCCTTTTGCACCCAATTATATCTCAAAGCCAAGGCAAGAGCCTATCCAAACAAGTCCAGGGGCAGGGAAACACAACTATGAGTCAGGGCTGTAATGTGATGGTAGAGCTCAGTGCAGCTCTGTCCCCTTTCCCATCAAACAGGCCCAAGGTCTCTAATCCTGCTGTCACAGCTTCCAGACTGGGTCATCAGCAGGTGCTTTCACTTAGAAATCACACAACATTCTGAGCTGATGAGCCTCGTGATCCTTCCAGTCCAACTCTTGGCCCTGCACAGGAAAACCCCAAAAATCCCAAATTGGGACTGAGCAGAAATTGAACAGTTGAACAGAGCCAGGGACAGACAAGGTGCACTGGCTGCAGGAGAACCAAGATGCCACTTAATTTACTACCAACCCTCTGATACCTAACTCTACACACCAGACATCAGCAGCAGCAGATTGAGGGACATCTCAATCTTCCAAATAAACCAGAGTCACAATGTAAAGTTTGACCCAGCCCGTCTACAGACTGGCCATGTAAAGGATGACAGCCTGTCCCTTGTGTCCCAGAGCTGGATTTTAGCAGGGTTTAGATCCCCTCCCCTCCAGATTCTGCCCCTACCTGGCTTTTGCATCCTCAGGTGTAGAGTCTCCCTCCACGTGCTGTCCTGTGATGGCCTCGGAAGCCATGGGGCTGCTGCTGGGACCACTGGGTGCTATGAGACAAGAGCAGGCTTGGTCAAGTCTCTGGGAAGCATCAGCAAGTTCCTCAGGTGCTTGACAGTCAAGGAGAAAGCAGAACAAGCACTTCCAGCAGGCTCTACACCCTGTTCCCTACTGGAGCTGGGAGGGCACACCCCTGTTGGGATCACTCCCATATCCCTGTTCCTACACTCTCCTCTCCAAATTTGTGCATGGGACTCTGTGGGACACCAGGGCTGTCTGGATCTTGAACCCAATGGCACTTTGTAACTTCTCCAAGATGTAAGAACCATATCCTCATCTGCTGAAAGGAACAGGCTTCAACAGACCCATACAGGTTTGTGTCAGCTGAGGATCTAAGCTGGGGTCTTAGGAAAAGCCCTTGTCAGGAAAAGTCATGTTCTTGAGCATATTTTGTGTGGGTGACTCAAGGGAAGCCATGATGAATTCCATGACCCTCAGGAATAAACTGTGGAAGAACTCTCAGAGGCATTTCTCACTCTATACATGGGGCATCTGCACATTCCCTAGCAAAAGAAATCCCTGCTCACGTTGCAGAGAGTATCTGTCCCCTGCTCCCATCCCAAGTGCAGGAAACAAACCTTGTAAGTCATGGCTTTTAGATATCACACTGTTAAGATAAGAATATTATACAAATAGGCCAAATAAAATTTCATTGTGGGGCTTTGTCATGGTTCCCAGCAGTCAGCACCTAATCAGGGAGCAGGAAATAGCTGAAAGCTGGGATCACCATTAGCACATGTGAAATTCTACTGTTTACTGGAAGGTGCTGGCTGGGATGGGGCTTCACAAACTGGTGAGACTGGGAAGAAAGCAAGAGCCCCTCCTGACAGGGAACAGAAGTGCTTGAAGGCTTGGGTCTTTGATTTAGAGCCTTGGGTATCCATGGAAAGGGAAAGATGATTTTTCTAGGAAGGGGTAAATCTGCTGGTGGCCAGGCCATGCTGAACACAGTTTGTATCCAGACACCCATTTAAGACAGATTTCCAGGAAAAAATCCTCTACCTGGAGGGCTTATCCGGTCACTGCTCTGCTGCCTCTGCAGGAACTCCTTATAGCACACGGAGCACATGCCGTTGGTCCGGGGGCTGCCATAGAAGCCGCAGCCCGTGGTACACAGCAGAGGCACCTGCGTCTGGTTCGTCTCCTGAGCCATCCTCGCCCTCCGAGGCACCGAGCTGCAGCCAGGAATCAGAAACAAACCCGGGACAGCTGTGAGGGCTGGAGCGCTCGGCATTGTGTGCTGCAGCTGATCAGGAAGGAGCACAAAGGATCCCAAGAGAGCCCGGTTCCTGCACGTGCACAACCACACGACCCCAGGCCCTCGAGCACTCGGGGCTCCTAAAATCCGTGTCCCGGGGCCCTGAGGCACCCAGAGCTCGGCAGCCAGGAGCTGCCCAGAGCCAGACTGGAAAGCCAACAGGAACTGGCTCCCGGCTCTCCCTGCTGCACCACGAGGCTCCCTAACTCCCGGTGACACACGAGCACGTCAGACCCGAACAATCCGCTCTGCACCGGTACCAAATGTGCCCCCACAGCACTACTGAAGCCCCCTGTGAACACCCACACCTCGCACTCCCAGTGCAGGCCCAGTCAGTCACATTTTGGTTTTCATTTCGAGCCTGGTTTAGTTTTTTAATTCTCGAGAAGATGACGCAAGCGATGCAGAAAGAGCCCACTGACGCTCTGCTCTGGCATACGTGGGTAAGGGGAACGTTAGCATGGTTAGGCTGGAAATAAGGATAAGATTTTCTTTCCAGCAATAAGATGCGATTCCAGAACACCTTCCTGGGGAAAACAGCTGACATCCTGAAACCTAATTTTAAATTTAATCTTAATTTCTCTCTGGATCACATGCAGTTACCTCCAACCCCAGGAACAGGCCCCTTCCAGCCACATACAGTGTAGCATTTACAGGGCCAAACCCACCACAGTGCTCCAAATGAGAACCATGAGGCACAAACAAAAACCACACACAATTCTAATGTCTGTGGACAACGTGGCTGCAGCCAGTCCAACTCTGACACAGAACAAGGGGAGAGGATGTGCACAGGACCATGGTGGGTGTGGGTGGCTCCAGCTCGGGCACAAAGCCACGGCGTTGGCACCAGAACTCCCAGCAGTGCTGCCTTTGTGGGGTGCATGAAGTACCCACGACCTCCCAGCCAGCTCTGCCGCTTCCCTTCCTGCTCCTACAAAACTTGCTTCACCGAGGGAATAAATAAGACAAACACGAAATCATTACCCTGCCAGGAGCGCTCCCGTGGGACGGAACCGGATCACCTCTGGTTTATCCCTCCTCGTCCTCAGCTGGGGGATGCGGGTTTCGGCTCCGCACCCGGGGGTCGCTCGCAGAGCTCAGACCAGCGCTCCCATCGTCACACCGGGACCCTCCCGGCCCGAACCGGCCTCTCCTCGGGCACTCGCAGCCAGGGCAGCCCCGGTAGCCGCGAATCCCTCGGGGGTCCCGGCTGGCGCCCGCTGCCACACGGACAAACCTTCGGGAGCTGCTGTCGATCGAGCGTCCCTGCAGAGAGAAAGGGCCGCGGGCTCAACCCTCCCCGAGCGCCGCACG
>VZRH01005944.1:10143-25603 GCA_013397555.1 Urocynchramus pylzowi | reverse complement strand
GGTGTGCTCCAGCAATAGGGGAGGGGGCTGTGACCCCCTGGCTGTGAGAACAGGAGTGTAGGTGGGCTCCGGGAATAGCGGAGAGGGCTCCGAGCGCTCCCTACCCCGGCCAAGGGGCTGGGGCATAGGGCAGGGGGTGGGGGACAGGTGTGCTGGGCTGTGACCCCCTGGTTGCAGGGACTGGGGTGTAGGTGTGCCCTGACTATAGGGGAAGGAGCTCTGACCCCCTTGGCTGTAGGGCCGGGGTGATAGATGTGTCCCATCTACAGCTGAGGGGCTGAGACCCTCATGTGGGTATGTGAGGGGGGACACAGCCAGCTCCCCTGCAGAGAGAGGGGTCTGGGACCCTGGGTCACAGGCAGACCCAGGCTGTAGGAAGGGGGCCGAGACCCTTGTCCCTCAAGCTATAGGGGCTGGACACAGATATTGCGTGGCTGTAGAGGCTGGGACACTGCGGGGGCTTCAGCTGTAGGGCAGGGGACTGGGGACATGGCTGTAACTGCTGGGGAAGAGGGTGGACTGCACTCTGTTCATACCTCATCCATAGGGGCGGGATGCAGCCAGCTCTGCCCCAGCGGCAGGAGAGGGGCTGGGACCCCCAGCTCTGGGGTCTGGGGCCATACACCATCCATAGAGTGGATGGGTGGGATGCTCCAGGGGCCTCCAGCTGGAAGGGATTGCCAGCTACAAACTGTTCCTGCCGCTCTTCACCGAGCACTGGATGATGTGGGGGTTTGTTCAGTCAAAGTTTTGCTCAGGTGGCCCAGCTGGTCATGGGGCCGATTCCCTTCGGAGCTCGTGTGCCCAGCCCTGCATGCAGGACCCCCTCCGAGCCTGTGTGTCCGTGCTGGGGTCCTGGACTGTCCTCCAAGCCCATGCCGGGGGTCCAGCCCTCCCCACTGCCATTGCCATGGGGCAGCCCCCGCAGGAGAAAACGCCCACTCCCGGCTGTGCTGGGGCTGGGGAGCACCGAGCAGCAAAACCCCCGGGAAGCCACGGGCAAGCTCTGCTCGGGACTGTCCCCAGCACCTCCCTGCCCAGAGCTTTGCCCTGAGCTGCGGCGGGCTGGGCCGCGGGGTTCGGCCCGGGTTTGGTTTGGAGAGAGGCGCGGGCCGGACTCGGCTCTGGGGGTGCTCTGGGGGAGCCTTTGGGGCAGCGCAAAGGTCCCTGCGGGGACAGGTTGGGACATTTCCAGTGACACCCACCCCGGGCCGGGCACGCGGCCACCAGGTGGCACCAGGAACCCACGGACGGGGACACGGGTACCCAGAGAGGGTACAGAGGGTACAGAGGGTGGGGGCACGGGTACCCAGAGAGGGTGAGGGTACAGAGAGTGGGAGCACAGGTACCCACAGAGGGTGAGGGTACAGGCACACAGGTACCTGGAGAGGGTGAGGGTACAGAGGGTGGGAGCACCGGCACGGTGGGTGTGGGTACCTGGGCAATGGTGGGCACACAGGTACCTGGGGAGGGTGAAAGCACAGTACCCAGGGATGGTGAGTGCACAGGTACCCACGGAGGGTGGGCACACAAGTATCCAGGGAGAGTGAGCACACAGGTACCCAGCAACAGTGGGTGCACAGGTACCCACAAAGGGAGGGCACACAGGTACCCAGGAATGGTGGGTGCACAGGTACCCAGGGATGGTGAGCACACAGGTACCCACAGACAGTAGGCACACAGGTACTCAGGGATGGTGGATGCACAGGTACCCACAGAAAGTGGGCACACAGGTACCCAGGGATGGTGGGTGCACAGGTAGCTGGGGAAGGTGAAAGCACAGGTACCCAGCATGGTGAGTGTGCAGATACCCACAGAAAGTGGGCACAAAAGTTCTCATAGAGGTGGGCACACAGGTCCTTGGGGATGGTGAATACACAGGTACCCAGGGAAGGTGTTCAGGAGTTACCAGGGAAGATGGGTGCACAGGTGACCGGGGGGGGGTGGGGTGTGGGCATAGAGATGCCCATGGAAGGTGAGGGCACAGGTAACTCACACACCTGCAGCCTCCCAGGCATCCCTCACTCACTGCCAGCCCCGTGCTCCAGCCAGCCCTGCAAAGGGGTCCCTGGACCCTACTTTGTTAGTGAGGGTCACTCAGCTAAAAGGCTCCCTTGGCTAATGAGGGTCCCTTGGCTCTTGCAGACCGGGGGCCTTGGGGCTGCCACCTCCAGCCCAATGTGCCCCTGGCTCCTGGGGCTGCCCATGCACCCTCTGGTGCTGCTGTCCTGCTCCTCAAACCCTTCAGCTCTGGGGATCAGGGCATCTACTGGGGGGACAAAGCCACAGCAGCCCCGGCTGGGCAGGTGGAGCACAGGGGCTGCTCTGAGGGCAGTTGCAAGGGGATCAGGAGGTCCCTGACCCTGGGGCATCTGAAATCCCACCTGTGTCTGGGGCAGCATGGCAGGAGCTGGGGACACCGTGCTGGGAGTGGGGGGCCAGGCAGAGCACAGCAGGCCGGGCACTGTGATATTAATACACATTTTCCCATGATGTTCTGGCACAATTTTCAGAGCCAAAGCCGGAGGGAGCTCCTGCCCGACACAGCCTGGGTTTGTTGCTCTCCCTCTTCACTCTCCCCTCACCCCCAGATCCACCGGTCCCCCCAGGCCTGTGGCTCCCACAGCACCAGGACGTGTTGCTGGAGCATCGTCTCCATCTGTCCTTGAGCCGTGGGAGAGGAGAGGGGAGCTGCCTCCATCCCTGCCGGCATCGGCGCTCTCCACAGCACCTTCTCCGCCTGGGTTATCTAATGGCTGTGGCAGAGCCTTTAAATGTCACCCACTAAAGACAGCACGACGGCGTCCGGGAAGGGAGGGAGGCTGGGTGAGACAGGATGGGAAAAACAGGAGCAAAACAGTATCGATTTCCAGCCAATTATCACTGTTATCAAAGCAGAGCAATTAAAGGATGAGGCCACATCGCCAATACCCGGCTGCCCCTCCGAGGCGAGGCGCGGGCTCAGCGGCTCTGTCAAACACACACAAACACACAAACACATCCGAGAGCCTCGTTCCCTCTGTGCTTGTGTGTCCGTGTGTGCTCGGAGCACACGCGTGTGCTCACACACACACACACACGCACACACACAGGGGTCCTGAGCTCCGCGGCGGCTGCTGAGCTTGTTTTCCCCGTGGAGTTAATCTCCCCAGCCCGCCTCACTGCCTCGTTCTCCGTGCAGCCAGGATGTGCCTCCATCTGGCTCTGGCTGAGCCCAGGGAGGGTGGAGGGCGCTGGGGACGGCTGGCAAAGCACTGCCCGGGGCTTTTGCCCGACGAGGGGCCGGAGCTGCGGGAACTTGGCGCGTTTCTCCTCCTCAGGTCGTCTAAATGTTCTCTCTCCGTGTGTCCATCCCTCCTTCTCCCTCCTCCTTCCCACCACAACAAGACACGGGGCCTGGCTCCGACTCTGCTGCACCCCAGGGCTCTCCCCGGCTGCCAGCTGGGCACTCACCCTGCGCATGGTTTTGGCTTCTTACGCTCTTGCAGGATGGATGTTGGAGCCACACAGCTCCGAATTACACCATCCCTGTCTCTCGGTTTGTTCAGCTGGAGCACAGGAGACTGAGGGGAGGCTCCTCGCGGGCTGCAGCTCCTCCCCAGGGGAGGCAGAGGGGCAGGGGCTGAGCTCTGCTCTGGGACAGGGACAGGAGGCCAGGAAGGGCTGGAGCTGTGCCAGGCCTTGGCATGGAGCTGAGGGAAAGGTTCTTGGCCCCGAGGGTGCTGGGCACTGCCCAGGCTCCCCAGGGAATGGTCCTGGCCCCAAGGCTGCCAGAGCTCCAGGAGCTCTCAGGGATGCTCAGGGTGGGGTTCTTGGGGTGGCTGTGCAGGGACAGGGCTGGGCTGATGATCCTTGTTAGTCTTTTCTCATTCATGGTATTCCAGGATTTTATGATTCTGTGATTCCATCACTGTTGGGTGATATTTGGGACCACCAAAGATGCCAGCAGGGACCAGACCTCTGTCTCAAAATGCAGCCCAGAGCAGTGATGGGGGTTTCACGTGGGTGATACGCTGTGTCACAGCGCAGTGACCCAGTGGCCCTGGCACAGGGTGCCCAGAGCAGCTGGGGCTGCCCCTGGATTCCCTGGCAGTGCCCAAGGCCAGGTTGGACGGGGCTTGGAGCAGCCTGGGACAGTGGAAGGTGTCCCTGCCATGGCAGGGGTGGCACTGGATGGGCTTTGAGGTCCCTCCCAACCCAAGCCAGTCTGGGGTTATACAAACACCCTCAGTGTGCAGCTTGAGACATGGCAGTGTGGTTCCAGTACTGGGAGGGTCGACCCACAGCCGGGGCAATCCCTGGGCAGACCCCAAAGCCTCCCCTTCCCAGCCTGGCAGCCTGGCCCCCCAGGGCTGCACTACCCACATCCAGGGGCACAGCTTGAGAGCAGCATCTCCAGCAGCCACCCCAGGAATGCTTCTTGAGTATCTGGGGAGGAAGGAATCCTGGGCTCTGGTCCTATTGCCTGGGAGGGAGTTTTTATGGAAAACCATGGAGGCTGACAATGGCAGGAGCCCTGTGCTCCTTGTCTGGCTTTGGCCACACTTTTCCACAGCTCAGGAGCCCCGTGCTGGCTCTCACCACTGAGAATTGCTGCTTCCCTGGGGAAGGAGCAGGACCTGAGCCCCGACACCCTGCCTGGTCACTGGTCATCCACACTCCCTGTCCCCTGGATGCCGGCCGTGCACAGCTAACACATTAACCCAGTGCTGCGCCAGCCCCCGGCCCCGCGCTCCCTGCCTGTGTGACACACATCTGGGTGAGCAGAGAGGTGTAGGGGGGCATCAAATCCTTTTAAAAGGCTCAGTGGGTTAGAAACCCCCTTGCAATTACCACCTTCTCCTTGTCTGGTGCACACAAAGGACCCTCCGGGGCGCTGGGCATGTTCCTGACAAACCCAACACAGCCGCGGGAGCCGGGAGGAAGGGACAGACGCAGGAGCCTTTTCAGACTCTGCTATTTGGTTGCAAACTGCTTAATTTCCTGAACAAAATGATATTTTTGTTGTTGTTGTTGTTTTGATGGAAAGGACAGCACTTTTTTGGCATGGTACAATCCCAGGGCTATTCATCCGTCACCACAGCAACGAGCTCCATCAATGGCCATCCGAGATTGCGGATGATTAGAGACAACATGTAAAAGGTGGAAGACGCTGGGCACCTCGAAAACCTCGTCTTCCCAAATGACTTGAATTATCCTCATTATTTCTCCCCGGCCAATTCTCTCCCCAGTCCACAGGAGACGTCGCTGTTATATAAACACGGGAAGAGCCAAGTTATGAGAGCAGGCGGATGAGAAGGGAATGGTCCCTTCTGATGGGGACTGACCTGGAAAGCTCACGACATGGAGGATGAAACCCTCGGAGATGCTCAGGGCATCCTCCTGTGCCTGGAAGTGGGAAGGAGTGGGGCCACGCTGCTGTCAGGGCAGTGGGGACCATGGCTGAGCCTTGGCGTGGGGTGACCACGACCTCTGCTTTCCCCAGGCCTGCAGGACCTCCTGCAGCTCTTCCCTGAACTGTGCTAACCCATTCCAGGGACACAGTGAGGAGCTTCGTGTTGGTTTGCTCTTGGTTTGTGCCTCAAGGACCCAGCCCATCACCACCACCAGTTTTTGGGGTAAGCCAGGGAGAAAGAGGTCACTGGAGCCTGGTGAAGGTGTGACACGTCCCAGAGGAGGGACTTCCTGTGGTGACAGTGTCCTGAAACATGGCAGCCCTGAAACTTTAATGCCCACCTGCAATATTCATGGTGCTTTCGACAGCAGCAAGGTGGGAATTGTGCAGGGCAGCCTGAATATTTCATGGGGGGTTCTGTGCTGGGATTTTGGGGATGGTTTCCTGCACTGCCACTGCAGCCCCACCCTGCCGTGGAGTCTGAGCTGTCCGGTGTGGAGGAAGAGTGATGACACCCTGATCTGCAGCCAAAGAGTCCCCCAAAGTAATCAATGCATGTTTTGGCCCCTGCCCAGGGTGGGAGGAGAGGTCGTGTCCTTTTGGGCACCTCTCTGCTCTGGGGGGATCAGGAGACCCCAGGTCTCCAGGGTGAGCTCCCCAGCTGGCTTTGGTGGATGTCCCTGAGTCCCAAAGCACCCAGAGGGGCCTCAGGTGCCCACCCTGGGCAGGGCTGTCCTGGTGTCACTACGAGGGACAGGGACAGCAGCTGTCCCCAGTGCTGTCCTCTCTGGCTGCTGCAGGGTTGTTTCCTCACTAGAGGCCCTTGTCCCAGGGCCGTGTAGAGGCATGGGAGGTGACGGTCACACGGGTGGCTGGGATCCAGGTCAGCTCTCCATTGGGACATCCCCCCTGTGAGCCAGGTGCTCACAGCCAGCCTTACACAGGATCCTGACCCGAACTGACCCAGCCCAGGATGACAAAAGGTCCCCAGAGCAGTGACACCGCAGTGGGGGGGAGGTGATGGTGAGAACATCAGGGGAGAGCAGCCCCTCCCCAGCCCCTCTCCAGCCCCCTTGGCTGCAGCCCTTCCTGGGCACTCTCTGGGGGGCTGCTGGGGGGTGGCTGCCTCCATCCCCTTGGCTGGAGCCCCAAGGGCAGCAGAGCCCCCCATGGCAGGGGCAGGGCCCTTCGTGGTTCCTGCAGAGCCACCAGCTCTGCAGAGCCCATCATGGTGCATGTCCCCTCCTCACTCCGTGCCTCAGTTTCCCCTCTGTCTAGGGTATTTTCCAGGACCTCAGGCAAGAGAACAGGATCTCAGTGGGCTCCTGACTCCATCCAGGGACAGACCCCAGCCCTGAGCACACTGATGGGAAGGGTGGCCAGGGGACACGAGTGCCCGTCCTTCTCTTCATCCAATGCAGCAGCACAAGGAGGCAGAGTGTGGGCGCTTCCCCTGAGCCCAGCACCAGGCAGGACCAGCTTTGCTTCCCTTCTGGAAAGATGTTGGGGCTTCTCCTTGGAGCAGGGGACTGGGGACTGCTGTCACTCCCCTGAATGGCTCCTGGGCTACAGGGACATGAGGGACAGCTCTGCCCCAGTGTGGGAAGGTGGCTGTCCTTGGGGCAGGGGTTGGTCCTGGAGAGCGAACCCTGCACTGTTTTGACCTCTTTTTCTCCTTCAGCCACCCTTGCTGTCCCCCAGTGCCACATGTGAGATGCTGGCACCTCTGCCCTGGGACATTTGGGCCAGTCAGGGGTCCATGTGCTGGCTCCTGGCTTGGGCTCTTCCCCTCCTTCAGTCCCCACCGTGTCCCCAGTCCCCCTGCTTAGGGAGCACCCCCTGGCCAGGAATGCACCCCAAATCCCGCCTGGCCCCAGCTCCCCAAGGTCCCCTTTGGGTCCCATCTGCTCCCCAGCAACCCCAGCACCCCAGGGCAGGGGAGGAATGGCCAAAACCACAACAGGGAGCCCTGGCTCTGATCAGGCTCGATTGGAGCCGATAATTAACAACAAGAGAAGATCGATAAGGGAAGCAGCTGTGCTGCAGCCAGGGACAGGGACTGGGCTGGGGCCCCTCCTGCCACCCGGGGGGTCCACGGAGCCCCTCTCTGGCACCCTCTGCCACCTCAGTGCCGGGTCTCTGCTGGCATCCCGCATTCTCCCAGGAGGAGGAATGGGAGATGCACATGTAAGGCTTAGCCGGGTCCCCCGGGCAACCCGCCACCACCAGGCTGGGGGTGACAGCGGGGGGACCCCCTCATCCCACAGACCCCAGGCCACACGGGCGACGCAGCCGGAGCCCACGCCCCCGGTCGGGGAGCGGCGGGGTGGGAGAAGGAGTTAATTCCTACACCGAAAAGCTCTTTGCCGGCATCTCGTCTCTAATGGAAGAGTCATGTCGGATTAGCGGGCGGGCGCCGAGCGAGCGCCCTGCCTGCCGGCCCCGGCCCCGGGGACAGCCGGGGAAGCCATGCGGAATGGCAGATCTGGGCCACTGTGCCAGCGCCGGCGGGGGCCACGCCGCCACCACGGCCAAGGACGGGCGCGAGGAGCGGCCCCGGGGAGCTCCCACGCGGGTTTCCATCCCCGTCCCCTCCCGGAGCCCGGGGATGCTTCTCCTCCGCTGCCAGCCCCGGCAGGGGCTCGGAGGGAAGGAAGAAGGAAGGAAGGAAGGACGGACGCCCCAAGCCCTGGAGCCGCTGCAATCCAATCGCCGAGGGCGAGCAGTGCCCGGCGATGGAAAAGTGGGTCAGGCACATTGGACACCATGTGCTCCTCCTCTCCTTTCACACTCCTTATCGCAGACCCGATGGTAAATAAACCAGCCCGTCTCCCCAGCAACCCAGGCGGGCGCTGGGCTGTGCCGGGAGCGGAGTCCAAGGTGAGCCACGGTGGCAGCCATGGGAGCCAGCCCGGGCAGCTGGGAGCCAGGCTTGAGCAGGAACCCCCAGCCCATGGCGGGAGCAGGGCCTGCTGACAGCCTGGGAGCACCGTCCCGCTCTGGTGGGGTGGGGAGTGTGGGGAAGGCCCATGTCCTGGTGTGATGCTGCCCCTGCAAAGGGCACTGAGCTCTCCCAAGCTGTTCCCTGGTTCTAGCAGAGCCCAAGATGGAAAAGCTCAGTAAAATGGGGATATTTGCCACGAGGAAGCATAGTGAGGTATTTGAGGCACCTTGTCTCCCTTGGGATCTGTCAGCAGCAGCAATGGCTGAGAGCATCAGAGCATCCCTGACCCACTGACCTGTAACAACGAGGCATCCCAGAGGGGCCCCACCCTGTATCATCCCACCGAGTATCCCCCTCCTCAGGTAACCCCAGTGGCTCTCCTGAGGCAGGGCTGGGTTGCTGCCACCCCTCCCCTCCAACTGCTTAAATCAAGCAGAGCCCTTTGTTTTCTCCTTTCATATTATTTAATTCTCCTCTCCTCACTTGCACTGCAGGGGCAGTGGCTAAGCCCAGGGCTTTGCTAAGCTGGGATCGTATTAAAAGAGCAGAGAGGAAGAGAGTTTCTGGTGCTAAGCTGCTTGTGGTAACAAAGATGGATTTAAGGAAACTGCTCCCATAGCGATATTATTGCCCAAAAGCACCCAACCCCAAGGGAAAGCGCCTGGGGATGCAGGGAAAGGCCCCGGGAGGTTCCAGCTGGGATGCACCAGCAGCAGCACCGGCACTGCAGGGCTGGGGGTCTTGTGTGGGGCCACCAGGTGAGGCCACAGCTGGAGCTGGGACCCACAACGAGAGCTGAGCCCCCCAGCCGGGGCTGGCACCGGCCCGTTGGTGCTGGCCAGCGGTGGGTGGCTCACCTGGGCTTTGGCTGCATTAAAAGCTAAGCCCTCTGGCACGGCTTTTTCCAGAGCAGCAGCCAAAAAGGTTCTTACGGGGCCAAGGCGGGCGCCTGCCAAGCCCTAATTAGGGCCGCTCAGCGGAGCAGGCGCTAACGAGCGAGCCTCGCCTCTGAGAGCGGGACTGAGCCCGGGACCGCCTCGGGGGTGCGAGTGCTGGGCTGGGCTTGAGTGCCGAGACGGGAAAAACCCTCCTTCCTTCCCAAAATTGCACCAGGTGGGAGCTGCCAAGCCTTCCTGAGCCACCGTGCCTTCCTTGGCATCCCCAAACCAGCAGGATGCAAAACCCGGGGACCAGAGCCCGGGCACGGGGAGGGCCAGCAGCAGATTTCTGGGCACTTTCCTCTTCCCTGCTCTTTACCTCGCCTTCTCTCTGCATTAACGTGTTAACTTTGGCCAAAGCTTTTCCCACTGACCTACTGATCTTTCCTATTTCGGTGCCTGGAATTAAGGGATTGCTGGGATTAACTTGCACTAAAGCCTCCAGATCGGCTCTGGAACGGGATGCCCAGGTACGGGCACCACGGGCAGCCCGGGGCACCGGGGGCAGGAGGAGGGAGCCTGGCAGTGCCCGATGGCTCCAGCACGGGTGGGACAGGGCAGCACCCACACTCGAGCAGCTCAGGCGCTGCCAGCTCCGCTCCTGCTTCTCCCATTGCCAGGGCTTTGGACCTGCTGTGCCCAGGGCTGGGCACCCACACAGGTGACAGGCAGGGTGGGGTGCCCAGAGCCCCCCAGCCGGGATGGATGGGTGCTCTGAGGAGCAGGGTCTGTCCTGGCAGCAGGGATGCCACCGAGGGGCTGTGCAGCTTCCAAGCCCTTCCCCAGGGAGCAGCTGCTTCCCATGGCAGAGCCCTGAGTGGGCAGCCAGGCCAGCACCTTGACCAGCACCATTTTCCTGCTGCCAGCCCCATCCTGGGGTCCCACAGTCACCCCCAGCTGAGCCCTGGAGGGGGATGCTCCTGGCACCTGCCACCACATCCTGCCACATCCTCTGCCTGCCCCACAGGGTGATGCCCCAGTGCCACCAGCTCCCAGAGCCTCACTACTGGTGGTAAAAACAGAGCCACCATCTCGGTGGCCCTGAGCCATGGGCTATTTTTTTGCAGTATTTCCACAATATTCTGATATGGGGGCAAAATAAAATCTCTAAATATACCCTTTTCACCCCCGATTGGAGATTCCTCTGAAAGGCAGGTGGCTTTTCCACCTGGAGGGACCATCCCACATCCCTGCTCCAGCCCTAGGGACCGTGTCACTGCCAAGTGCCCCCATCTGCCCCAGGACCCCCGTGCTCGCTGCCAGGCACGGGAGAAGCAGCCTCACATGAAACTCAGCAATTTTGTGGCTGGGAAGTTCAAAAAGATGGAGGTGAAGGAGGGGCTGGGGGGGGCAGGAACAACCCAGCTTTGAAGGTGCCTGGAGATTAACTCAAGGCCATGGTTGAGGCTCGGAGACTTTTACAGCAAAACCTCATTAAGGCGGGAGCGGGGGGAACGGGGGGAGCCAGGAAATCTTCTAAGCAGGAGGAAAAATGTTTGATTCAGCAGAAACAAGTGGGAAAAAAGCCCCCTTGAGTCCCCCCACTCCGCTTTTATCTGTCCCAGGGGGATCGGGGTGGAATATGAAATCTGCCCCTTTCCTCTTTCCTGTTTATCTCCTAATTATGACGCTGGAGATTCGGCAGCGCCGCGCGGTGCCCGGGACGGGGCCGAGCCGAGGCTGCGCCGCCCAGCCGGGGGCAAGAGCCGGGGGGAGCTGCCCGGGAGCCCCCTGCACCCCACGCTGCTGGGCTGGGCCCCCCGCGGCTCCAGGGAGGGAGGGGACGGTGCCGGGGGCCAGGACCGCCCTCCAAGTGCCAATTTGGGCGTCCTTTGTACAAGGGTGAGTCAGGGCTCTGCAGCCTGGGCCGGGGAGACGCTGCCTTTGCCCCCTCCCCACGGACCAGAGCCCAGAGGGATGAGCAGGGGGTGGGCTTGGCCGAGGGCCAGGGCAACCAGGGGCAAAGGGAGCCAAGCCCCCCAGGGCGGGCCTGCAGCCACCCACGGTCACCCAACAGCCCACTGACCTACTTGGAGCATCACTGTGCCATGGGAGAGCAGGATGGGGATGGAGAGAGGGATGGGGATGGAGACAGGGATGAGGATGGAGAGAGGGACAGGGATGGAGACAGGGACAGGGATGGAGACAGGGACAGGGATGGAGACAGGGATGGGGATGCCGAGGGGAATGGAGATGCAGACGGATGGGGATGAAGGTAAGAACAGGGATGTAGGCAGGGTTGGGGATGCAAACAGGCATGGGGATCCAGGCAGGGATGGGGATCCAGGCAGGGATGGGGATCCAGGCAGGGATGGGGTGCAGGCAGGGATGGGGATGCAGGCAGGGATGGGGGTGCAGGCAGGTATGGGATGCAGGCAAGGATGGGGATGCAGGCAGGGATGGGATGCCGTGCTCCACCCCAGTGGACACCCACAGCCGCTGCCCAGGGCGCAGTGGGATCCAGCCCGGCCATGGTTGCTTCCCCCCAGCCCCTAACGAAGGCTCAGCAGTCACTAATTGCTTGGGACACCCCTCGGGGTGCGGGGGGAGACTGAATGTTCCTCCCCCGGCAGCTCTGCTGGCCACGGCTCCAATTAGCCTCGTTATCCTGCGTCGTTGCTGATTAGGGGCCGGGTAATTGCCGGCGTTTGGTGTCCCTCAGAGCCACATGGCAGCAGCTATTGCATAAGCACTGGGCAGGCGTTACGTGAGCCGTGAGCAGTCAGGCCAGCCCGGGGGCTCCGGTTGCACCTGGCCCTGCTGCCCCCCAGCTCCCGGCCTCGGGCGGTGACAAGGACAGCCCCGCACGGGCTGCAGGACTCAGGGGTGCACCCCACTGCTGCCTCAGTTTCCCCCTTCTCCATGCTCGGCTTTGCACTCACAGTGTGCCCGAATGACACCCACCCTGCACCCAAGGNCACAGCCCCCACCACAGCCCCACAGCCCCACACCACAGTCCCATCCCATTGCCCCATTGCCCACACCACCACCCCATGACCCCGTGGCCCCACACCACAGCCGTTTTCCATGGCCCCATTACCCCATGGCCCCACAGCCCCACACCACAGCCCGTGCCCGTGCCAGCCTTTGCATAAGCAGCAGTGAGGTGCAGTGACTCACAGCACTGCAGCAGGGCCACGTGCCCAGCACCATGCCAAATCCCACTGGCTGCCAGGACTGGCACAGCTGGCAAAGCCACATCTCACCCCCATGGTCTGAGGGCACTGCCCTGTTTGCTTTGGCACAGCTGAGGGACCCTCATCCTGCACCACCGAGGCACTTCAGCAGCAGGGCTGGAAGGAAGGGTGGCACTGGCACCGTGGAGAGGACAAAGCAGTGGGACCCAGGCCCGAGCAGGGGGTGTCCCCTTGTATCACCCCCACAGCTGGGGGGCACAATAAGGCTCAGGGGCTGCAAATGCTGCAGTTCTCCTGCAGCCCCCCGGACCCCACCACTGTCCCTGCCCCCAGCTCGGTATGGGGGACATGGCTGGACCCTCATCCAGCCCAGGGACTGGGGGACAGGACCTTTACCCAGCCCAGGGACTGGGGGACAGGACCCTTACCCAGCCCTGGGACTGGGGGACAGGACCCTTACCCAGCCCTGGGACTGGGGGACAGGACCCTTACCCAGCCCTGGGACTGGGGGACAGGACCCTTACCCAGCCCTGGGACTGGGGGACAGGACCCTTACCCAGCCCTGGGACTGGGGGACAGGACCCTTACCCAGCCCTGGGACTGGGGGACAGGACCCTTACCCAGCCCTGGGACTGGGGGACAGGACCCTTACCCAGCCCTGGGACTGGGGGACAGGACCCTTACCCAGCCCTGGGACTGGGGGACAGGACCCTTACCCAGCCCTGGGACTGGGGGACAGGACCCTTACCCAGCCCTGGGACTGGGGGACAGGACCCTTACCCAGCCCTGGGACTGGGGGACAGGACCCTTACCCAGCCCTGGGACTGGGGGACAGGACCCTTACCCAGCCCTGGGACTGGGGGACAGGACCCTTACCCAGCCCTGGGACTGGGGGACAGGACCCTTACCCAGCCCTGGGACTGGGGGACAGGACCCTTACCCAGCCCTGGGACTGGGGGACAGGACCCTTACCCAGCCCTGGGACTGGGGGACAGGACCCTTACCCAGCCCTGGGACTGGGGGACAGGACCCTTACCCAGCCCTGGGACTGGGGGACAGGACCCTTACCCAGCCCTGGGACTGGGGACTGGACCCCCATCCAGCCCAGGGACTGGGGACAGGATTCCTGCCCAGTCCTGGGCCTGGGGGCTGCCACGGGGCACATCCCCCACCTGAGGATGAGATGTGGGGACACCAGTGCTGTGGCCCCTGCCAGTGGGTTCACCCCGTGACCCACTCCCTGCCGGGCAGGTCAGCCATTCCAGATGGGAAACTGAGTCACGGCGGGTGCCGGGCAGTGCCCCTGGCAGGGAGCCCACGGCACAGACACCGCGGGTCCGGCTGGGCCAGCCCGGGGCTAGCTGAGCTCGGGGCTGCTGGCCCAGCCCTGGCGGTGGTCCCGAGCTGGGTGAGGGGCTCTGGGGCTCGGGGCTCTGGGTGTGGGCCGGCGATGCTGGCAGAAGGATCCGTCTGGCTGGGTGGGGCCGAGGGAGAGCAAACAGTGATTAAGGCGCGATGGTGTCATCCGGAATTCCTGCTCACCTCCGGGCCAGCCGGGGCCGGCTGGGCTGATCCCGGCGACACAGCCGTGCCAGCGGTGGCCACTTCAGTGCTGCCACAGCTTGGCAGGGCCCTGCCGTCTGCCCTGGCCCTGATCACAAAGATTTGGCAGCGAGGCCGGGGCAGGAGGAGAAGTGTTGGATGGTGCCAAGTGTCAGGTTTTGGGTCCTTATCCCTTCCTGGTGGCCATTTCCTTCCTCTGCCGCTGGTGCCACCTGCGCTGGGCTGGATCCAGCCCCGCTGGACCTGTTCCCTGGCATTGCCCCGGTGGGTGCAGCTCCTGGCACCGAGTCTGGGCCTGGCACCTCCCAGGAACCAAAGGCAGCTCTGGCCCTCCAGCCCCACTGTTCCCATCAGCAGGAGCAGCACCAGGAGATGCTGGGGTGAGGATCCCTGCACCAAGCAGCTGTGCAGGGAGCTGCAGCAGCCCCTGCCACTGCATGGGGAGGGGGAGAGGGGCTTTAGGGGATGTTCTGTGACCTCCACTGCTGCCACAGCAGAAACAGCCCTGGTCAAGGCCGCTCCTCTCGTAGGAACAAATGTTACTCCAGGGGCTCAGCCACCAGTGAACTGGCTCCACCTCACTCTGGCTTTCCTGGGACCAGGACCCCAATTTAAACCCAGCCAAGTCCGTGGGGTGAGACCCCACTCACGAGACAAAGGGGTCCTGCTCTGTAGAGCCTCTCCACCTCCACCCTCGTGGCCCCCAAATCGTGGGGCTGAGTCCCAGATCTGCAGCATCCAGCACATGCTCAGGTAACCCTGCAGCACCTCCTTCTCCCCTGGGCCTTTCCCCGGGCCCTGCCCGAGCCTGTGGGTGGCAGAGCAGGCCCCGCACACGAAGGGTTAAGGGGACGGCGGCGGGAGCGGGTGCGTGGATGCCTGCGTGGGTCCCGCGTTGCTCACGGCAGGTGTGGTGCCGCTTATGTAACCTCATACTTTTGGGTTGCGCTGAGCACTCGGGGAGTATTTTCGCTCTCGCTCTGGGGCGATTCAGCCACGACTGTCCCGACAGCAGCAATCGGCGACCGCCTTTTGGGAGGGGCGAGTCCTCGGGGCCGGACCCTGCGTGCCACGAGGAGTCACCGCGCTGCTCCCGGTCTCAGTTTCCCCATCTGAAATGGGGCTAATGAGGGTGACCCGCTTCGGGCAGCTCCCGTGACCCCGGGGGACGCAGGGGCTGCCCCCGCCCGGGGCCGCTCGCTCGGGATGCGCACCGGGCTGCGAGCTCTGCCTCCGCGCGGGGCTGCGCTCGCAGGAGCCGTGCTGGAAGCCGAGCCTGCCAAGAGCGAGGCGAGACGTCGCCCCTCGTCCCGTCTGCGCGCCCATCCATGCGGAGCAGGCAGCAAAGCCGGGAGGAAGGAGCGAATCCGACCGGCGAGAGCAGCGAGCCCGTTCCCAATCGCCATCAGCAAAATCGTGTCAGACAGCGGCACTGGAGCGCGCTCGGCCCCTCCGCCCCCCGCACCTCCCGCCCCAGCCCCGT